>UESW01004003.1:742175-797054 GCA_900491605.1 Calamus simplicifolius
TTTTTCAACAATTTAAAATCTATCATTAGTTCATTAAAAGCTTCAAACATTTCATCAAATGTAAACTCATTGTCGGAGGTTTCGGAACTTACCTCGTCATTGTCGTCGTCGTTGGCCATGAAACAAATATTTGCAACCTCTTTTTGTTCTTCTTCTTCGGAAGAAGATTCATTGCTGTCAGTCCATGTTGCAACATATGCCTTCTTCTTTTTCTTGAAGGTCTTTTTCAATTGTGGACAATCATATCGATAATGCCCCGGTTTCTTACACTCATAACATACAAGGGGTCTTTCTCTTTGTCCTTGTCCTTATCTTTCTTTTCTTTTTCTCCTTCCATTTTGTTCCAAATTTATTTTTGGAAGGGTTTCTTTTTCAAAAATCTTCTAATTCTTGGCCAAGAGAGCAGTTCATCATCATCATCATCACATCATCACTGCTGCTCTCTTCAATTCTGCAGCTTTGAGGGCAAAAGTTTTCCTTCTTTTTTCCTCCTCAACATGCTGCCTCATTGTCAATCGTGGGTCATGAGAGATCCTAGAAGCTCCTCTAAGGGTAGTGCATTGAGGTCTTTGGCTTCTTGGATTGCTGTGACTTTTGCCTCCCACGATCTTGGCAATGACCTGAGTATTTTGCGAACAAGATCAGCATTAGTATAAACTTTTCCTAAACTTTTCAAACCATTCACTATATCGGTGAATCTAGTGAACATGCATGTGATGGTTTCAGCTTGTTCCATTGTGAACAATTCATATTTATGAACCAAGATATTTATCTTTGATTCTTTTACTTGGTTTGTTCCTTCATGTGTGACTTCCAACCTATCCCATATTTCTTTAGCGGAATTACAAGTAGAGATGCGGTTGAATTCATTTGAATCTAAGGAACAATATAAGATATTAATGGCTTTGGCATTAAGTTGAGCCATTCTCCTATCATTATCATTCCAATCCCTTTCGGGCTTTGGAACAATAGTGCCATCAATAAGGTGTGTGGGTGTACTAGGTCCATTTAATATAACACCCCAAAGCTCATAATCAGAAGCTTGAATGAATATCCTCATTCTAGCTTTCCAATAAGAATAGTTTGAGCCATTAAAGAGGAGGTCTATTTGTAGAATGACCTTCAGCAAAACTAGAACCACTTTGTGTTGCCATAATGACCTTTAGCTCTTGATCGTGAGATCAAACTCTAAATGAGCACTTGCTCTGATACCAATTGTTGGCCCAGATGGCAACCCAAGAGGGGGGGGGTGAATTGGGTTCTTAAAAAATTTAAGACTTTTAAGCAATTTAAACTGAGATGTGCAAGTGAAAGGATTAACTAATAAGCAAAGCACAAACACAAGTATATGAGAGATAGAGAGAGACAATTACACGGCAAACACAAGATATTTTATAGTGGTTCGGTGCAACCAACACCTACGTCCACTCCCAAGACTCACTTGGGTCCACACTATAATCTCTCTAGATTACAGCCGAGTTGTTTTCCAAGTTCACAACTCAAACTTGTTGTTTTTCCGGGATCACAACGAACCCAGCCGATTTTACACGGGCTCACCGGCACCAAACCCTAACACAAGCTAAGCTTGCTACCGAGGTTTAACAACCTCCTCTATTTAATCCCTCAGATTAATAGATTCAACAAATAAAATGAGTTTTAATTACAAGCAGCTCCTTTTGAGCAGATATATTCAAAATAAAAATTGAGTTTAGAAAAGCCTGAATATATAAAGCTTGAGAGCTGGCTTGGCTTCTTTGGATTCCTTCCTTCAACTCCTCTTGATGTTGAATCAGGCCTCGGCACCGATTCTCCAGATTTGAGCTTTGGAGTTGGGTTGAAGCTTTTTCTCCCTTTTCTTTGAATGTGGAAGATCTTTGATTTGCTCTTGAAAGTGTTGGGATCTCCTCTTGAATCTTTTGTAGAAGGTGGCTCTGGAGTGCACGAATCTTACTCTTGGATTTCACTCCTTTTGAATCTTTCTTCTTAACAAAACGATTTTTCTAATAACACTCTGTTTTTCCCTCTTTTGAATTTTCTGAATGATTCTCAATATTCTTCTCTCTTCTTTCTTTGATTGAAAAGGCTCCTCTATTTATAGATCTGCAAAAATATATCCGTTAGAAACAAGAAAAATAGCCGTTATTCAAAAATATTACCGTTGGAGCTGATGTGTCATCGTGAAAAATCGCGCCCAGATTTCGCGGAGTCGACTCGAGCTTGTGGGAGTCGGCTCGTCGATTACTAAAAATAGAAACATTTTAAACGTTAGAGGGTCGACTCGCGAAAACCAAAGTGTCGACTCCCGACAGTCGGGGGTCGACTCGAAGAAAATGGGGAGTCGACTCGAGAAGTGCTCAAAAAACATGTTTCTATTGTTTGAGCGGAGTCGGCTCGCACAGACAGGAGTCGGCTCGCACAGAGTCAGGGGTCGACTCTTGAAAACCAAGGGTCGACTCGAGAAAATCAAAAAACTCTGTTACTTACAGGAGTCGACTCTGAAACTCTAGAGTCGGCTCCGGAACGTATCAAAAATCAGAAATTTTTCTGATTGACTTTGAAATTCGTCCCAGAATAATTTTAAATGATATTTTGACTTGAATACAATAAATATGACATTAAGCATGAATTCAAGACATGTTTCAAGAAATCATTGATTGAAATATAACGTGTAAAAATTCCTTTTTGAAATCTTAAATATAGAGCTTGAAACTTCTTTTTCGAAATGATTCAAAACTCAGTGAATTTAAACATTTAGAGTCCATTGCTTTCATTTTGAATAAGCTCAAGGTTTTTGATAAATAAACTCATTATTTCCTTTAAAATACTCATGGCTTTTGGAAATCATCAAAATCAATAAAGTTGGGGTAATTACAATCTCCCAAATTTCTCAACAATAAGGTGTAGCCACCTTATAAGTAATTCCATATTTGTTCATTAATCCTTCGAAGTATCTATTCGTGAAATGTGTACCCCCATCACTAATTATAGCCCTTGGGCATCCAAAACGACTAAGGATATTATGCTGAACAAACTTGATTACAACTTTATGGTCATTGGTTCGAGTTACCATGGCTTCAATCCATTTTGACACATAATCAACTACCATTAGAATGTATTCAAATCCAAAAGAGGAAGGAAATGGGCCCATAAAATCAATACCCTACATCAAAAATTTCTACAACCAAGATAGGGTTTAGGGGCATCATGTCTTTTCGAGAAATATTTCCTGTTTGTTGACATTGGAGATAATTACGACTAAATTCATGTGCATCTTTAAAAAGAGTTGGCCAATAAAACCCACTTTGTAGTACCTTTGCTGCAGTTTTCTTTCCACTAAAATGTCCTCTACAGGCAAGAGAATGACAGAAGTTAAGTATACTTTTGAATTCACTCTCTGGGACACATCGCCTAATCACCTGATCTGAACAGTACTTAAATAATTCAAGGTCTTCCCAAAAGTAATATTTGACTTGTGAGAAAAATCTATCTTTTTCTTGTTTTATCCAGTGGAAGGTACTTTTCTGTTGCCAAATAATTCACAATGTGGGCAAACCAGGGAAGACTGCTATGGGAAATTGAAAGCAATTGCTTATCAGGGAACTTATCTTTGATTATTTCTTTATTGTATTCCACTGAGATCCTAGAGATATGATCTGCTACCATATTTTCAGAACCCTTCTTATCTAAGATTTCTAGATCAAATTCTTGTAGTAGAAGGATCCATCTAATCAGTCTGGGTTTTGTATCCTTTTTTGATAAAAGATGTCTCAATACTGCATGATCTGAATAAACTAAAACCTTAGACCCTAACAGATATGATCTAAACTTTTCTAGGGCAAACACAACTGCTAGTAATTCTTTTTCAGTGGTAGTATAGTTCATTTGTGCATCTGAAAGAGTTTTGCTAGCATAATAAATTATATGGGGTTTTCGATTGAGTTTCTATCCTAGAACTGCCCCTACAGCATAATCAGAAGCATCACACATGATTTCGAAAGGTATGGTCCAATATGGGGGCTTGATAATTGGTGCAGTGGTCAAAGCAGTTCGAATGATGTTATAGGCTGTTAGACAATCTTTATCAAAATTAAAAGAACTATCCTTGGTCAACAAATTACACAATGGTCAAGAAATTTTACTGAAATATTTGATGAAGCGTCTATAAAAACCAGCATGACCAAGGAAAGATCGTACTTGTTTAACTGAGGTTGGGGATGGTAGATTTGAGATAAATTTAACCTTGGCTTTATCAACCTCAATACCTTACTCTGAAACAATGTGTCGAGCACAATTTCCTCACGAACCATAAAATGGCTCTTCTCCCAACTTAGGACTAAATTCATTTCCATACATCGTTTTAGTACCTTAGTCAAGTTCTCGAGGCAGCTATCAAATCATGCACCAAAAACTGAAAAATCATCCATAAATACTTCCAAAAATTGACTAATCATATCAGAAAATATGGCCAACATACATCGTTGAAAAGTGGCTGGTACATTACAAAGACCAAATGACATACGTCTAAAGGCAAATGTTCCAAAGGGACAGGTAAAGGTGGTCTTTTCTTGATCTGCAGGAAATACTGGGACTTGATTGTATCCTGAATATCCATCTAAGAAACAAAAGAAACTTTGTCCCGCTAGCCGTTCTAGAATTTGATCGATAAAAGGCAAAGGAAAGTGGTCTTTCCTAGTCACGGCATTCAATTTTCGATAATCTATACACACTCTCCAACTAATTGATGTTCGAGTAGGAATTGATTCTCCCTTTTCATTTTTAATCACAGTAATACCTAATTTTTTAGGTACTACTTGGATTGGACTGACTCATTGACTATCTGAAATTGGATAAATGATACCAGCATCAAGCCATTTTACTACTTCTTTCTTAACAACATTTCTCATGTTCGGATTTAGCCTTCGTTGCATGTCTCTATGTGGTTTGGCTTCAATTTCACTATGAATATGGTGCATGCAAACGGAAGGATCAATTCCCTTAATATCAGCTATTGTCCATCCAATTGCCTCTTTATGTTCTTTAAGTACATCTACCAATTTATCTTCTTGCTCAGAGGTTAGGGTGGATGCAATGATTACTAGAAGGGTGTCATTGGGTCGGTCCAAGGAATGAATATTTTAAGTCATCTGGAAGATGTTTCAATTCTAATTGGGGTGGTTCTTCCAAGGATGGTATTAAAGGACTTGGTTTAGTTGGAAGTGGTTCATATTTTATAGTCCAAAGAGGGATGGTGTCGAACTTAGGTGGTTCTAATAACAGGTTTATCTCTTTGGTGTACTCATCAATATCAAAGTCATCTATTCCAAAATGTGTAAGACATGTTTGTAAAGGATCCGAATCAATCAAACTTTGGAATTTCTTATCTACTACTTCCTCTATCATGTTTACTTCATTTAAATCATACACAGGTGGTCCTTGGGAAGCATTAAAAATATTTAATCTCATCTTCTTATTTCCAAAAGATACATCCATCACACCTGTTCTACAATTTATACATGCATTAGCGGTAGCTAGAAAAGGTCGTCCAAGGATGATGAGAATTTGGTTAGGATTACAGCTAGATTCCATATCTAACACAAGGAAGTCGACAGGAAATAGAATTCATCCACCTTTACTAATCATCTTCCAATATTCCACAAGGTTCTTTGACTGATCTATCTGCCAATTGTAGTGTTACTATAGTGGGTTTCAATTTTTCAAATCCGAATAACTCATACACTGAACTTGGGAGAAGATTTACACTCGCACCCAAATCTAATAATGCTTTCTTGATTATGAAGTTTCCTATGACACATGATATAATCGGGGTACCAGGATCTTTTAGTTTGAGTGGGATTATTTGCTGAACAACTGAGTTGACTTGCTCAGTCAAGTGGATCTTTTTTGGTATTTGTATCTTAGCTTTCCTTTCAGGTTTATTTTTTTTAATTAAAAGGAAAATTTGATTAGGTTAAAATTGGATTTGTGGCAAAAAGGAAAGTAATAATTTTTTTATGTTAAAAAGAAAATATGCAATTCTAACAATTAAGGTAATAAAATAAAAAGACAATAACGAATAAAATTAAGAGAAAATAATCTAATAATTTTTTCACTTTTTTTATATTTATTTATTTTTTTTTTTTTAAATTTTTTTTTCAAAAAACATACTTAAGTCTCCGGCAACGGTGCCAAAATCTGATGCGTGTCGTAGCGCAACGATTAAAACACATTAATTTTACTATTAGAATAGCGAGAGTAAGGGATCGATTCTACGAGAACTTTAGCGATTATCTTGAAATAAATTTATAAATTTAACTAAATAGATAACGAAGTAGATAATTAGTAGTGCAAAATAATAAGATATGGTTTATCTTATTAGAGCACGGCTCGTACCGTAGATCACGGCCCGTCCCTTTTAAGAATAAATCAGTCTAAATTATTTTTACTTAAATAGAATTTAATAACAATTTAACATGAATAGAAATTTTATTTCAATAACATCCAAGAGTGCATATTAAAATCTAAAATAGAGAGTTTTAATTTCTAATATGAAGAAGGCAACAAAAAAAAGCAATAAAATAAACCCACAATCCAGAGCTCCTGGGAACAGCCGGACGTGAACAGCCGATCTCCACAAACCACGGACGGCCTCCTCCTCCACGGCATGGACAGAAACGGCACGAACAGAGCTCCCGAGAAGGAAGAACAGAGCTCCTTCCTTCTCCACGGCTGGAACGAAGTCTCCACGGTCAGAACTCACGATTGAGGAAGAGCAGAACTCCCTCAAATGATGAACGGAACAGAGCAGAATTCCGACGAATGAACACAAGAACATATCTCCTGGAATTCGCCACGGCACGATCGGATTCTTCTTCACCGCACGCCCTCCTCCTGAGATGCTCTCCTTGCTGCTATTTGTAGGAGCCCCGATGCAGAGAAGACGTGGAGAATATCTATTTCCATAACAGAAACAACGTGGGCGCAGACGACGCAGATGCGGGCACGGAGAAATCCCGGAGAATCGCGGATAAGATTCTAATTCCTTCCATATAAAGTTTCTATTTCAATTTGAATATTTCCAATCAAATTTATTTTTGGATTGGTGAAGGATAAAATTGGATTTGATTAGGAGAAGAATCGCTGCTGAGAAGACGATGAAAACGACAACCATTGCCGTTTTTGCTTTGAGATGTGTGCTGAAACAGATAAATCAATGTAAAATCAATTTTGGGCTCATCTTAAATCCGATTTGAGTGTCGTTTGCGTCATTAAATTTCTAAAATCGAACTCTTTAAATTGATAAGGTTTTTCCTAAAATATTATATAAACTATTAAAATATTAAATAATAATATGTACGTTAAATTATTAATTAATAGGTTTAGTAATAATTATTTATGCATTTATCACCTAGCAATCAAAGCTGTTGACCCATTTGTTATTTTGATGATTGACAAAAGCCATGAGTATATTTCCTATGTTACTAATGAGATTGACAAAGTGTTTCAGGAATTTAGAATAATTAAGTATTCATAACTCGAACAAAAATAAATTTGGATCAATTTTTAGTGGTATGTGTCAAAGTTTAGACTTTAGAGCGACTCCAGAAATATTAGAGCCGACTCCAGAGCGTAGCGGAACTGTTTGGCATGTTCGGTATGGTTTAGAGCCGACTCCAGAGCGTAGCGGAACTGTTTGGCATGTTCGGTATGGTTTAGAGCCGACTCCAGAAAGTTAGAGCCGACTCTAACCTGAGATACAGAGAACTATCTTTCTACGTCAAAATTTAGAGCCGACTCCAGTAAAGTTAGAGCCGACTATAACCTAAGAATAGAGACTACGTTTTTCGGGACACAGTTAGAGCCGACCCCAAGGAAGTTAGAGCTGACTCCAGCACGAGTTGTGTCGACCCCATGAAAATCTAGAGCGACTCCACGACGAATATTTCTTACTATTTTGGGCAATCCGACTTAGAGTCGACACTAGGCCAGATTAGAGCCGACTCTAATCTATCAGAAGCGACTTTTAAATTTGTCAGAAAAGGTTCCAACGGTCATATTTTCTCTGGTAATCTTCAACGACTCTTTCCCTTTTCATGATTAACTCATCCATAAGTACTTCAACGGCTATTTTGCATCAAAAGTGGATTAAGAGAGATTATAAAAAGGAGCATTCCGACCATTTAAAAACAAGATAAGAAAAAGAGGAAAAATCAAGAATAGAAGAGAAATATCAAAGAGAGAAAACTCAGATTCAAGGCTCAACTGTTCGAAAAAGATAGAAGAGAAATCCAAAAGCATTCTAGAGTCAAATTCGAAGGATTTTCATCGATTAGAAGAAGAAAAGCAAGAGCCCTAATTCTTCATCCTTATCTGCATCAACATTCCTTCCAAAGCTTCAGTCTTATCTTGAGGAAGCTCATCCAGAAAGAGAAGAGGAACAGAAAAAAAAAGAAAAGAAGAAAAGCTCAACATCAAACATCTTCTAATCAGGCTTTTCTATATCTATTTCTATTTATATTATTCATTTGCTCATTTGAGGAGCTTTTATATTCTTGTAATCATTTACTTGATACATTTGTTTTCTGATTCAATCAGGAGATTGAATCAGGTGAGGTAGTTGGCCTTGGGCAATCTAAGATTAGCTTGAGTTAGGTTGTGTGCTGGTGAACCTGTGAAAATCGGCTGGGTTCATTGTGATCATGTGTTAAAACAACAAGTTTGGGTTGTGATCTTATAGAACAACTCAACTGTAATCAGGGTGATTATAGTGTGTGCCCAAGAGTTGCTTGGGAGTGGATGCAGGTGTAGCTAACACTGAACCACTATAAATCCTTTGTGTTTGTCGTGCTTATTTCTTCTTCCCTTCACTCTATTTTTATATTGTGCTCTACATTCTTAACATCACACTCAATACACTCTCTTTGTGCACTCTCACCTTGAAAAATTAATTTTAATTGTCAATTTTTTTAAGAACCCAATTCATCCCTCCTTCTTGGGTTGCCATCTGGGCCAACAATTGGTATCAGAGCTAGTGCTCATCCTTGCTTGATTTAATAGTCAAGAGCTAAAGATCCAAATGGCAGCTCAAGCCGGTTCTTCTTTCTCCGAGGGACAATCCACAAACCGACCACCCTTGTTTAGTGGTACAAACAATTCATATTGAAAAGCTAGAATGAGGATTTTCATTTAAGCTTTAGACTATGAGTTATGGATTATTATTATAAATGGTCCTAGCACTCCCACACACTTAGTTGATGGATCCATTGTTCCTAAGCCCGAAAGGGATTGAAATGAAAATGATAGGAAAATGGCCCAGCTCAATGCCAAGGCCATGAATATCCTATACTGCTCCTTGGATACAAACGAGTTCAATAGAATATCCACTTGCATCTTAGCCAAGGAGATATGGGATAGATTGTAAGTTACTCATGAGGGTACCAACCAAGTTAAGGAATTCAAGATTAATATTCTTGTACATAAATATGAACTCTTTAGCATGGATTAAAATGAATCTATCACATGCATATATACTAGATTCACTGATATTGTAAATGGACTGAAAAGTCTTGGTAAGACCTATACTAACTTTGAATTGATTCGAAAAATTCTTAGGTCTCTTCCAAGAGTATAAAAAGCTAAAGTAATAGAAATCCAAGAAGCCAAAGATCTAAACAATCTACTTTTGGAGGAGCTACTTGGATCTCTTATGACCCATGAGCTTACAATGAAGTAGCATCAAGAAGATGATGTGAAGAAGAAGCGACTGTTGGCCCAGATGGCAACCCAGGAGGGGGGTGAATTGGGTTCTTTTAAAATTTAACAATTAAAAATAATTTCACAAGTTAAGTGTGCACAAATGAAGTGGTGCAATGATGCTAAGCACAGTATAGAAGAAGATAGAGAGAGAACAAATAATACGATAAACACACAAGATTTATAGTGGTTCGGTGTTAGCCATACCTACGTTCACTCCAAGCAACTCTTGGGTCCACACTATAATCACCCTGATTACAGCTGCGTTATTTTGTAAGATCACAACTCGAACTTGTTGTTTTACACGGGTCACAAAGAACACAGCTGATTTTCACGGGTTCACCAGCACACAACCCAATGTAAGCTACTCTTAGCTTACCCCGACGTCAACTACCTCAACTAATTCAATCCCCTGATTGAATTAGATAGCAAACTATTCAAATATAAGTTTACAATAATTTAAAGCTTCTCAAATGAGCAAATATGCAATGTAAATAAATAAGAATAGAAAAACCTATTTTGAAGTGATTTGAAGTTGAGCTTTTCTTCTTTTCTTCTTTTCCTCTTCTCTTCTGAATAGGCTAACAAGATTTGAACTCTGATTCTTGAACGAAGCTCGTTGAAGAGAAGTTGAAAATTTAGGGCTCTTGCTCTTCTTCTTCAAAACGGTGGAAATCCTTTGAATATGCTCTTGAAAAACTTTTGGATATCTCTTATATCTCTCAATAACAAATAGGTTTTGACACAGAAAATTTCCTCTTTGAAAACTTCTTGATTTTTTCTCTTTTTTCGTTCTCTTTTTCTATATCTATTTTCGAACGGATGAACCCCTTCTTATAATCTTCCTTAATCCAAGATTAGGTGAAAAATAGCCATTGAAATGTACTTGGATTACTTTCTCATGCAAAGAAATAGATCCGTTGGGGGTTAGGTGAAGAAATGTTACCGTTGGAATCCGCTCTGACAAATTTGAAAATCATTTCTGACAGGTTGGAGTCGGCTCCAACTTTTAAGGTGTTGGCTCCAAGTTGGGTTTCCAAAAATAGAAATAAAAAGTTTGTCGAGGAGTCGGCTCTGATAAACTGTGGTGTCGGCTCGATGCGATCTAGAGTCGGCTCTAAGTTTCGAGGGCGTCGACTCTAACATTGTCCCAAAAATATACTCTCTGTTCTCAGGTTATAGTCGGCTCTAACTTTTTAGGTGTCGGCTCCGAAATTTCAGGTGTCGACTCTAAATTTTTAGGTGTCAGCTTCGAAAACTGACTCAGAAAGCAGTTCTTTGTATCTCAGGATAGAGTTGGCTCTAGCTTTTCAGGTATCGACTCTAAACCGTGCCAAAAATGTTAAACTGTTCTGATACGCTCTAGAGTCGGCTCCAATAACTGTGGGTGTCGGCTCCAAGTTTTGAACTTTGATATATTCCATTAAAAACTGATTCAAATTAATTTTTACATAACTTTTGAATAATTTAACCTTTCTATGTTCCTATAACACTTGTTAATTTCATTAGTAATATAAGAAATATACTCATGGCTTTTGTTAATCATCAAAATTAATAAGTTGGTCAACAATCTCCCCCTTTTTGATGATGACAAAAACATTGAGTATATACATAATTAATTAATAAAATTTTTAAAAATCATAGTTAAGCTCTCCTTGAATGAGGTAGCTCCCCCTATGATAACCAAATTAAGTTCATTTATCATTTAAATTTCATGCATATATGTTATAACCAAATTAAGTTCATCAACATCAAATGCATATACGTAGACAAATTAAGTTATAACCAAATTAAGTTCATCAACATCAAATGCATATACGTAGACAAACATCCTTTCTCCTTCTTTTTTGTTATCAATAAAAAGGTTAAGAAGGAAATGCTTAAATTAATATCAAACACAAGAGTTGAGTAATTCAACATCAAAATCAATGCTTAAGTTAGAATTCAAGATTTGCTTCATACAACAAAGTCATTCAAAATATCCATTAAGACATTGCAAACTATATCAAAATACATTTCATCAAAGTATTAAGTCATTACAACATTCACATTACATCAAAACATCATTAATCCTAGTTACAAACTAAAAGACAAAAGAAAACTTGAAATTGACAAAACTAAATCATCTTAAAATTTTCTTCAGTTCTTTTAAAATTTGTCCCATGCCTTTCTCTTGAATTTTCATAAAATCATTCAGCATTCTCTCAACTAAACCAGCTGCAACTGTGACTTTCTCCTAAAGTTCAGCGTTGCATTTGGAATATATATTAAAGTCACCTGCTATATCCTTGATCTTATCAAATATCAGTCTTATGTCTTTCACCAAGGTAATTGAAGATGAGCTCAAGGATGACTCTATCACATTGATCTTGTCCTCCAGAGAATAAAAATGCTGTATGATTCCCATAAGTTGATTCTCAAGATCATTCATCATCTTAATTTCATGATCCAAAAAGAAGGATTTGAGCTGCTCCAACTGACTCTCAGAAAATCCAGTGGATACCTGAGCAAAGGATGTGGGTGCTGGTGCTGGTGCTGCTGGGGGTACAGAACTGCTGGGACCTGGTGATGAGTGTCTCACTGATGGTCTTGCCACTGATGGACTAGGGGCCGCAGTTTCCACCTCAGCTACTCTATCATCCAGATTCCCTTTCCTTTCCCAATATCCATTGATATTCATAAAGCCCATACGGTATAAGGTAGTCTTATTATAATAATCTGTATGTCTAAGGCTCTTCATTGATTTATTGTCTAAAATATTCACTCCTTGGCTCTGAAAGGCCATTGTTAAAATCATACCATAGGGCAATATAGATCTTTTCTTATTGCTAGCCTCTTCCATGTACCAAATCATCATTCCAGGTAGGTTTATTGGTTGGCCAATCACTACACAATCCATTACCACAATGTCCCTCTCGGACACATACTCAAATCGTCCAGTCTTGGAAACAAAATTCTGCTACAAATGTTATGCAAAAGTCTCAACTCTAAGGGTAACTGATTAGCCCTAATTTCTTCAAATTCAACTACTTCTCTACCAAGTATTCTTGATAATGCCTCACCCCTCTCACTATGAGAATTTGCAATCGGTCCAATAACCGTATCTCTAACAGATTTCCCAAAATCTTCGAAGTTAGGAGAACTTTTGTACCTCTCACAAAACTAACAATGCCTCCGTCTCCTCTAGACAAATTGTGATAAAAATCCTTTACAAGAGCTGGATAAGTGGGAACATTTAGGGAACATACCTTTTCCCATCCCATCTCCTTAATTAAGTTGCCTCCCTAAAGTGAAGCCCTCCGCTTCAAAGAAACCGAAATCCACCTTTCTACCCATTGTAATGACTTTCCCGGTTAAAAGATTAACTTGAGGAGAGGGTGACCAGGGATAGCACTAGGAGTAGAGGACGACGATGTAGAACTCGAGCTAGGCGACGGTTGATGTGCCAGATGCCTCACTGTTCATTTTCCCATCATCATCGGTGCTCCAAGGACTGATCCACGATGCTTAGGTTCCATAGAGAGCTAGGAATGAATGAATTAGAGAGATTCTAGGATTTGGAAGGTGTGGAGAAGGTTTTGGAAGAGTTTGGAGACGATTTGGAATGAAAAGGTGTCGACTCTACCCTAATATAGTCAACTTGGACCACAAGGTGTCGACTCCCGCAAAGCTGAGTGTCGACTCCAAGTTGCTAATACAGTCAGCGCCCAAATTAGAGTCGGCTCCGTAAAGGCGGGTGTCGACTTTAAGGTCACAGACATATAGCAACACAGACAGGTATCGACTCCACTAATAGTGGTGTCGGCTCTAAGATAGTTTCAGTAAAGAAAAATTAGATTTCCAAAGGATCTAAAACTTGTCAAAATAATCAATAAATTTTGGATAAATTTCCTTGGAATGTGGTGAATCAAAGGGTTCAAATATCTAGATGAGTTTTCCTTAGAATCACAAAAGAGAATTTTCAAGAAAAATTTTAGAAAATGTTTGAACTCCAGATAGTCATTCCTAGGAGATTTAAAATCATTCCGATGAGTCACAGACTCCTAATTCTCCTCTAAGATAACAAAATCTTTCTTCACTTAGGAGTTTTGTAAATATGTTAGCTAATTGTTCATCAGTACAAATATAATCAAGATAAATATCGTTATTAGCTACATGTTCTCTAATGAATGATGCCTTATTTCAATGTGTTTCATTCTTGAATGTTGAATTGGATTTTTAGTTAGATTTATTGCACTAGTATTATCACATCTAATTAGAGTTTTATCAAGTGTTATACCATAATCTTGAAGTTGTTACTTAATCTAAAGGATTTGAGCAGAACAACTTCCAGCTGTAACATATTCAGCTCAGCAGTTGATAATGCAACCGTGTTGGTTCAGATAGCAACCCAAGAGGGGGGGGGGGGTGAATTGGGTTTTTCAAAAATTAAACTCTTTTTGAAAATAATCCCCCAGCGGAAGTGAAAACTTAGATGTACATGAATTAAAACAGAGTATGCACAGATAGAGAGTTAGAGACAAGAAAACAATCACTGCAAACACAAGAATTTTATAGTGGTTCGGTGTACCTACACCTACATCCACTCCCAAGTACCTCTTGGGTCCACACTATAATCAATCTGATTACAGCAGAGTTGTTTTACAAGCTCACAACTCGAACTTGTTGTTTTCCTGGGTGCACAACGAACCCAGCTGGTTTTCAAGGCTCACCAGCACTCAACCTTACAATACAAGCAACTGCTTGCACACGACAAACTGCCTCAACTGAATCAATCCCTGATTGACCCAGCAAACAATAACGTTTTACAAATCAAGAGCTCCTCCAATGAGCAAATATACAATGATAGAACAAAGATAAAGAGATAGGAATCAAAGCCTGATTTGCAGATCTTGGTGGCTTGCTTCATCTCTTCTCTTGAGTGGATCTTCCTTTAGTATGCTCTTGAAGCTCAGAAGATCAGAAAACTAGGACTTGCTTCTTCTTTTGAGATTTCTTTAAAATGGAACTAAGAAAGCTAGGGATCTCTCTCTTTTCTATTGGGAAATCAGTATAATCTTTCCTTTCGAATCTTCCTTCTTTTCTCTTTTGATTTTCTGATGAATTTTACTCTTGTATCTCTCTTGTTATCTTCCCCTCTATCTCCTTTTTTTGGATACAACAAAAACTCCTTCTTATAGACCCTTCTTAATCCATAAATAGTTGAAAACTATTTGTTAGAAACAAGTGTAAGAAGGATTAGAACCAAATAGGGTAATAGCCATTGGGATTAAAAAGATAAAAATAAAGTTTAGAGACGTTCTGACAGTTCTGGAGTCGTTTCTGACAATCTGGAGTCGACTCTAACTTTTCTGGAGTCGGCTCTAAATCGAAAATCCCCAATCCGCTTGATCTGGAGTCGTCTCTGACTTTTCTGGGGTCGACAAAAAATCCTCTGGAGTCGACTCTAACAGTCCAGGAGTCGACTCTAAATGTGACCAGAAAAACCATCGTTCTGTCTTTTCTGTTGGAGTCGGCTCTAACAGTCTAGGTGTCGACTCTAAATTCTGTGCCGATTTTCGGAGTCAACTCTGCGATTCTATGTGTCAACTCTAATGTCTGCAATCTTACCTTGACATTAGATTCGAACTAGAACTTGATTTATCTTGTGATTTTGATTAATAAATCAAATCATAAACTGAAAAACTTAACCAAAATAATTAGTAACTTCAAATGTTATACTCAAATAGTTTTGTTAATCATCAAAATCAATAATTGGGTCAACAATCTCCCCCTTTTTGATGATGACAAAAACTTTGAGTATATGCATTAAAAATTCATTTGAAATAAGCGTTATAGACATTGTTAAAGCTTTAAGACTTCTTAACAGAGAATTTGATGCCAAGTTTCAAAATGAACTTTAGAAACATACTTGAGTTCTATTATAAACAGCAATCAAGATGATTTAACTTTACACAGAAAATCATTAAGCTCCCCCTGCATTAAATAACTCCCCCTATGCAAGGTACATGTAAATAAACTGAAATTGATTTGATACCAATTGATTAGAATTTATAAATTTCTCTCCATCTCAAAATTTCTCTCCCCCTTTTGAGATATGCCAATTGATTAAAACATATTGAAATCTTATATTCTTTCATTCTCTCTCCCTATTTTCTTTCTCTCTCTCCTTTATGCATATACAAATTTTTCTCCCCCTTTTTTGTTATCAGCAATAAGGTGAGTTTAAAATAATAATGTAAATTATCAGAGCGAGGTTGTTGGTTCATTCACTCATAGAGATAGTAAACTTCATACTTGTATTTCAATTCAAGATGCATTACATATGTCTATACATTCACAGTAAAGTACCATATCAATTAGAAATTCCTAGATACAAGCTAACAAAGTATAGTAAACTAGAAATCCTAAGATACAAACTAGAATATGAAAAGCAAATCTTAGGTTTCTAATAGGTTAGGGTAGGATAGGCTTAGATAGGGCATCACTATAGGAAATAGAAGGTCAATCAAACATGTTTGTAGACAATTTTCTTCAGATGACCTATCATTTCCATGATCTCATCTTTTGTGATTTCTTAAAGCCTTCAAGACAACTCTCAACTTGAGCAACAGCAAGGTCTAAATCTTTCTTCAATTGTCCAGTAGCATCTAGATAAGCTCTAGATCCATCTGCAATCCCTTCCAGCCTTTCAAAAATCTTTTGAAGCTCAGTACCAAGGGACTATGTAGAGCGGCTAATGGAAAATGAAATCAAGTCAAGTATGGAATTGATCTCCTCCTTAAACTGTCTAATGTCATCTCTCATCTGACTAATCTCATCTCTTCTCTGACTGTCATACTCAGCTAATAATGCTCTGAGCTGACCAATCTGCACATATGAAAATCTCCTAGATACAAATGCTGTCTGAGGTGGAGGTGAAGGGTATGTGCTTGGTCCAGCCTTAGAAGGTCCAACTGTAGATGGTCCCGCAACAGATGGGTCAGGGATGTCCTCTGCTCTGGCCTCCTCAACTCTGGCCTCCTCTCTGCCTTTCTTTATCTAAATACCATTTACCTTTCTGAAGCCCATATGGTGAATGGTAGAGACACTGTAGTAGTCTGTATGCCTTAGTTTCCTCAGTGGCTCATTATCCATGATCAACACACCTTGGCTTCTAAATACCAAAGTCAAAATCATACCATATGGCAATGTGGATCTTTTCTTGGTTGCTGCCTCTGCCATATAGCCTATCATCATCCCAGCTAAATTTACTGGCCTCCTAGTGATGATGCAATCCATTAGCAAGATGTCTCGCTCTAAGACATACTCAAATCGGCCTATCTTGGGAAATAAGATCCTCCCGCAGATGTTATGAAGTAGCCTGAGTTCCAAATTCAGTTGATTTGCCATAATCTCCTCAAACTCAGATACCTCTCTCCCCAACATCCTAGATAGGGCACCACCTCGATCATCATGCTATACTCATTTAGCCCAACAGTGGGCATCTCTAACAAATTTTCAAGGATCTCAGCAGTGATTACAACTCTTGTTCCTCTAACATAACTTACTAAACCTCCCTCTCCTCTACTCAAATCATTGTAGAACTCTCTTACGAGGGCAGGGTAAGTAGGAATATCCAAAGAGCAAACCTTTTCCCATCCCATTTCCTTTAATTGACGGTCAATACCAAAACCCTCCGAAGCAAAGAAATCAAAATTGACTTTTCTTCGGTTGTGATAGCCTTACCCGCTAATTGGTCGATATGTGGAGAAGATGGAGATGGTGGAGAAGCCTCTCAGGTGGCAGATGATGAAGATGAAGCTTGCCTCCGAATCGTACATCTCCTCGTGGGAACCGCCGATCCACCAACAGTTGCACGCCTCTTAGGAGCCATAGAGTTTGATTGGAATGAGTAATCAAGAGATTTGAAGGGTTTAGAGGTGTTGGAATCAGTTTGGAACGGCTCTAGAGAAGTTTTGGAGAGATAGGGATCGTTTAGGTGTCGACTCTGCCTTATATTTTTGACCTAGTTCACTTAGAGTCGACTCCTGCAAAGCGAGGTGTCGGCTCCGAACCAAAAAATCTGTCAGCGCTCGAATTAGAGTCGGCTCTGCAAAAGCAGGTGTCGCTCTAATTGCCCAGACAGAACATCAAATAGGAAGGTGTCGACTCCACAAACTGAAGGTGTCGACTCCACAATAGTTTCAGTGAAAAAATTCAAATTTCAAGGATCTGAAACTAATCAAATTAATCATCAAACTCTAGACAAGTGTCCCTTAACAATTGGGAAACAATGAATCAAATTTCTAGATAAATTTCCTTATTGAACATAGAGGATTTTCAAGAAATTGATGAAGTCTAGATAGTTGTTGTCCTTAAGAGTTTCAGAAAGTCATTCTAAAGGATCACAAACTCCTAATTCTCCTCTAAGATAACAAAATCTTTCTTCACTTAATGGTTTGTAAAAATATCAGCTAATTGATTCATTAGTATTCACATATTCAAGACAAACATCATTGTTGGAAACATGTTCTCTTATAAAGTGATGTCTAATTTCTGTGTTTAGTTCTTGAATGTTGAATTGGATTTTAGTTAGATTGATTGCACTAGTATTATCACATCTAATAGGAATTTTATCAAGTGTGATACCATAATCTTCAAGTTGTCGCTTAATCCAAAGGATTTGAGCACAGCAACTTCCAGCTGCAACATACTCTGCCTCAGCAGTGGATAATGCAACCGAATTTTGCTTCTTGCTAAACCAAGAGATTAAGTTACTTCCTAAAAGTTGGCATGCACCACTTGTACTCTTCCTATCTAATTTACAACCAGCATAATCAGAATCAGAATAAGCAATTAATTTAAAGTTGAGTCTCTAGAATACCATAATCCTACATTTTTAGTTCCATTTAAGTATCTAAAGATTCTTTTAACAGCAATAAATGTGATTCTTTAGGATTAGATTGATATCTTGCACATAAAAATAGAAAACATAATATCTGGCCTACTTGCAGTTAAGTAAAGAAGTGATCCGATCATACCTCGGTAATGCTTCTGATCTACTTTCTTACCTTCTTCATCCTTGTCCAGCTTGCATGAGGGACTCATTGGCGTACCAAGAGGTTTAGCAGATTCCATACCAAACTTCTTGAGTATTTCCTTTGTGTACTTTGTTTGGTTGATGAAAATCCCCGCTTTCTCTTGTTTGATTTGAAGTCCAAGGAAGAAGTTGAGTTCTCCCATCATGCTCATCTCGAATTCTCCCTGCATTAACTTAGCAAATTCTTGACAAAGGAGATTGTTAGTAGCACCAAATACAATGTCATCAACATAAATTTGAACAATTAATAAATCCTTTTTTTTCTTTTTAAAAAAGTTTTATCAACATTTCCTCTAGAAAAATCATTTTCAATTAAAAATTTACTTAATCTATCATACCAAGCTCTAGGTGCTTGCTTTAAACCATAAAGTGCTTTGTGTAATTTGAAGACGTGGTTTGAAATTCATGATCTTCAAAACCAGGAGGTTGTTCAACATAAACTTCTCATTTATAAAACCATTTAAAAATGCACTTTTAACATCCATTTGAAATAAGTTGAAATTCATGACATGCAAATGCAAGTAATAGCCTAATGGCTTCTAATCTAGCAACAGGTGCAAAGGTTTCATCAAAATCTATACCTTCTTCTTGATTATATCCTTTTGCAACTAGCCTTTGTTTCTAATTACCAAGCCATTTTCATCCAATTTATTTCTAAAAACCCATTTAGATCCTATTATAGGGTGGTTTTTAGGTCTTTCTACTAGGGTCCAAACTTGGTTCCTAGTGAATTGGTTTAACTCTTCCTGCATTGCTAACATCCAATAACTATCTTTCTCAGCTTCCTCTATAGTTTTAGGTTCTATATGAGATACAAATGCAAGATGATTATTGATATTTCTCATTGATGATCTAGTCCTTACACCTTGAGATGGATCACCTATGATTAGGTCCTTAGGATGACCATAAGCATATCTCCAATCTCTAGGTAGATCTTTATCATTATGAGCAGTATCAATACCATCATCCTTAGGTGAGTCATCATCCTTAGCTTCAGGTTCTTGATCTGAAGATACATTTAATTTTTCAATATCTCTTTCAATCAAAGATGTATCTTCCTCATCATCAATTTTCAGAACTTGATGCTAAAGACTCATCAACACTATATGAATGGATTCTTCTACAACTAAGCTTCTCTTATTAAATACTCTATATGCCTTGCTAGATGTAGAATATCCTAGGAAAATACCTTCATCAGACTTTGCATCAAACTTCCCAAGATTGTCCTTACCATTGTTATGAATAAAACATTTACAACCAAATGCATGAAAATAACTAAATTGGGTTTCCTATTATGCCATAGTTCATAGGGAGTTTTCTTAAGGATAGGTCTAATTAGGGCTCTATTTAGGATGTAACATGCTGTGTTTATAGCTTCCGCCCAAAAATATTTTGGAAGTTGGCTTTCACATAGCATGGTACGGGCCATGTCTTCTAAAGTCCTATTCTTTCTTTCTACAACTCCATTTTGTTGTGGTGTCCTAGGTGCTGAAAAATTATGATGTATGCCTTTTTCAAAACAGAATTTTTCAAATAAGTGATTTTCAAATTCAGTTCCATGATCACTTCTAATAGACACTATGGTAGTGTTTTTCTCATTTGTGACTTTCTTAACGAATTTCAGGAATATTGAGAAAGTCTCATCTTTGTGAGCCAAAAACATTACCCAAGTGAATCTAGAGTAATCATCTACTATCACAAGACCATATTTCTTTCCTCCTAGACTTGTGGTTCTAGTAGGTCCAAAAAGGTCCATGTGTAGTAGCTCTAGTGGCCTAGTAGTTGAAACAACATTCTTAGATTTGAAAGAAGTTCTTGTTTGTTTTCCAAATTGACATGCATCACATATTCGATTATTTTCAAAATTTAAGCTAGGAATACCTTTAACTAATCCATTTTCAATAGTTTAGAAATTAGGTGTGTGCTTGCATGACCTAATCTACGGTGCCATAGCCAACCAATCTCATTCATCTTAGCATTATTAGCAACTAAGCAATGATTACTTGGAGATAAATTACTCAAATCAATTAAGTACACATTGCCATAACGTTTACCAACAAGAATAATGCTGTTATCAATGGGATTAGTAACAGTGCAAATAGAAGCTTCAAAGGAAACTTTGAAACCTTTATCACACAGTTGGCTAATACTTATCAAATTATGCTTAAGTCCATCAACATATAAAACATTATCAATATGAGTAGATGGAGTAATTTGAATCTTACCAATACCCATGATATGGCCTTGACCATTATCACCAAAAGTAACTACTCCACCTCTTTTTGATTCAAGGGTGATGAATTGATCTTTGTCACCCGTCATGTGTCTTGAGCAACCACTATCAAGGTACCACTTTCTTTTCAGTCTGATGGCTGCAAGACACTCCTGCAAAATATTCATGTCTTAACTTTAGGTACCCAAGCCTTCTTGGGTCCTTCATGGTTAGATGCAATAAATATTGTTCCTTTGGGAACCCAAATATCTTTCTTTTATCATGTGGAGTTTTACACATATAAGATTTATGTCCTTTGTTTCCACATTTAAAACAAGTAATATTTGATGATTTTTCAGCATGTACAAAATATTTTTCAAGGATTTTTGCTTTTTAAGTGGATTATATCCTAATCCAGCTTTATCAAAAACAGCTTTTGATTGTCCAAAATCATATTAAGTTTGATAGAGCTCAAAGTAAATTTATCAACTATAGGTTTAAGTCTATCAACTTCATTTTTCAAGCTTTCATTTTCTTTTATCAAAAGTTCTTTTTCTACAACATGCTTTTCATTTTCTAAAGATAGATTTTGCATTTGATTTTTCAGATCTTTGTTCTTTGAACTTAATTTTGCAAAATCATCCATCAATTCATAAAAAGCACTATGCAACTCATCGAAAGTAAGTCATCAAGAAAACTCGGACTTACCTCATCATTGTCCGCCATGAAGCATAGATTGGCCATTTCACTCTTCTTCCTCTTCGGAACTTGAGCTTTCCGAATCACTCCATGTGGCCATCATTGCCTTCTTTTTGAATCTTCGGGTGCCTTTCTTTAGTTGTGGGCATTCAGATTTAAAGTGACCCGGCTTCTTGCATTCAAAACAAATAACTTCTTTTTCTTTGCCCTTGTCCTCATCTTTTCTAGCAAAGGGCTTTTTCTTTTCAAACTTCTTCTTCTTCATGAATCTTTTAAACTTCCTTGTGATGAGTGCCATGTCCTCATCATCACTTTCATCTTCAGATTCATGAGGCTCTTCCATATATTCAGAAATCTTAAGAGCCATAGTCCTCTTCTTCTTTGACTCATCATCATCAACATGTTGCTTAACTTGAAGCTCATGAGTCATCAAGGATCCCAATAATTCTTCCAGGGGTAGGGTACTTAGATCCTTTGCCTCTTGTATTGCAGTCACTTTAGCTTCCCAAGTCCTAGGCAAGGAACGCAAAACCTTTCTCACAAGATCAGAATTATCATAAGATTTACCAAGACTTTTTAAACCATTAACTATATCAGTAAATCTTGTAAACATATCAGAAATAGATTCACATGCATCCATTTTAAACAATTCATACTTATGAACTAGCATGTTAATCTTGGATTCCTTGACTTGATTTGTTCCCTCATGGGTAACCTCAAGTCTATCCCAGATTTCCTTAGCAGAAATGCAAATAGATATACGATTGAATTCATTTGCATCTAATGAGCAGTACAAAACATTCATTGCTTTGGCATTAAGTTGTGCCAATTTTTTATCATGTTCATCCCATTCCGTTTCCGGTTTAGGAATCTCCATGCCATTAATTCTAGCAGTGGGTGTGTGTGGTCCATTGACTATAATGCTCCATAGATCATAGTCAAGTGCTTGAATGAAAATTTTCATTCTAGCCTTCCAATAACCATAGTTTAAGCCATTAAACAAGGGTGGTCTATTTGTAGATTGGCCTTCGAAAAAAGATGAACCAGCTTGAGTTGCCATGTGGATCTTTGACTCTTGATCGTTAGATCAAATCAAATGAGCACTAGCTCTGATACCAATTGTTGGTCCAGATAGCAACCCAAGAGGGGGGGTGAATTGGGTTTTTCAAAAATTAAACTCTTTTGAAAACAATCCCCCAGCGGAAGTGAAAACTTAGATGTACACGAATTAAAACAGAGTATGCACAGAGAGTTAGAGACAAGAAAACAATCACTACAAACACAAGAATTTTATAGTGGTTCGGTGTACCTACACCTACATCCACTCCCAAGTACCTCTTGGGTCCACACTATAATCAATCTGATTACAGCAGAGTTGTTTTACAAGCTCACAACTCGAACTTATTGTTTTCCCGGGTGCACAATGAACCCAGCTGGTTTTCAAGGCTCACCAGCACACAACCTTACAACACAAGCAATGCTTGCACAAGGCTAACAGCCTCAACTGAATCAATCCCCTGATTGACCCAGCAAACAATAACGTTTTACAAATCAAGAGCTCCTCCAATGAGCAAATATACAATGATAAACAAAGATAGAGAGATAGGAATCAAAGCCTGATTTGCAGATCTTGGTGGCTTCCTTCTTCTCTTCTCTTGAGTGGATCTTCCTTTAGTATGCTCTTGAAGCTCAGAAGATCAGAAAACTAGGGCTTGCTTCTTCTTTTGAGATTTCTTTAAAATGGAACTAAGAAAGCTAGGAATCTCTCTTTTTCTGTTGGAAAATCAGTATAATCTTTCCTTTCGAATCTTCCCTCTTTTCTCTTTTGATTTTCTGATGAATTTCACTCTTGTATCTCTCTTTTTATCTTCCCCTCTATCTCCTTTTTTTCGGATACAACAAAAACCCTTCTTATAGACCCTTCTTAATCCATAAATAGTTGAAAACTATCGTTAGAAACAAGTGTAAGAAGGATTAGAACCAAATAAGGTAATAGCCGTTGGGATTAAAAAGATAAAAATAAAGTTTAGAGACGTTCTGACAGTTCTGGAGTCGTTTCTGACAATCTGGAGTCGACTCTAACTTTTCTGGAGTCGGCTCTAAATCGAAAATCCCCAATCCGCTTGATCTGGAGTCGTCTCTGACTTTTCTGGGGTCGACACAAAAATCCTTTGGAGTCGACTCTAACAGTCCAGGAGTCGACTCTAAAATGTGACCAGAAAAACCATCGTTCTGTCTTTTCTGTTGGAGTCGGCTCTAACAGTTCAGGTGTTGACTCTAAATTCTGTGCCGATTTTCGGAGTCGACTCTGCAATTCATGTGTCGACTCTAATGTCTGCAATCTTACCTTGACATTAGATTCGAACTAGAACTTGATTTGTCTTATGATTTTGATTAATAAATCAAATCATAAACTGAAAAACTTAACCAAAATCATTAGTAACTTCAAATGTTATACTCAAATAGTTTTGTTAATCATCAAAATCAATAATTGGGTCAACAAACCGAATTTTGCTTTTTGCTAAACCACGAGATTAAGTTACTACCTAGAAATTAGCATATACCACTTGTACTTTTTCTATCTAATTTACAAAAACCAGCAAAATCAGAATCAAAATATGCAATCAAATTTAATATTGAATCTCTAGAATACCATAATCATACATTTTTAATTTAATTTAAATATCTTAGAATTCTTTTTATAGTAATTAAATGAGATTCTTTAGGTTCAGGCTGATATCTAGCACATAAGCATACAACAAACATAATATCAGGTCTACTTGCTGTTAAGTAAAGTAGTGAACTGATCATACATCTATAATATTTTTGATCAATTTTCTTACCATCTTCATCTTTATCCAGTTTGCATGAAGGACTCATAGGTGTTCCAAGGGGTTTAACTGATTCCATACCAAACTTCTTGAGAATTTCTTTCATGTACTTTGTTTGGTTGATAAAAATCCCCTCTCTTTCTTGTTTGATTTGTAGTCCAAGAAAGAAGTTAAGTTCTCCCATCATGCTCATCTCAAATTCACCCTGCATCAGCTTTGTAAATTCTTGACATAGAAGATCGTTAGTAGCACCGAATACTATATCATCTACATAAATTTATACTACCAATAAGTCTTTATCTTTTCTTTTCAAAAATAAAGTTTTATCAACTTTTTCTCTAGAAAAATTATTTTCAATTAGAATTTTACTTAGCCTATCATACCAAGCTCTAGGTGCTTGTTTCAAACCATAAAGTGCTTTGTGTAATTTAAAAATATGATTTGAAAATTCATGATCTTCAAAACCAGGTGGTTGTTCAACAAAAAATTTCTTATTTATAATCCATTTAAAAATGCATTTTTCACATCCATTTGAAATAAATTAATGTTCATATGACATGCAAATGCAAGTAATAATCTAATTGCCTCTAATCTAGCAACAGATGCAAAAGTTTCATCAAAATCAATTCCTTCTTCTTGATTATATCATTTTGCAACTAATCTAGCTTTATTTCTAATTATATTGTCATTTTTATCTAATTTATTTCTAAACACTCATTTAGATCCTATAATAGGATGACCTTTGGGTCTATCTACAAGGGTTCATACTTTATTCCTAGTAAATTAATTTAATTCCTCTTGCATGGCTAACATCTAATTACTATCTTTTTCAGCTTCCTCGATAGTTTTAGGTTCTATATGAGACACAAATGCGGAATGATTATTGATATTTCTCATTGATGATCTAGTTCTTACACCTTAAAATTGATCACCTATGATTAAGTTCTTTGGATGACCATAAGCATATCTTCAATCTCAAGGTAGATCTACACCATTACGAGTAGTATCAATAACATCATCCTTAGGTGAATCATCATCCTTAGCCTCAGGTTCATGATCTAAAGATACATCTATATTCAATTTTTTAATATCTCTTTCAAGCAAATTTGTATCTTCCTCATTATCTATCTTTTCAGAACTTGATGCTAAAGACTCATAAAAAACTACATGAATTGACTCTTCTACAATTAAATACTTCTTATTAAATACTCTATAAGCTTTGTTAGAAGTGGAATATCCTAAGAATAAACCTTCATCAAATTTTGCATCAAACTTTCCAAGATTGTCTTTACCATTATTATGAATAAAACATCGATAACCAAATGCATGAAAATAACTAATGTTGGGTTTTCTATTATGCCATAATTTATAGGGAGTTTTCTTAAGAATTGATCTAATTAAGGCTCTATTTAGGATGTAACATGCCATGTTTATAGCTTCCGCCCATAAATACTTTGGAAGTTGGCTTTCATATAGCATGGTACGGGCTATGTCTTCTAGAGTCCTATTTTTTCTTTCTACTACTCCATTTTGTTGAGGTGTTCTAGGTACTAAGAAGTTATGATGAATGCCATTTTCAATGCAAAAATTTTTAAATAAATAATTTTCAAATTCAGTTCCATGATCACTTCTTGAAGAATTTCAAAAATATTGGAAAAGTCTCATCTTTGTGAGCTAAAAATAATACCCAAGTGAATCTAGAATAATCATCTACTATCACAAGACCATATTTCTTTCCTCCTAGACTAGTGGTTCTAGTAGGTCCAAAAAGGTCCATATGAAGTAGCTCGAGTGGCCTAGTAGTAGAAACAATATTTTTAGATTTGAAAGAGTTTCTAGTTTGTTTTCCAAATTGATATGCATCACAAATTTTATTGTTTTCAAAATCTAATTTTGGAAGTCCTTTAACTAAATCCATTCTAATTAATTTTAAAATTAAGTGTGTGCTTGCATGACCTAGTCTACGATGCCATAGCCATCCAATCTCATTTACCTTAGCATTATTAGCAATTAAGCAATGATTACTGGTAGACAAGTTGTCTAAATTAATTAAGTATACATTGTCATTTCTATTTTCGATAAATATAATGCTATTGTCAATGGGATTTGATACAGTGCAAGTAGAAGCTTTAAAGGAAACTTTGAAACCTTTATCACACAGTTGGTTAATGCTAATCAAATTATGCTTTAATCCATCTACATACAAAATTTTTTAATAAAAGTGGATGGAGTGATTTGAATTTTACCAAAGCCCATAATTTGGCCTTTGCCATTGTCTCCAAAAGTTACAATTCCTCCTCTTTTGATTTCAAGGACGATGAATTGCTCCTTGTCACCCGTCATATGTCTTGAGCAGCCAATATCAAGATACCACTTTCTTTTTGATCCTTTGACCATAAGACACTCCCGCAAGGCAATCAAATATTTTGTTTAGGTACCCAAGCCTTTTTGGGTTCTTCATGGTTAGTAGCAACAAAGATTGTTCCTTTTGGAACCCATATTTTCTTACCTTTATGATTTAAATTCTTATGAGACATTTTGAAATTACATTCATAAGTTTTATGTCCCTTTTTGTTACAGTGATAACATGAAATATCATTTTTGATTATTTTCTTTATAAAGAAATTATTGACATATTTTTGTTTCATATGTGGTCTATATCCTAAACCAGCTTTATCAAAAATAGCTCTTTGATTATTCAAAAGTAGTTTAAGTTTTTTTGAGCTATTTGTAAATTTATCAATAATATTCTTATATTTATCAACTTCTTTCTTCAAATTAAAATTTCATTAGAGATTGACTCTTTTTCTTTCAATATATCATCCTTTTCAGATTTTACTTTGTTATTTCAAAAACTAGTTCATTTTCATTTTGAGAAGATCTAAGTTTTCTATTTTCAAAGTTCTATTTTTGGTTTTCAAAATCTTAAAATCACTAACTAATTCATTACAAGCATATGTTGGCAACTTCTTTTTGTTCTTCTTTGGATGAAGACTCTTCACTGTCGCTCCAAGTTGCAACATAGGCTTTCTTCTTCTTCTTGTATCCCTTCTTTAGTTGAGGACATTCTGATCTAAAATGTCCTGATTTCTTGCATTCATAACATATTAAGGGATCCTTTTCCTTGTCCTTATCCTTTTCTCTTTCTCTTTCTCCTTCCATTTTAATTCCAGTTTTTCTTTTATGGAAGGGTCTCCTTCTTTGCATGAATTTTCTAAACTTTTTTGCAAGGAGAGCTGTCTCATCATCTTCACTGCTGCTCTTTTTATTTTCTGCAGCCTTGAGTGCTATAGTCCTTTTCTTTTTTACCTCTTCCTCTTGATGTTGTTTCATTGTAAGCTCATGGGTCATAAGGGATCCAAGTAGCTCCTCCAAAGGTAGAATGTTCAAGTCTTTGGCTTCTTGGATTGCTGTTACTTTCGCTTCCAATGATCTTGGAAGAGACCTAAGAATTTTTCGCACTAATTCAGAGTTAGAATAAGTCATACCAAGACTTTTCAATCCATTTACAATATCAGTAAATCTAGTGTACATACATGTAATTGAATCATTTTGTTCTATGCTGAATAGTTCATATTTATGCACTAGTATGTTAATATTGAATTCCTTAACTTGGTTGGTACTCTCATGAGTAACTTTCAACCTATCCCATATTTCTTTGGCTAAAATGTAAGTGGATATTTGATTGAATTCATTTGCATCCAAAGAATAGTATAATACATTCATGGCCTTGGCATTAAGCTGAGCCATTTTTCTATCATTCTCATTCCAATCCCTTTCGGGCTTAGGAACTATAGATCCATCTACTATGTGTGTAGGAGTGCTAGGACCATTAATAATGACACTTCATAATTCATAATCTAAAGCTTGAATAAAATTCTCATTCTAACTTTTCAATATAAATAATTTGTGCCACTAAACAAAGGAGGTCGATTTGTGGATTGACCTTTAGAAAAAGATGATCTAGCTTGAGCTGCCATTTGGATCTTTAGCTCTTGATTGTTAAATCAAGCCAAAATGAGCACAAGCTCTGATACCAATTGTTGGCCCAGATGGTAACCCAAGAGGGGAGGTGAATTGGGTTCTTTTTAAAAGTTAACAATTAAAAATAATTTCACAAGTTAAGTGTGCACAAATGAAGTGGTGCAATGATGCTAAGCACAATATAGAAGAAGATAGAGAGAGAAACAAATAATCACGACAAACACACAAAATTTATAGTGGTTCGGTGTTAGCCACACCTACGTTCACTCCCAAACAACTCTTGGGTCCACACTATAATCACCCTAATTATAGCTGAGTTGTTTTGCAAGATCACAACTCGAACTTATTATTTTATATGGGGTCACAACGAACCCAGCTGGTTTTCATGGGTTCACCAGCACACAACCCAATGTAAGCTAGTCTTAGCTTACCCCAAGGTCAACTACCTCAACTAATTCAATCCCCTGATTGAATTAGACAGCAAACTATTCAAATATAAGTTTACAACAAATTAAAGCTCCTCAAATGAGCAAATATGCAATGTAAATAATTAAGAATAGAAAAGCCTATTTTGAAGCGATTTGAAGTTGAGCTTTTCTTCTTTTCCTCTTCTCTTCTGAATGGGCTAACAAGATTTGAACTCTGATTTTTGAACGAAGCTCGTTGAAGAGAAGTTGAAAATTTAGGGCTCTTGCTCTTCTTCTTCAAAACGGTGGAAATCCTTTGAATATGCTCTTGAAAAACTTTTGGATTTCTTTTCTATCTCTCAATAACAAATAGGCTTTGACACAGAAAATATCCTCTTTGAAAACTTCTTGATTTTCTCTCTTTTTTCGTTCTCTTTTTCTATATCTATTTTTGAGCGGGCGAACCCCTTTTTATAATCTTCCTTAATCCAAGATTAGGTGAAAAATAGCCATTGAAATATACTTGGATTACTTCCTTATGCAAAGAAATGGATCCGTTGGGGGTTAGGTGAAGAAATGTTACCATTGGAATCTGCTCTGATAGATTTGAAAAATCATTTCTGATAGGTTGGAGTCGGCTCCAACTTTTAAAGTGTCGGCTTCAAGTCAGGTTTCCAAAAATAGAAATAAAAAGTCCATCGGTGAGTTGGCTCCGATAAACTGTGGTGTCGGCTCGACGCGATCTGGAGTCGGCTCTAAGTTCCGAGGGTGTCGACTCTAACATTGTCCTGAAAATACACTCTCTGTTCTCAGGTTAGAGTCAGCTCTAACTTTCCAGGTGTCGGCTCCAAAATTCTAGGTGTCAACTCTAAATTTCCAGGTGTCGGCTCCGAAAATTGACTCAGAAAGCAGTTCTTTGTATCTCGGGTTAGAGTCGGCTCTAGCTTTCCAAGTGTCGACTCTAAACCATGCCAAAAATGTTAAACTATTCTGATACACTCTGGAGTCGGCTCCAATAACTGTGGGTGTGAGCTCCAAGTTCTGAACTTTAATATATACCATTAAAAATTGATTCAAACTTATTTTTATATAGCTTTTGAATAATTTAACCTTTCTAAGTTCCTGTAACACTTGTTAATTTCATTAGTAACATAAGAAATATACTCATGGCTTTTGTTAATCATCAAAATCAATAAGTGGGTCAACACGGACCATCGCACTTAAAGCTACAGAAAATGAAAAGAGCAGCAGCGAAGAAGATGATGAAACCGCTCTCCTTACAAAGAAATTCAAGAAGTTTATGCAAAGAAGGAGACCCTTTCACAAGAGAAAAACTGGTATTAAGATGGAAGAAGAAAATAAGAAAGATAAGGATAAAGAGAAAGATCCCTTGATATACTACGAATGCAAAAAGTCAGAACACTTTAGATCTGAATGTCCTCAACTTAAGAAGGATACAAAAAGAAGAAGAAGGCGTATGTTGCCACTTGGAGCGATAGCAAGGAATCTTCATCCGAAGATGATCAACAAGAGGTTGCTAACATATGTCTCATGGTAAATAATGAAGATGAGGTAAATTCTGAAACTCCCAATTATGATTTCACATTTGATGAACTATATGATATTTTCAATGAATGGAGTGATAGCAAGGAATCTTCATCCGAAGATGATCAACAAGAGGTTGCCAACATATGTCTCATGGCAAATAATGAAGATGAGGTAAATTTTAAAACTCACAATTATGATTTCACATTTGATGAACTATATGATGTTTTCAATGAATTGCTTAGTGATTTCAAGGTTTTAAGAACAAAAAACAAAAATTTGAAAACTAAAAATCTAGATCTTCTTAAAAAGAAAGATGAACTTGTTCTTGAAATAAAAAATATAAAATCCAAAAAGCAAGATATGCTAAAGGAAAAAGAATTGATTTCTACTAAAAATCTAAATTTAAAGAAAGAAACTGAAAAATATAAAAATTGTTGACAAGTTTACTAATAGCTCGGAAAAGCTTAACTTACTTTTAAACAATCAAAGAGCTGTTTTTGATAAAGCTGGTTTGGGTTACTGACCACACAAGAAGCAGAAAGTTGTTAACAATTTCTTTATAAAGAAACCAATTAAAAATGATATTTTCTATTTTCATTATGGCATAAAAGGACATAAATCTTATATTTGCAATCATAAAATGCATTATATGAATGTTAATCACAAAAGTAAGATGATTTGGGTTCCAAAAGGAACTATATTTACTGCTACTAACCATGAAGGACCCAAGAAAGCTTGGGTACCTAAACAAAAGATGTGATTGCTTTACAGAAGTATCTTGCAGTCAAAGGATCAAAAAGAAAATGATATTTTGATAGCGGCTGCTCAAGACACATGACGGGTGACAAAGAGCAATTCATCACCCTTGAAGCTAAAAGAGGAGGAGTAGTAATATTTGGAGATAATGGTAAAGGCACATCATGGGCTTTGGTAAAATTTAGATCACTCCATCCACTTTTATTGAAATTGTCTTATATGTAGATGGATTAAAACATAACTTAATTATCATTAGCCAACTATGCGTTAAAGGTTTCAAAGTTTCCTTTAAAGCATCTATCTGCACTGTATCGAATCCCATTGACAATAGCATTATATTTGTCAGAAATAGAAATGACAATGTATACTTAATTGATCTGGACGATCTATCTACAAGTAACCACTGTCTAATTGCTGATAATACAAGGTAAATGAGATTGGATGGCTATGGTACCGTAGATTAGGTCATGCAAGCGCACACTTGATTTCAAATTGCTTAGAATGGATTTAGTTAAAGGACTTCCAAAATTAGATTTTGAAAAACAATAGAATTTGTGATGCATGTCAATTTAAAAAATAAACTAAAAATTCTTTCAAATCTAAAAATATTATTTCCACTTCTAGGCCACTCGAGCTACTACACATGGACCTTTTTGGACCTACTAGAACCACTAGTCTAGGAAGAAAGATATATGGTCTTATGATAGTAGATGATTACTCTAGATTCACTTGGGTATTGTTTTTAGCTCATAAAGATGAGACTTTCTCGATATTTTTGAAAATCTTCAAGAAAGTCACGAATGAGAAAAATACTACCATAGTGTCTCTTAGAAGTGATCATGGGACTGAATTTGAAAATTATCTATTTAAAAATTTTTGCATTGAAATGACATTCATCATAATTTTTCAGCACCTAGAACACCTCAACAGAATGAGTTGTAGAAAGAAAAAATAGGACTCTAGAAGACATGGCCCATACCATGCTATGCAAAAGCCAACTCCCAAAATATTTCTTGGCGAAAGCTATAAATACAGCATGTTACATCCTAAATAGAGCCTTAATTAGATCAATTCTTAAGAAAACTCCCTATGAATTATGGATAATAGGAAACCCAACATTAGTTATTTTCATGCATTTGGTTGTCGATGTTTCATTCATAATAATGGTAAAGACAATCTTGAAAAGTTTGCTGCTAAAGCAGATGAAGGTATATTCTTAGGATATTCTACTTCTAGCAAGGTATATAGAGTATTCAATAAGAAGTATCTGATTATAGAAGAGTCTATTCATGTAGTGTTTGATGAGTCTTTAATATCAAGTTCTAAAAAGATAGATGATGAGGAAGAAACTAACTTACTTGAAAGAGATCTTGAAAAATTAAATGTTGGTGTATCTTCAGATCATGAACCTAAAGCTAAAGATGATGACTCACTTAAGGATGATGGTATTGATACGACTCGTAATGATACGGATCTACCTAGAGATTAGAGATATGCTTATGATCATCCAAGGGACTTAATCATAGGCGATCCATCTCAAGGTGTAAGAACTAGATCATCCATGAAAATATCAATAATCATCTTACATTTGTATTTCATATAGAACTTAAGACAATTGAGGAAGCCGAAAAGGATAGTAATTGTGTTAGCCATGCAAGAAGAATTAAATCAATTTACTAGGAATAAGGTATGGACCCTAATTGATAGACCCAAAGATCATCCAGTTATAGGATTCAAATGGGTATTTAGAAATAAATTAGATGAAAATGTCATTATCATTAGAAATAAAGCTAGATTAGTTGCAAAAGGATATAATCAGGAAGAAGGAATTGATTTTGATGAAACTTTTGCATATGTTGCTAGATTAGAAGCCATTAGATTATTACTTGTATTTGCATGTTGCATGAACATTAATCTATTTAAAATGGATGTAAAAAGTGCATTCTTAAATGGTTTTATAAATGAAAAAATTTATGTTGAATAACCACCTAGTTTTGAAGATCATACATTTTCAAATCATGTTTTTAAACTACACAAAGCACTTTATGGTTTAAAGCAAGCATCTAGAGCTTGGTATGATAGGTTGAGTAAATTTCTGATTGAAAATAATTTTTCTAAAGGAAATATTGATAAAACCCTATTTTTGAAAAGAAAAGAAAAAGACTTATTAGTAGTACAAATTTATGTAGATAATATAGTATTTGGTGCTACTAACAATCTTCTTTGTCAAGATTTTGCAAAGTTAATGCAGGGGGAATTTAAAATGAGCATTATGGAAGAACTTAACTTCTTCCTTGGACTTCAAATCAAACAAGAAAGAGATGCGATTTTTATCAACCAAACAAAGTACACTAGAGAGATTCTCAAGAAGTTTGGCATAGAATCTCTTAAATCTCTTGGCACACCAATGAGTCCTTCATGCAAACTTGATAAAGATGAAGATGGTAAGCAAGTAGATCAAAAATATTATAGAGGTATGATTGGTTCTCTACTTTATTTAACAGCTAATAGACCCGATATTATGTTTGTTGTATGTTTATGTACTAGATATCAATATGATCCTAAATAATCTTATTTAATTGTTGTAAAGAGAATTTTTAGATATTTAAATGGAACTAAAAATGTAGGATTATGGTACTCTAGAGATTCAACACTAAATCCGATTGCATATTCTGATTCTGATTTTGCTGGTTGTAAATTAGATAGAAAAAGCATAAGTGGTGCATGCCAATTCTTAGGTAGTAACTTAATCTCTTGGTTTAGCAAAAAGAAAAATTTAGTCACATTATCAACTGCTGAAACTGAATATGTTGCAGTTGAAAGTTGCTGTGCTCAAATTCTTTGGATTAAGAGATAACTTTAGGATTATGGTATAACACTTAATAGAACTCCAATTAAGTGTGACAATACTAGTGCAATAAATTTGACTAAAAATCCCATTCAACATTCAAGAACTAAACACATCGAGATAGGAAACCATTTCATTAGAGAACATGTTGCTAACAATGCTGTTTGTCTTGATTATGTATGTACTGATGAATAATTAGCGGACATATTTACAAAACCTTTAAGTGAAGAGAGATTTTGCTATCTTAGAGGAGAATTAGGAGTTTGTGATCCATTGGAATGATTTTAGATTTCCTAAGAATTACTATCTAGATTTCAATCATTTTCTTGAAAATCTTCTTATGATTCTAAGGAAAATTTATCTAGACATTTGAACTTCTTGATTCACTACATTCTAAGGAAGATTTATCTAGAGTTTGATGATCATCATGACATGTTTCATATTCTTTGAAACTCTTATTTTTCACTGAAACTGTCTTGGAGCTGACTCTATTTATGTTGGAGTCGACTCTAATTTATTGTGTTCTCTGTCTGAGTTTTTAGAGCCGACACCTGCTACTGCAGAGCCAAGTCTATTTCGGCCACTAACTGTGTTAGCGATTTAGAGCCGACACCTCGCTTTGTGGAAGCTGACTCTAAGTGGTTCCCTTTTGTTTTATCTAGGGCAGAATCGGCACTTCTTCATTTCAATCCCACTCCAATCCTCACCAAATTTATCTATACTTATCTCAAACCCCAAAATCTTTTGAATTCAACCACTCTTGATCTCAAATGGCTCCAAAGCGACGTGCATCTGCCATTGGTGTCACCGTCACCACCGAGAGGAGGTCCATACGACGTCCGGCGAGGAAACCCTCTCCAAGCTCGTCTTCAACCTCTTCCTCCTCAACTCCTAGCACCATTCCTACTCCACCTTCACCGCAAATCGATCCCTTTTTCGGAAAATCTATCACAAATGAAAGAAAGGTAGATTCGACTTTCTTGATTCTGAAGGTTTTTCTCTTGGAATGCAATTAAAGGAAATGGGATGAAAAAAGTTTGCTCCCTTGATGTCCCCACCTATCCTGGATTAGTGAAGGAATTTTACCATAATTTGAGTAGAGGAGATGGTGGGCTAGTTAGTTCAGTTAGAAGAACTCGAATATATTTAACTTCTGAAATTTTGGAAAATATGTTGGAAATTTTGATGATTGGCATAACTGCCACCTCACACAGTAATAGAGGAGAAGCATTGTCAAGAATGTTAGGAAAAGATGTGATGGATTTTGAAGAGATTAGTGAAAATTAGTTATCTTTGGAGTTAAGGCTGCTACATAATATCTGCAGCAGGATTTTATTTCCAAAAACTGATAGATTTGAGTATGTTTCAGAAAGAGATATAGTAGTTATGGACTGTGTTGTAACAGGACAGCCCATTAACTTAGCTAGAATGATGATTAGTTATATGGCGGAGGCTGGAAGCAAGAAAAGATCCACCTTGCCATCTGGGATGATTTTGTCTTTAGCCTTTCAAAGTCAAGGAGTAAGTATATTGGAAAATGAGCCACAAAAAAAAAAAGGCATACAGACTATTACAATGTTGCTACACTTCACCGTATGGGCTTCAAGAAGGTAAATGGTCAATGGCTAAGGAAAGGACAAGTTGGAATGACTAAATCTATTGGAGAAGAAAGGACATCTGAGGCTAATATTGAGGTCCCTGGTCCTTCGAAAGTTGGACCATCTACAAGACATTCTTCACCTAGACCGAGTACTTCGGCACCCCCACCAGCTACTTCTTCCGTTCCTAGTTCGTTTGATTTTTCTGACAGGCAACTTGAGCAGCTCAAAGCCTTATTGACAGAGCATGAGATAAGGATTAAAGAAGATATCAGAGATCAGCTTTTGGGTGTGAGGCAGCTTTGTTACACTTTGGAAGAGAAGGTTAATAAGATTGAGTCATCATTCAGTACCTCTTCTGAGGTCTTGAAGACTGAATTGAAATTAATTTTTGATAAGATCAAAGACATTGGAGGTGACTCAGATGTTTATTCCAAAGGTAATGCGGAGCTTCAAGAAAAAGTTATGACAGCTGCTTCCCTGGTTGAGAAACTATTTTATGATTTCATGAAAGTTCAAGAAAGTGGAATGGGATATATTCTGGCAGAACTAAAGAAGATTCTAAGATGATGTTTTCTCCAAGCTAAGCCAAGCCTAGCCATTTCTACTTCAATCCAATCAACTTATCTTAAGTTATCTTTAGGTTCAGTATATGGAAGCTAGTTTGTATCTAGGACAAACTTAGAACTATATTGTTTTACCTAGCATGAATCTTGATGTGATTATCTATATGTCATGTACTTGATGCTTTGTACTTAATGACTGAATGAAATATATGATATTTTTTTTTCAGCCTTGATACTTGTATTTTGAACTCTGTAATATTCAATTCCTGTATTGATTGATTTTGATTCCAATTTGAGCAATGACTACCCTATATCTTCTTAACCTTTTTGTTGATAACAAAAAATGGGGAGAAAGAGTGTATATGCATGTGGACTTAAATGAATTTTAAATGGATATATTGTATGCACATACATAGGGGGAGCTATCCTACTCAGGGGAGCTTAATTAAGTCATTATTCATCAAATCTTATTTGTATAATACATAAGAAATTGCTTGAATCAATGAAGTCTTTTTAAAGCATAAACCTTGGTTGAAATAAAATTGTTAAGATTCTAGCATAAATTATTATTATCATCTTAACTAAATAATGAAATTGCTTATTTTGATACTTATGCATTAATTGATTATGCATATACTCAAAGTTTTTGTCATCATCAAAAAGGGGAAGATTGTTGACCCATTTATTGATTTTGATGATTAACAAAAGTCATGAGTATATTTTCTATGTTACTAATGAGATTGACAAAGTGTTTCAGGAATTTAGAATAATTAAGTATTCATAACTCGAACAAAAATGAGTTTGGATCAATTTTTAGTGGTATGTGTCAAAGTTCGGACTTTAGAGTCGACCCTAGAAATATTAGAGCCGACTCTAGAGCGTATCGGAACTGTTTGGCATGTTTAGCACGGTTTAGAGCCGACTCTAACCTGAGATACAGAGAACTATCTTTCTGCATTAGAATTTAAAGCCGACTCCAGCAAAATTAGAGCCGACTCTAACATGAGAATAGAGACTACATTTTTGGGACACAGTTAGAGTCGACCCCAAGAAAGTTAGAGCTGACTCTAGTACGAGTTGTGTCGACCCCATGAAAATCTAGAGCCGACTCTACGACAGATATTTCTTTCTATTTTGGGCAACCCGACTTAGAGTCGACACCAGGCCATATTAGAGCCAACTCTAATCTGTCAGAGGTGACTTTCAGATTTGTCAGAAAAGGTTCCAACGGTCATATTTTCTCTAGTAATCTTCAACGACTCTTTCCCTTTTCATGATTAACTCATCCATAAGTACTTTCAATGGCTATTTTGCATGAAAAAGTGGATTAAGAGAGATTATGAAAGGAGCATTCCGATAGTTTAAAAATAAGAGAGAAGAAAAAGAGGAAAAATCAAGAATGGAAGAGAAATATCAAAGAGAGAAAACTTAGATTCAAGGCTCAACTGTTTGAAAAAGATAGAAGAGAAATCCAAAGGCATTCTAGAGTCAAATTCGAAGGATTTTCATCGATTAGAAGAAGAAAAGAAAGAGCCCTAATTCTTCATCATTCTCTGCATCAACTTTCCTTCCAAAGCTTCAGTCTTATCTTGAGGAAGCTTATCCAGAAAGAGAAGATGAATAGAAAAAAGATGAAAAGCTCAACATCAAACATCTTCTAATTAGGCTTTTCTATCTCTATTTCTATTTATATTGTTCATTTTCTTATTAGAGGAGCTTTTATATTCTTGTAATCATTTACTTGATACATTTGTTTTCTGATCCAATTAGGAGATTGAATCAGATAAGGCAGTTGGCCTTGAGCAAGCTAAGACTAGCTTGAGTTAGGTTGTGTGCTGGTGAACCTGTGAAAACCGGCTGGGTTCGTTGTGATCCCATGTTAAAACAACAAGTTTGGGTTGTGATCTTGTAAAATAACTTGACTGTAATTAGGGTGATTATAGTGTGTGCCCAAGAGTTGCTTTGGAGTGGATGTAGGTGTAGCTAACACCAAACCACTATAAATCCTTTGTGTTTGTTGTGCTTATTTCATCCTCCACTCTATTTTTACATTGTACTTTGCATTCTTAACATCACACTCAATACACTCTCTTTGTGCACTCTCATCTTGGAAAATTAATTTTAATTATCAAATTTTTTAAGAACCCAATTCATCCCCCTCTTCGGTTGCCATTTGGGCTAACAAAAAAGCCTTCCTCCTAACAATGAGGTATTTGATCTCAAGCCCCCCCTTAGAGATCGGCAGTCAGATAATGTCCCAAGCCAATAAATGAATACCATGTCCATCCTGCATCGAGGCCCAAAGGAAGTCCTTGAAGTATCTCTTGATCTTCCTCAAGCAAGTCAATGGAATGGCAACATTAGATAACAATTAGAAAGAAAGAGAGAAAAGCACCGATCGTAACAGAGTAATCCTCGCAATCATAAATAGACTAGTAACCTGCCACCCATCCAGATGATCGTGGACACATCTCTCTAGGTCATTGAAGTCAGAAGTCCATGGCCATCTCCCTAAAATAGGAATTCCTAGATAGGATAGCCTGTCAGCCTGAACTGAGATACCCATGATTTACGAGATAGACCCCCTTAATATAGAATTCGTTAGAGGGCTGAAGCAGATCAAGGATTTACTCAGATTAATTTTTTATTCAGAGGCTCAACAATAAGAATGCAGTATAGTGGCAAAAGTGGTAGCATTACAAATAGAGGCCTTTCCTAAAAGAATGCAATCATCAGCAAATAGTAGGTGGAAAAGAGAGGGCCCCCGAGGCCCGCATTGTAGGGGACCAGAGAGGAGTCTTGCTGAGCATGGAAAAGAGCTCGAGATAAAGTATCAGCTGAGAGGATGAACAGAAATGGGGAAAGAGGACAACCCTGCCTCAACCCAACCTCAGAGTGAAAGTAATCCGTCTGACCACCATTCATAAGAATAGAGAAGGATGGACGGTAAACACAGGCCATGATCCAATCAATAAAGAGCTCCTCGAACCTAAACTCATCAAGAGTGCGGCGCAGAAAAGCCCAGCTCAGTCTGTCATAAGCTCTCTCTATATCCAGCTTAACAGCTATGAGACACTGACGACCAGGGGCTCTTTGAAGATCATGCATGAATTTCTGAGCCAACAAGGCATTATCAGTGATGCTACGGCCCTTGAGGAAAGCGCCTTGCTCAGGAGATATAAGACGAGGGATCACCTGACGCATCCAGAAAACGAAGAGGCACGCACATACCTTATATAAGGTAGTGTAGAGACTGATAGGCTGATAGTGCTTGAGAATGAAAGCATCTAGGCGTTTAGGCACCAGGGTTACAAAAGTCCGATTCCACTCAGAGGGAATGGATTTTAACTGAAATACCAACTGGATCGCCTGAACAATATCCTAGTCCAAGATAACTCAATAGTGGCACAAAAAGGAGGGAACCCATCCGGCCCAGGGGCTTTATCCGCTCCAAGATCCCATAAAGCCTTACGAATGTCCTTCGCCAAAATGGGTCAAATAAGAAGATCATTCTTCGCAATAGAGACCCTGTGGGTATTCGAAACAGGAAAAATAGGGAACCTATCAACAGTCTGCTCAGTCCATCTAGATTGAAAGAAATGAAGAAGTTGATCCCTAATCACCTAAACATCCTCCTGAAAATGTCCCTCCTCATCAGCCAAACGCTTGATACAGTTCACAGCTCAACGTTTAAGAGTGGTCTGGTGAAAGAATCTAGTATTACGATCCCTTCTTTAATCTACTAAATTTGGGATCTTTGCCTCCAATAAATCTCCTGTTGATAGAAGGGAATGATGGATCGCTAAACTAGAGCGAAGGAAAGAAAGATCAGAATCATTAAGCAAACCCTCCTGATCCTCTTTGGCTTGGAGCGAAGCAATCATAGATTCAACTTGCTCAACTTGCTTCGCAATGTCCCCCACCTCTCGACGATTCCAACTAGAGAGCCTGCGTCTAGCAAGAGTTAAATGCCTAGATAATCAATAGATAGCACTTTCTATGACAGGAATACGCCACACCTCAAAAATGATAGACCTAGCAGAGTAATAAGATGTCCAGAACTTCTCAAATCTGAACTGCCGACTCTGATGAATAGCCACTTCAGTAGAAATAAGAAGAAGGAAGTGGTCAGAGGCAATATGGGATAGATGAGTGACGGTGGCAGAAGGGTAAAGCTGAATCCAATTAGAAGAGGCCAAGGCCCTATCCAGCCTTTCCCAGACTCGAGCTGAACCTTGCCGATTGTTATACCAAGTAAATTGAGACCCTAAGAACCCCAGATCCAAAAGACCAGCATTAGAAATGAAAGTTCTGAACTCAGCTCTGGCAGCGGATCCAGTAGACTGCCTACCCCCTCTTTCTCATAGTCCCCCACAATTCAATTGAAGTCACCAGCTATAAGGGATGGAAACCCCTAAGCCAACAAAGACTGAATCTCATCCCAAAGCACCCGGTGTTCCCGAAAGTCTGTACTGGCATAGACACCGAAAAGGATCCAAGGGACAGAGGTTCTCTCTGAGATGACAGTAGCAACTTGCTGTCCACACCAATGAAAGGCATCCACTCTCACTCTGTCGTTTCTCTAGAGCATCATAATACCACCAGATAGATCGATAGACTCAATTTCATAAGAAACCCATGATCTGAAAATCTATCTCGAAAGTGATCCAGACTACCCCCAGATAATCGAGTTTCGAGCATGACACAAATATGAAAGCTATGAAGCTGTAGAAGCCTCCCAAAAGAGAAGCAAAACGATGGTTTCAAAGCTCCTCTCACATTCCAAATCAGGATCTTCATTCTGATATTTGAGTGGGAGGGGCCAGCCTTATCCCCTGACATCTCCTCATCACAATGGTTATTGATTGGAGGGGAACCCTCCATAGGCACCTTAGCATAGCAATCCATAGACTGGGTCCATCCCTCCACAGACGCAACTTTCTAAATGGCCTGCTTGAGTTTGTAGACCGCAGCCTCATGGGTCTATCCAACCACCACCTCCGGATTGGTGACCCCTGAAACAACTCCTAGGTCAGGCCCCACCATATAGCGGGACTTCTTAGTACCCTGACCAGAACCCTAAGGTAAAACCGATGAAGCAAAAAAAGTGAAGGCCCCAAGCTCACATCCTTTGGTAGCAAGGGGGGCCTTGCCTTTAGCTTTAGTGAACTTAGAGACCACTCAATGTGCTAAAGACTCCACAGGGTGGGCACTTTTAGATGGTCCCGGATTAGAGTTCATGCAGGTCTTCGGGCGCTCAAGCCCACAGCCAGACCCCAATATGGAGAATGGGTTGTAGACAGTGATCTCAGTTTGCACTGAATCAGAAAGGGGTTCAACTGCCTTACCCCCCAACACTCCATCCATTTGCTGAAGCACAGTCAAGGTTGCACCCGCATTAGCATCCGACACGCCATTGATTGAAGCTTAGAGTGGGGTTCAGCTACCAAATCCACCGGCACGCCACTGACCTGAACCTCAGAGAGGAGTTCAAACTGCAATTCAGCAGCAGAACCCATCGGCACACTAGAGTGAGACCGGCATGGTTGCTTGGGGATTACCAGTCCATGATCCGACGACTTCAGCATAGAAGAGGGAGTCCAACTAGGTGTCGGCGAGCGAGCTTCTTAGGGGATTGCCACCCCTCCATCGAAGCAGAGGAATGAACTCCCTAGGAACCAGAGACTGAACCAGAGGGGGCCTCCCTAGGAGCCAGAGACTGAGCCGAGGGGGGCCTCCATTGCCGATAGCTACCATCCAAGGTCCAAAACGGGGGCCAACCAAGGATGAGACATGGTTCGGTGACACCCTGCAGGACCTGGCGAGGTGGAGAGAGCCACAGGAATTACAGATACCCTCCACGTGCTTATACAAAAATTGTTGCAAGAATGGACTATTCCTCCCTCGAATCCTTGCTCCCGGTCGGAGGGGTTTGCCCAGGTCGACGCGGACACAGCACGGGCAAACTCCCCTAGTCTTCATATTAGTAGAAATATGAACTCCACTGCCACTGATAGAATGGAGGAGAGGATGTCCTCAGTCCAGAATTCCAGTGGAAGCAATGTCAGTCTGATCCAAAGCAGGGCATTGAGGAGGGTGTCAGCCATCGGGATGAACTCAGCTTGCCACTCTGTAACCGCAATCAGCTGTCCATTAACCACCCACGGTCTTCCCAGAACAAGATCTTTGGCATGGGAATCGGCAAAGCGAAATATGTAGTGCCGGTGAGCTAATGTAACAGCCTCAACCTCACCGACAACCCCTGCTCGATGGAATTCTCGGACAATTACCTCCGGCGGAACCCACCGGGAGAGGCTCCGGGCTAGAATCGCCTGGTTCACCCATGACCTGGCTTAATCCTCCAAAGGCTGGACTGGAACCTAGATGATATCCGGAAACAGCCGCTCGAGCTCAGTTACTTCAGCCGGAGAGGGAGATGAAGAAACCTATTAGAAATGGCCACAAGGAGCTCAGTGCGAAGCCAATCCAGCAGTCCTGGCTCCATCATATATCGCTAGAGACGGAGTAGGAGCTGTTGCCATAACCTAGACGAATATGATCGAAGATGGCGATAATCTCACCGGTAATCAAAGCAGAGCCTCACCGAAAACACAAATCTCAAAGCAAGAGAAAAACATGGAAGAGTGCTTTAAGAATCCGAAGCGCTAGAAACACTATAGCAACTTTTCGTCAGAGCGATCGCGCTTCAACCGCAGCTCGTTAACGGGGTGGTGCCATCTTTTAAGGGGATGTGTGGCTCGTGTGACTCACGGCGCGATCTTTTTTTGCAATGAAAACCCCGTATCCTCTCTCTTGATGTGGTCCTTTGAGGCGCCGCGTACGAAATCTCTAGGCCTCCCTAATACAATTTCCCCTGTTTTGCTTCCAGCACTTTTTCCTTCGTTCTAGAAAGGGGCATTTAAGTTAAGATGCTCCTCCATCATTCCCATCCTCTCTTTGAGACGGTCCTCGAGGTGCCCTATATCAAAGATCACAGGCCTTCTTATCGCAATTCCCTCTATCTTACTCAAACAATATTTCCTTCATCCTAGAAAAGGGCATTTAAGTAAGGATGCTATTTCATCATCCCTATCCTCTCTTGACATAGTCCTTGAGGTGCCCTATATGAAAGCTCTGGGGCCTCCCATCTTTGAAATAGGGAAGGCAACCTTAAGGGCCGAGGGCATCCAATACAAATCCCAAGAAACTTTCACTCCACAAGGAAAGAGGCACAAGACTAGGGCTTTCCTTACCTGAAAAAGAAATTCCTGAGGTGGGGGAAAAAGCTTGTGAGACAAAACTTATCTTACAATCAATTCTCTTTGCATGGCTAATGGCCTCAATGTTTCATGACAATAATACCTCTCTTTGTTATATATATATATAATCTATGTATTCTTAGCGATTTATCAAAAGAGAGCGATCTGATCTCATGTTTTGTACTTTCATTCCACTGAATTATACTTCTTACCTTGGATGGACCACCACCCTTTCTTCTTTATATGCCATATGATGACACACTATAGGAGAGTATGCTGTTATACGAGGGTGGCGCTCAAGCAAGAGCCATCCCTTTCTCTCTCCCATTAGGGTCTGATTCAAGAAAATTTTGACATCTCCCTCCTTTCTTATTTTTTAGAGGAGTTGCCCTAGGTGATAAGAGGTGCGTGAAGCATGTGGGACAAGAAAATGAGAGGGTGGCAAGAAGGTTTCTTCTCCAGAGGGAGAGCGAGAGAGAGAGAGAGAAGATTTATTCTAAATAAATATGGCAACGTGTTATTGCAGTACATTCTTTCGGTCATTATTTGGTAGAAATCGAAGACTGGCAAAGCTTTGAATAAGAGAGCATGTGGATTAAAATGACTGTAAATAATAATTGCCAAAGTGTTTGGTGCATTTGCAACCTTGATATGCTCCAAGAGGATAAAATGAACAGCAAAATCATCAGTATAGGAGGTATAAATTACCTCATATGCATACCTTTTATATCAAAATGTCATCAAAGAAGATCCTAAAATTTTGTTGCAAGTTCTCTGATGATCATCCACATATCTATCAGAGTGGTAACAGAGCTCAATTTGAGTTCATGAAATAGGTTCTTTTATGGCTAATTAGGGGCATATTTTAATTGATAAACTTTTTCTAATAATTTTTGGAGCATGTTTTGTTTTGTTCTTTGATAAATACATAAATACTAGCCATAAAAGTATTAATTTATAAATTAAATTATTATTACTCCTTTAAATTTAATATTTTTATATAATATTTTTAGGAAAAAATCCTGCCAACTCGAAGAACTTGATTTTAGGAGTCTAACGGTACAAACGACACTTAAATCGGACTTGAAACGAGCTCAAAATGGATTTTTCAAGATTTAACCAGAAATTGCACAAAATTTAAAGCAATCACGGATAATAGAAGATCGTGCCATATTTTTAAGGCTACGGTTTCAACTTTAAAAGAAATAAATCCGATTTATGGATATAAGACTAGTAGTTAATGCAGATTAACACGGTCGATGCGTCTTCTTTTTTTATAAAAGAACACCATAGGAGCCACTCGAGGAATCATCCAATAATCCTTTCAACCTTCCATACTCAACCATCTTTCTATCTCAAGAAGCGAATCCGTGGAAGCAGAAAGCGGATTTATAAAAGCAAAAAGCAAGAAGTGGATTTGCAGATCCATCATCTTAGGAAGTAGAAGTAAATTATATATTTTTTATTTTTTATGTAATCTTTTGGATGCTATGAAATAAAGTATTTATTTATGTTTAATCTTTATTAGATGTTCTTCAATTAAAAATAATTTTTGACTAATCTATTCTTTAAAAGGGACAGGCCGTGATCTATGGGTACGGGTCATATTCTAATTAAGATAGATTATATCTTAATTATTTTCACAACCAATTGTTGCTTATTTAAATTTTTAATTACGTAAATTTATTTCAAGATAATTATTCAATGTCCTTTGGATTCGACCCCTTACTCTCGCTAATCTACCTAAAATTAGTGAAATTAAAGTGTTTTAAATCGTTGCGCCATGATACACATCAGATTTTTGGCACCATTGCCGAGGACTTAAGTATAGTTATTTTGAAAAAAAATTAATAAAAAAAAATATTTTTTAAAAAAATTATAAAAAATTTTTATCATGAATTTTTTCTTAATTTTATTCTTATTTTTAGTTACCTTAATTGTTAGATTTTCTTATTTTCTTTTTAACATACAAAAATTACTTTCCTTCTCATCACAAATCCACTTTTAACCTAATCAACTTTCCCTTTTTAATTAACGTACCTTAAAGAAGCTAAAAGAAAAACCTAAAACACTTTCCATAAAACACAATTAATTTTTTAAAATAATAATAATAATAATAATAAATAAAATATAATTAAAAAATTTGCTTTATTTGTTTTCTATACCTAGACTGACTTAGGTAAATTTATTTTCTACAAACTCAAAATTTTTTCATTGACATCTTATAATTTATTAGGAAATTAGAAACTTAACCATAAAAATCTAAATAAATAAATAAAATAATTAGATTAATTTCGTTTGATAACTTCAAGAGCTTGACATCTGCTTGTTGCATAGCATTTTTATAATTAATTTTAAGGGCACAAATTCCTAATCAAGATAAGATGGAGAGTTGATCATCCTTCCTTGGCCCACAAACTACATCCATTCATTTTGTATTAACCCAAGCCTTTAACTCTAAAATTAACTAGACGTCAATCCCTAAGGAACTCAAGCTCAATAGGATAAGATACCAAAAGAGTTGGACTGGGTCGGGATTGACTGACTAATTGGTGTCTAAAAAAGAAAAGAAAAGTGGTTATTTAATTGGTTCCGTTCGCTTACCTAAGGCAAGCAACGGGGGACTCCCACTGACCTTACCCTTAACTGGCTAGTTGATCAGTTAGTTTTTGACTTGGAGGGCTCCAAGGCAGTCTTGGAAGTTAGGAGCTGTCTAGATTTAGGTTAAGCCTAGAGTAGAGAGTCTAATCTTTGTTAACTTGATTGCTAATAATTATTAAATCCTAATTAAATTAGTCTCCATTGCTCTTAGTTTTAGGAATCTTTTAAGATATTTTCTTTAGAATCTTCTTCTTTCTCTTCTATTACATTAGTTTAATTAAAAAAATTAAATTACTGTTTGCTTTAGAGTACCCCGATAGGGTGTATGCTTGGTCGCCGATCGTTCATACCCCTAGATTTTGAAATAGAGAGAACCTTTAGAGTAAACATACTTAGAATTATGGACTGTAATAACGAAAATGATCCACCATATCAGTTAAAGGAGGATTTCACTCCATCAAAGTATACCTACTCTTCCTGCATTCAAGTACCTCCAATGGAGGCCACTCAATATGAGATCAAGTCGAGTGTGATTCAAATGTTGCTTTCATTTTATGGACTTACAAATGAGGATCCTTACAAACATCTAGATGAGTTTCTTGAGATTTGTTTGACCGTAAAAATTCAAAATTTTTCTGACGATGCTCTTAGACTTAAGTTGTTTCCATTTTCTCTCAAGGACAAAGCTAAATATTGATTAAATTCGTTAGATACTGTAACAATTTCAATATGGGACCATCTTCAAAGAGAGTTTCTCAAGAAATACTTTCTTATAAGAAAAACTAATCAAATTAGAAAAACCATAACAAGTTTTTTCCAGACAGATGGAGAGATGTTTCACAAGACATGGAAGAAATTAAAAGAATTGATTAGAAAATGTCCACATCATGCTATACCCAAATGGCAACTGGTTCAGTACTTTTATGATGGTTTGACAAAAAAGCACCAGCAAATGGTTGATGCTTCATGTGGTGGGACATTTATGTTGAAGAATGAACATGAAGTTTGGCAACTCTTTGAGACATTGAGTGAGAATTCGTTACATCATATGTCAGCTACTCGTAGAGACTCTCCTATAGGACCTAAAAGAGGTGGAATATATAAAATATGTCATTCTATAGATATATATACTAAAGTAGATGAATTATCGCAGAAACTTGACCAAATTCTACAAGTAAACACCTCTTTATCATCTATTCAAAATCATGAAGTTTGTATAATCAGTTCAAGTCTGACCCATTCTATAAGTGATTGTCCAGCCGCATATTAATTTCCTGAGCTTGTTCAAGAGAAAGCCTACCAAGCCTAAACCCGAATGGCTCGTAGACCAGAAAATGACCCATATTCGAATACTTATAATTCTGATTGGTGAAATCATCCAAATTTTTCTTGGAAACCCCAATCTGTCATCAACCCAATATCAATTAGGCCTAACCATCAAGAGACCCAATTCAAAATAATGTTGTATTCCCAATATCCAAGCATCCCCCAACCTCTACCAAGTAATCATGATTCTACTTTCAAAGACAAGGGGCTACAAGCACTGAAGGGGCTAGAAATGAATACTCAACTCCTTCACTCTCATACCCAATCTATCGCCAAGCTAGAAACCCAGATAGGTCAGCTAGCAATAGCTTTTAGTAGGAGGAAGAAGGGTAAACTACCCAGTCAGCCTATTAGTAATCCAAGAGGGCAATACATGGCTAAGAGCTCCACTGGTCCAGAAACTTCTCCTGAACATGCCAAATCTGTCATAACCCTTAAAAATAGGAAAACTTTAAATCAGCATGAATTGACTAAACAAGAAGAGCAACTCACGCCAACCAAGCCATAAAGAAAAAATATTGAGAAAAAAGAAGAACCAATTGATTCAACACCCATACTTAAGGTTCCATTTCCAAGTTCTTTAGAATCTCCTCTATCTCTTGATAAGAAGAATATCAAGATGAATGAAATGTTAGAATTGTTCAAAAAGATTCAAATTAATTTACCTCTTTTTGATGCAATTAAACAAGTCCCTGCTTATGCCAAATTCCTAAAAGATTTATGCACTCAAAAGCAAAAATCTAAGGTACACATACCGAAGAAAGTCAACCTAACTGAGCAGATCAGTTTAATCTTTCAGCAAGTTACTCTATCCAAACTTAAGGATTTTGGAACCCCAATTATATCATGTGTCATAGGAAACCTTACTATTAAGAAAGCATTGCTAGATTTAGGTGCAAGTGTTAACCTTCTCCTGAGTTCAGTGTATGACTTATTTGGATTTGGAGAATTGAAACCAACGATGGTAACCGTATAATTAGCTGACCGATTAATTAAGGTACCCTGCGGAATACTAGAAGATGTGCTGATTAAAGTGGATAAATTTTATTTTTTAGTAGACTTTCTAGTTTTAGATATGGAATCTGGTCATAACCCCAGTCAAATACCAATCATTCTAGGTAGACCCTTTCTAGCAACTACTAATGCTTGTATAAACTGTAGAACTATGGTCATGGATGTATCTTTTGAAAATAAAAAGCTGAGGTTGAATATTTTTAATGCATCTCAAGAACCACCTCTATACGACCATAATAAGATCAATATGCTAGAGGAAGTTATAGATGATAAGACCCCTGCTTTATTCGACTCAGATCCTTTACATGCATGTCTGACACATTTTGGAGTGGATGATTTTGATATTGATGGATATACTAAAGAAATAAATGCAATTTTAGAGTCATCTGATTTTAGCACCATTCCTCCTTGGACTATGAAATACAACCAATTATCTATACACTCTATACTGATGGTACCCTTTCTAATAGCACCACCTTTCCTAGAGTTAAAGCCTCTCCCTGCTATGTTGAAATATTTATTTCTTGGACCTAATGATACCCTTTCAGTAATCATTGCATCTGATTTAACTATTGATCAGGAAGACCAGCTTTTAGGAGTGCTCAAAGAATATAAGGAAGCAATTGGATGGTCCATTGCTGATCTGAAAGGAATTGATCCCTCCATCTGCATGCATTATATTCATTGCAAAAAAAATGCTAAACCTTATAGAGACATGCATAGGAGACTTAATCCTGTTTGAGGGAGGTTGTGAAGAAAGAGATAGTAAAATGATTAGATGCAGGGATTATTTACCCAATTTCTGATAGTAAATGGGTTAGTCCCACCCAAGTTGTACCTAAAAAATTAGGAATTACTGTGGTGAAGAGTAAAGAAGGAGAATTGCTTCCAACTCATACTACAACTGGTTGGTGAGTTTGCATAGACTATAGGAAACTGAATAATATTACTAGGAAAAATCATTTTTTGCTACCTTTTATTGATCAAATCCTAGAATGGTTAGCTGGTCAGTAATTCTTTTGCTTCTTGTATGGTTATTCCGGGTATAATCAAATACCGGTCTTTCCTGATGATCAAGAGAAAACCACCTTCACTTATCCTTATGAAACGTTTGCTTTTAGACGCATGCCATTTGGACTTTGTAATGCACCTACTACATTTCAGCGATGCATATTAGCAATTTTCTCAGACATGGTAAATAAATTTTTGGAGGTATTCATGGATGACTTTTCAGTATTTGGGACCACTTTTTAGGATTACCTTAATAACCAAGCTCAAGTATTAAAACGATGTAAACAAACAAATTTGGTGTTAAGTTGGAAAAAGAGCCATTTTATGGTCCGAGAGGGAATTGTTTTAGGCTACATTGTTTCTAAGAAGGGGATTGAGGTAGATAAGGCCAAAGTGAAAGTCATATCAAAACTCTCACATTCAACTTCAGTCAAACAAATACGATCCTTTCTTGGTCATGTTGGATTTTATAGGAGATTCATCAAAGACTTCTGCAAAATTTTTAGACCTTTATGCAAATTGCTTGCCAAGAAAATCCCTTTTATTTTTTATGATAATTGTTTAAAATCCATCCATACTCTTCGTGCAGCTTTGACTACAACACCAATTATCAAGCCCCATGATTGGTCATTTTCCTTTAAAACATGTGTGATGCATCAGATTTTGCAATAGGTACATTGTTAGGACAAAGAATCAATAAGGAGCCACATGCGATTTATTATGCTAGCAAAATCCTTTCAGATGCTTAACTGAATTATACTACTACTGAAAAGGAGTTATTGGCTATTGTGTTTGTTCTAGAAAAATTTTGATCATAAATTTTAAGATCTAAAGTTTTGGTTTACTCCGATCACATAGCCCTTAAACACATCTTATTAAAGAAAGATAGTAAACCATAATTGATTAGATGAATTTTGCTTCCAATTCAGTGTAGAACCCAAAAGGTAGCATTTTACCTTAGTGTTTTCCCCTCTCTCATTTTTGTCACATCTTTATCTTGATATAATATAGTAAAGCTAAGAAGGTAGATTAGATCTTCTGTCAGCTCCCCCTCCTCTCTGGGGCCACCGACAGCACACCTGCACACTTATGGTAATCGGATAGAGTTTTACTAGTCTTTATGTAGCGCTCCATAAAGAGCTAGAGAACCCCAACTAATTATCATAAGTGGCAGACACGCGAAAACACATCCTGTTAAAAACTTTTCATTTTCATCTCAATTATATACACAAATCACCCAATCAACATTAAGCATCAACCTGCTCAGATAATATTTTTCATGACATTCCTCAGGCATTTTACAAGATCACATTCACATTCGACATTAAAATCCTAAGTGCACACATCATGCTCATAATTTTCTCCAAAACATAAGTCTCGTATTCATATCCAAAAAGGTCTAAAACATCATTACATCCCACTGTACACATACACATATACAAAATACAAATATCAAACCACACTCTCTCAATATACAAGGTTAGCATTTATACACTCTTGCATCCAAGCAAGCTTCACCAGCTAAGGGTCCTGTCCTGTTTATCTTGTGATCCTGGCAGAAATACTCACTGATCTGAAAGAACATTTAAATCATAGAGGGATGAGACCTAAGTCCCAGTGACTGGATAACCATCTAACTATGGAGAAATAGAGAACCATAACCTCTTAATTTCAATCGTATGCTGAAACTATTTAACTTGTACAACTCAAAGTACATTTTTAACATGATATCAGATAAAATAAAATGTAGCTTATTCTTCAAATAACATATCAGTACTGGAATACTCTATAATAACTCTTCACTGAAAGATAACTCATTAAAATAAAACTTCATGCATTGCAATATGAAGATATGCATTCTTTATCTACAACCCAGACTCCCATCAGGATCTGCTTGCCCACTGGCATCTCAAGTAAGCTCTCCCTCTCGGGATAACTATTTGGCCCATTGGCCCTTTTTATATCACAACATATGCTTTTAGATCTCATGATGCTGGGCTGTGTGTGTAATGCCTCTGAGGTACCACCCTACAGTCGCCCTTCTGTAGGTGTACTCTCATCGGGTGCGTGACTAGCAACAGGATCCCCGCACAAATAGCACCCCTTACCCGTGCGGTTCACCTAGCAAAGTGCTTTGTTCCTTAACCCTGAAACCTCGGGTTTTCTCTCTGCCCCCATGGGCTATATATAGTAATCAGCTCCACTGAGCTATGATTCATGCCCCCACGGGCTGCTCACAACCAGCCCCACTGGCCTGGTTAGGCATGCACTCACCCCTGATTCTGGGGTTCATCGTACGATCTGTTCGCAAGGAGGTGCCGGCTCGATAGTAGTGTGCAATGCTCATGCTACAGTACAGTCTAAAGGGTGATCAGCCCCCTAGCTGCCTGATGCTCAGTATGACTCATACATCATTTGTAAAGCTTTATCATGCAAATATGCCATGTATACATTAAAAATTCCCTCATCGAAACTCATGCTTATGTGTTTATGCTCAAAACTCATTTATCAGATTATCATATACTAGGTTCTCATTTCTCATATTTAAAACATACATACCATAACTAGGTATTAATCTCATTATACTAGCTCAAATTAACCTCTCATTGCTAGATGAGAAATCCACTCACCTTAGTAGGTTACTCCTCGACTGGTACAACTGGTACTCAACTCTGGTATTTCGGCTCCCTGGAATAACCCTCTTGACCTACGTCAACATACAGATACAATAGCTATTAGGATTACCTCCACACGAGGTTTTCCCACGAACCGTGCATGCATACATGATCTATCCTCTAATATCTCATTATTTTCTTCCACCCTATCTCTACTCAAGATTACTTCTACTATTACCTCAAAATACATTAATCTAAGAAAATCTAAAGTCATACAAGATCTAGGGAAGCTATAGCTTACCTGGAGTCGAGCACAAACCCCAAGCTTCCCTTTCCCTTTCTCTTTCTTCCTCCTTTTTCTTCTTCTTCTTCTTCCTCTTCCTCTCTTTTCTCCTCTTCTTTCTTTCTTTCTTTCTTTCTTTCTTTTCTCTGGCTGAACCCACGTTTCCCTTTTTCTCTAATGACTTGGGGACCAAGTCATTGGAAACTTAAGGGTTAAGGCATGCCAAATCTCCCTTTTGCCCTCAAACACTCTTAACGCACGCTTTTTGGAAAACACGTGGCTCACTTATAACCATGATATTTTGCCCTTAGATTTTCTTTCCCAAGTTGCCCTTAACACAATTAGCAATTGACATCGGAGCCTTTTCCCATTTTGCCCCTGATATAGCATTTTTTAATTGATTTATAGCCCAGATCATCATTTTTCACTTAAATCGATACTTTTATGTAACATTTCTAAGAAAAGACTTTACCAGCTTGAAGAACTCGATTTTAGAAATCCAACGGTTCAAACGGCATCCAAATCGGACTTGAAACGGATTAAATATGAATTTCTCAAGATTTAACTCAGAAAAACCTGCCGTCTTGGAGTCGGCTCGAACAGATTGCGAGTCGGCTCGAGCAGAAGTAGGGGTCGACTCCAGAAAAGTAGGGGTCGACTCCTGAAAAGTAGGAGTCGACTCCAGCTCTGCAGGGGTCGACTCCTAAGCGTGCCGAAAGTTTAAAACCGTGCCGGAGTCGACTCCACTCTGATTAGAGTCGACTCCAACCACTAAAAACGTCATTTTAGGATAAAACTCAAACTAAACTTGATTTTTCTTGTGATTTAAACCCATTAAACTTAAGTCTCTCAATTTCTCAAATCAGACTCATTAACATTTAGAAATATACTTATTTACTCCAAAATTTCTTCTCTTTACATTTATCAAAAGGCCAACACACCCATATTTCAAGAAAACTTTCTGACTTTCATTTTAACTGAAAATGCCATAGATTACAAGGTTTTCAGGATGTTACAATTCTCCCCCTCTTAAGAAATTTCGTCCTCGAAATTTAGCTAGATATATTTTCAAATAGATGGGGGTACTTAAATCTCATCTCATCCTCTCGCTCCCATGTAGCCTCCTCTTTTTGATGATTTAACCATTGCACCTTAACTAATGGAATTCTTTTACTGCGGAGCTGCTTAATCTCCCTACTCAAGATCTTCACTGGTTCTGTTGCAAATGATAAATCCCCCTGTAACTCTATAGTCTCAGACTGAATCACATGAGAGGAATCTGGCACATACCTCCTAAGCATTGATACATGAAATACATTATGAATCTGAGATAACTCTGGAGGTAAAGCCAATCTATAAGCTAGTGTCCCAACTCTTTCCAGAATTTCATAGGGTCCAATATACCTGGGACTCAACTTGCCTTTCTTTCCAAATCTCATAATACCTCGCCAAGGAGATACCTTCAGAAAGACTCTATCTCCAACCTCAAACTTTACCTCTCTATGCTTTTTATCTGCATAGCTCTTCTGTCTATCCTGGGCTGCCTTTAATTTAGCTCTTATAATTTTAACTTGATCTGCTGTAAGCTGCACTAACTCAGGGCCTAACAGCCTTCTCTCTCCCTCCTCATCCCAACACACTGGAGTTCTACATTTTCTCCCATACAAGGCCTCATATGGTGCCATATCAATGCTAGAATGGTAGCTGTTATTGTAAGCAAACTCTATTAAAGGTAGATGATCATCCCAGCTACCAGAAAATTCCATGACACAAGCTCTCAGCATATCCTCCAGTGTCTGGATGGTTCTTTCTGACTGACCATCGGTTTGGGGATGAAATGCTGTACTGAACCTCAATTTAGTCCCCAAAGCTTTCTGTAATTCTGCCCAAAATTGAGATGTGAACCTTGGATCTCTATCTGATACTATCGATACTGGCACACCATGCCTACTCACAATTTCATGCACATATAATTCTGCTAATCTATCCAAGGTAAAGACAATCTTAATAGGCAGAAAATGAGCAGACTTAGTCAATCTATCAACTATCACCCATATAGCATCATTGCCCCTTCTGGTCTTTGGGAGTCCTACAACGAAATCCATAGTTATATGCTCCCACTTCCACTCTGGCACAAACAGAGGCTGAAGCTTTCCAGCTGGACACTGATGTTCAGCCTTAATCTGCTGACACACCAAACACTTAGATACATACTCAGCTATCTCCTTTTTCATACCATTCCACCAGTAATTCTGTTTGATAGTTCTATACATCTTAGTACTACCTGGATGCATTGAATAAGCTGAGCTATGTGCTTCCCTTAAAATCTGATCTTTCACTGATTCCACAGCTGGCACACAAACTCTGCCCTTGAATAATAACACTCCATCACCTCTAACAGAAAACTCTGACTGAGACCCACTCTGAATTAAATCTCTAGCTTTAAGCAAATGTAGATCTAGCAACTGAGCTTCTCTTATTTCTTCTAG
>UESW01004003.1:801237-901165 GCA_900491605.1 Calamus simplicifolius
CTTTCTAAGCAGCTTAGTCATAGAAGAAGCCAAAATCGAGAAATTTTCTATAAATCTTCTATAATATCCTGCTAACCCCAAGAAACTCCTCACCTCAGTCTGATTGGTAGGTGATACCCAATTTACTATAGCTTCAATCTTTTGAGGATCTACCATAATACCTTTGGATGAAACTACATGTCCCAAGAACTTTACCTCATCCAGCCAAAATTCACTTTTACTTAACTTTGCATATAATTGCTTTTCTCTTAATATCTGCAAAACTGTCCTCAGATGCTGTTCATGCTCTTTACTACTTTAGAATAAATCAAGATGTCATCAATGAATACTATCACAAATTTATCTAGATACTCTTGAAATACTTGATTCATCAGGCCCATAAAAGCAGTTGGAGCATTTGTCAAGCCAAATGGCATTACCAAGAACTCATAATGACCATATCTGGTCCTGAAAGCAGTCTTAGATATATCCTCATTCTTTATTCTCAATTGATGATACCCAGATCTCAGGTCAATCTTTGAAAACACTGCTGCCCCCTGCAGCTGATCAAACAAATCATCGACCCTTGGTAATGGATAATTGTTTCTAATGGTCACCTTGTTCAACTGTCTATAGTCTATACACAACCTCAAGGTACCATCCTTTTTCTTCACAAACAACACTGGTGCACCCCATGGTGATATACTGGGTCTAATAAACCCTTTATCCAATAATTCTTGTAACTGACTTTCAATTCTTTCAATTCAACTGGAGCCGTTCTATAAGGTGCCCTGGCTATTGGTCTGGTATCTGGGCTAGATCTATACTGAAATCAAATCCTCTGTCAGGAGGTAACCCTGGCAACTCCTCAGGAAATACATCTGAAAAATCCCTTACCACAGGGATATTCGTCAGCTCTAAACCATTGCCCTCTAGGCTCACTGCACAAGCTAAATAGGCTTCACATCTCTTTGCTAGCATTCTATTGGCTGACAGAGCCGAAATCACTCCTGAGGGTAACCCCCTCCTATCACCAACAAAACAGACTTCTCTATCATCAGAAGTTTGCAACATCACCTCCTTCCTTAAGCAATCTACTCTTGCTCTATGCACAGATAGCCAATCCATCCCCAAAATGGCATCAAACTCTTTCAACCTCAAAGGAATCAAATCTGCTGCTAATTTCTGACTCCCCACAGAAATATCACAACCTCTATACACTTGGTCTGCTATAAAAGGCCTCCCTACGGGCATAGATACTACCAACTGACTACCCAACTGGCCCACATCTCTAACTAGATGCTTAGCAAACTCACATGAGATAAATGAATGCGTAGATCCAGAATCAATTAAAATATAAGCATCATGATATCGATGGGTAGCATACCTGTCACCACATCAGGATCAATCTGAGCCTCCTGTCTGGTCATGGCAAACACTCTGGCCTCGGCTCTCGAATACTGGATGACCCTCCTGGCTGATTAGCATTAGGCCCCACCTGACTGGCTGAAGCCACTACACTACCATCACCCCTCCTACTAGGCTGTCCCCTTGGCATTACTGGCCCCTGAGGAAGCCCACCAGCCTGCTGCCCTCTCCTAGGGCAATCTCTCTTCAGGTGACCTAGATCACCACAAATATAACATCCCTTATTGCCCTCCTACATTCTCCCAAATGAAGTTTTCCACATACATTACATGGGGGTATATTTCTCCCTCCACTAGAAGGACGACCCTGCTCCCCTACATCACCAGACACCCTGCTGGAGGCAACCTGAGGCACACCCACATAAGGCTTTCTTTGAACTGGCTAGATGCTGACACAGATACGGATCCTCTGCCCACATCACCAGGGGCTCTAAACCCAGAATAAAACTGTCCAGTCCTCTGGGGTTTCTTAAATGGCTGAGTCCCTCCCGGAGCAGAAGAATAACTAGGAGCTTTTTTTCATTCTATCCTGCCTCCTACTCATATATTCTTTTTCAATCTCCTCGGCTTTGAGTGCTCCCTGCACCAACTCAGAGTAATTATTGTAGGTCTGCATATAGGTCTTGGCTTTAATAGGGAGATTCAATCCATCCTGGAATAGTCGACATCTCTCATTGAGAAATTATTGAATCATAATTACCCCAACTTTATTGATTTTGATGATTTCCAAAAGCCATGAGTATTTAAAGAAAACAATGTGTTTATTTATCAAAAACCTTGAGCTTATTCAAATTGAAAGGAATGAACTATCAATGGTTAATTCAAATGAGTTTTGAATCTATTAGAAAAAGAAGTTTCAAGTTCTATGCTTAAGATTCAAAAGGAATTTTACATAATATATTTCAATCGATGAATTCTTGAAACATGTCTTGAATCCATGATAATCATATTTAATGTTCAAGTCAAATTTATATTTTAAATTTAATTGGGACAAGTTTTAAAGTCAATCAGAACATTTTTCTGATTTTTGTATCGGTCCCGAGCCGACTCAAGGGTTTCCGAGTCGACTCCCCAATTGCCTGATTTCTCGAGTCGACCCTTGGTTTTCAAGAGTCGACCCCTGAATTCTTGCGAGCCGACTCCTGTCTGTGCGAGCCGACTCCGCTCAAACAACAGAACCCATTTTTGAGCACTTCTCGAGTCGACTCCCCATTTTCCTCGAGTCGACTCCCGACTTTCAGGAGCCGACACTTATGTTTTCGCGAGTCGACCCTTCAATGCTTAAAATGTTTCTATTTTTGGTAATCGACTTCGAGCCGACTCCCACAAAGCTCGAGTCGACTCCGCGAATTCTGGGCGCGATTTTTAACGATGACACATCAGCCCCAACGGTAAGATTTTTGAATAACGGCTATTTTTCCTTGTCTCTAACGGATATATTTTTGCAGATTCTATAAATAGAGGAGTTCTTTTCAAATCAAAAAACCCAGAGAAAATCAAAAAGAGAGAAAAGAATATCATTTGAAAAGAGGGAAAAACAGAGCATATTGGAAAAATCATTTAGCTCAAAGAAGAGTGTTTCAAAAGGAGTGAAATCCAAGTGAAAGTTTCGTCTACTCCTTCTCATCATTCCACAAAGCCAGAAGAAAATCCAAGTGCATTTCAAAGGTCAAATCGGATTTTCAAAAGAGGAAAAAGCTTCATCTCAACTCCAAAGTCTTCAACGGTCAAGAATCTAGCTGAGGCGTGATTCAACACTTCTAGAGGAGTTGAAGAGAAGAAGGAAGAAAGCCCAAGCATCTACCATCTGCAAATACAATCAGGCTTTTCTAACCTTTTAATATTTTGTACTTCATTTGTATATTTGCTCAAGGGGAGCACATTATTGTTCAAACACTATCATTATTATTTGTTTGCTGATTCAATCAGTGGATTGAATTAGTGGAGGTTGGTATACCTCGTTACAAGCCGGAGTGCTTGTGTTGGGTTAGTTGTGAGCCCAGAAAAACAACGTGTAGGGTTTTGTGCTGGTAAGCCCGAGTTAAAACCAGCTGGGTTCGTTGTGCACCCGGTAAAACAACAAGTTTGAGTTGTGAGCTTGGAAAACAACTCGGCTGTAATCTAGAGAGATTATAGTGTGGACCCAAGTGAATCTTGGGAGTGGACGTAGGTGCTGGTTGCGCCGAACCACTATAAAATTATCTTGTGTTTGCCGTGCATATTTTCTCTATCTCTATCTCTCTTTATTAACTGCTTGTTCATTGCTTATTAGTTAATCTCACTTGCACATCTTGCTAACTAATCAATTAAGTTAAAAAGTCTTAAATTTTTAAGAACCCAATTCACCCCCCCCCTCTTGGGTTGCCATCTGGGCCAACAATTGGTATCAGAGCAAGTGCTCATTTAGAATTTGATCTCACGATCAAGGGCTAAAGATCCATATGGCAACACAAATTGGTTCAAGTTTTGCTGAAGGTCATTCTACGAATAGACCTCCACTTTTTAATGGCTCAAACTATTCTTATTGGAAAGCTAGAATGAGGATATTCATTCAAGCTTCTGATTATGAGCTTTGGGGTGTTATAATTAATGGACCTAGTACACCCACACACCTTATTGATGGCACTATTGTTCCTAAACCCGAAAGGGATTGGAATGATAATGATAGGAGAATGGCACAACTAAATGCTAAGGCCATTAATATTTTATATTGTTCCTTAGACTCAAATGAATTCAACCGAATCTCAACTTGTAATTCCGCAAAAGAAATTTGGGATAGGTTGGAAATTACTCATGAAGGAACAAACCAAGTAAAGAATCAAAATAAATATTTTGGTTCATAAATATGAATTATTTACTATGGAACAAACTGAAACCATCACATGCATGTTCACTAGATTTACTGATATTGTGAATGGTTGAAAAGTCTTGGTAGAATTTATTCTAATGCTGATCTTGTGCGTAAAATTCTTAGGTCACTACCAAGATCGTGGGAAGCAAAAGTCACTGCCATCCAAGAAGCAAAGGACCTCAATGCACTACCTTTAGAGGAGCTTCTAGGATCCTTAATGACCCACGAGTTAACAATGAAGCAGCATGTTGAGGAGGAAACAAAAAGAAGAAAAACTTTGCCCTCAAGACTGCAGAAATGGAAGAGAGCAGCAGTGAAAGTAATGATGAAGATGATGAGGAAACTGCTCTCTTGGCCAAAAATTCAGAAGATTTATGAGAAAAAGGCCCTTCCATAAAAAGAAATTTGGAGCAAGATTTGAAGGAGAAAAGGATAAGAAAAAGGACAAGGAGAAAGAAAAAGAAAAAGAGCCCTTAGTATGTTATGAGTGTAAAAAACCAGGGCACTTTAAGTATGACTGTCCTTTGCTGAAAAAGGCCTACAAGAAAAAGAAGAAAGCATACATGGCAACATGGTCTGAAGAATCTTCCTCGTCGAAGAAGATGAGCAAAAGGAAGTTGCCAATATTTGTTTCATGGCCAACGACGACGACAACGACAATGAGGTAAGTTCTGAAAACTCAAATGATGATTTTACATTTGATGAAATGTTTGAGGCTTTCAATGAACTTATGATTGATTTTAAATCCTTAAAGAAAAAGTATAAGTTTTTGAAAAATGACAATATTAGTTTAGCTAAAAGTAAAAATGAATTAGCTTTAGAAGTTAAGAACTTAACTAATGAAAAAGAAGAACTTAGGAAAGAAAGAGATAATCTTAATCAAGAAAAAGATTTATTAAAATCTGAAACTAAAAACTCAACTAAAGATTTAAAAGATCAAATAGAAACTTTAGCTTTAGATAAAGAACAGCAAGCTAAAGAAATTGACTCTCTTAAGAAAGATGTTAAAAAATATAAAGACATTGTTGAGAAATTCACTTAAGTTCAACTAAACTTAACATGATCCTAGATAGTCAAAAAGCTGTTTTTGACAAAGCTGGTTTAGGATATAACACATTAAGAAAACAGAAATCTCTAAAGAATATTTTTAAAAGCCAACCAAAGTAATATAACTTGTTTTAAATGTAATGAAAAAGGTCACAAATCCTTTGAATGCAAAACGTTAAACAATAACAAGTTAAATATTAAAGCTAAGAAAATATGGGTTCCGAAAGGAACAATTTTTATTGCTGCTAACCATGAAGGACCCAAGAAAGCTTGGGTACCTAAGCATAAAGTTTGATTATATTGCAGGAATGTCTTGTAGCCAAAAGATCAAAGAAAAAGTGGTACCTTGATAGTGGCTGCTCAAGACATATGACGGGTGACAAAGATGAATTCATCACCCTGGAAGAAAAGAAAGGTGGAGTTGTGACGTTTGGCGACAACGGTAAAGGTCAAATTATGGGCCTTGGTAAAGTTCGCATAACTCCATCTATAGTTATTGATAATGTACTTTATGTTAATGGTTTGAAGCATAATCTAATTAGCATAAGTCAATTATGTGATAAAAACTTTAATGTTTCATTTAAATCTTCTATATGCACTGTAACTAATTCTATTGATGATAGCATTGTATTTACTGGTTATAGACATGGCAATGTTTACTTAGTTGACTTAGAAAAATTATCTTTGAGTGATCATTGCTTAATTGCTGACAATGCTAACATAAATGAAATTAGTTGGTTGTGGCATCGTAGATTAGGTCATGCAAGCACACACCTTATTTCAAAACTAATTAAAATGGATTTAGTTAAAGGATTACCTAAACTAGATTTTGAAAATAATAAAATATGTGATGCATGTCAATTTGGAAAACAAACTAGAAGTTCTTTTAAATCTAAAAACATTGTTTCAACTTCTAGGGGACTAGAGCTACTTCACATGGATCTTTTCGGACCAACTAGAACCACAAGTCTAGGAGGAAAGAAATATGGTCTAGTGATTGTAGATGATTATTCTAGATATACTTGGGTAATGTTTTTAGCTCACAAAGATGAGACTTTCTCGATGTTCCTGAAATTTTTCAAGAAAGTCACAAATGAGAAAAACACTACTATAGTATCTCTAAGAAGTGATCATGGAACAGAATTTGAAAATCACCTTTTTGAAAATTTCTGCACTGAAAATGGAATTAATCATAATTTTTCAGCCCCTAGGACTCCACAGCAAAATGGTGTAGTTGAAAGAAAAATAGGACTCTAGAAGACATGGCCCGTACCATGCTATGTGAAAGCAACTTACCAAAGTATTTTTGGGCGGAAGCAATTAACACAGCATGTTACATCTTAAACAGAGCTTTAATAAGACCAATATTAAAGAAAACACCTTATGAATTATGGAATGAAAGAAAACCAAATATAAAATACTTTCATGCATTTGGATGTAAATGTTTCATTCATAATAATGGTAAAAACAACTTAGGAAAATTTGATGCTAAATCTGATGAAGGAATTTTTCTAGGTTATTCAACAACTAGTAAGGCATATAGAATCTTTAACAAGAAAACCTTAGTAGTTGAAGAATCCATTCATGTAGTTTTTGATGAATCTTTAGCAACTGGATCTGAAAAGATTGATGATGAGGAAGATACAAACATAATTGAAAAAGATCTTGAAAAACTTAATATTGAAGTATCTTCTGATCATGAACAAGAGGCTAAAGATGATGATTCACATAAGGACGATGATGTCAATATTGATCATAATGATGTAGATCTTCCAAGAGACTGGAGATATGCTCATAGTCATCCTAAGGAATTGATTATAGGCGATCCATCTCAAGGAATAAGGACTAGATCATACATGAGAAATATTAGTAATCATCTTGCATTTGTATCACAAATTGAACCTAAAACTATAGAAGAAGCTGAAAAAGATAATAATTGGATGTTAGCAATGCAAGAAGAACTAAATCAATTTACAAGAAATAATGTTTGGACTTTAGTTGAAAGACCTAAAAATCATTCAGTAATAGGATCAAAATGGATTTATAGAAATAAACTAGATGAAAATGGCATTGTAATTAGAAACAAAGCTAGATTGGTTGCTAAAGGATATAATCAAGAGGAAGGTATTGATTTTGATGAAACCTTTGCACCTGTAGCTAGATTAGAAGCCATTAGGCTATTACTTGCATTTGCATGTCATATGAACATTAACTTATTTCAAATGGATGTAAAAAGCGCATTTTTAAATGGATTTATTAATGAAGAAGTTTATGTAGAACAACCACCAGGTTTTGAAGATCACGAGTTTTCAAATCACGTTTTTAAATTGCACAAAGCTTTATATGGTTTGAAACAAGCACCTAGAGCTTGGTATGATAGGTTAAGTAAATTCTTAATAGAAAATGATTTTACAAGAGGAAATGTTGATAAAACTTTGTTTTTGAAAAGAAAAGGTAAAGATTTACTTGTAGTACAAATATACGTAGATGACATTATTTTTGGTGCTACTAACGATTCTCTTTGTCAAGAATTTGCAAAGTTGATGCAGGGAGAATTCGAGATGAGCATGATGGGAGAACTCAACTTCTTCCTTGGACTCCAGATCAAACAAAGCAAAGAGGGAATCTTTATCAACCAAACCAAATACACAAGAGAACTACTCAAAAAGTTTGGTATGGAAACAATGAAACCCCTCGGAACTCCAATGAGTCCTTCATGCAAGCTGGACAAAGATGAAGAAGGTAAAAAGGTTGATCAAAAGTATTATCGAGGTATAATCGGATCCCTTCTTTATTTAACAGCAAGTAGACCAGATATCATGTTTTCAGTATGTTTATGTGCTAGATTTCAATCTGAACCTAAAGAATCACATTTAATAGCTGTTAAAAGAATTTTAAGATATCTAAATGGAACTAAAAATGTAGGTTTATGGTATTCTAGAGACTCCACATTAAACCTAATTGCATATTCAGATTCTGATTATGCTGGATGTAAATTAGATAGAAAAGCACAAGTGGTGCATGCCAATTCTTAGGTAGTAACTTAATCACATGGTTTAGCAAAAAGCAAAATTCAGTTGCATTATCAACTACTGAAGCTGAATATGTAGCAGCTGGAAGTTGCTGTGCGCAAATCCTATGGATTAAGCGACAACTTGAAGACTATGGTATCACACTTAATAAAACACCCATAAGATGTGATAACACTAGCGCAATCAACTTAACTAAAAATCCAATTCAACACTCAAGAACAAAACACATAGAAATTAGATATCATTTTATAAGGGAACATGTAGCTAATGATGAAATTTGTTTAGATTATGTAAACACTGAAGAACAATTAGCTGACATATTCACTAAACCTTTAAATGAAGAAAGATTTTGTTATCTTAGAGGAGAATTAGGAATTTGTAATCCTTTTGAATAAATTTTGAAACCTCTAAGGAAATATATCTAGAATTCTTTCAAATTCTCAAAATCTTAAGGAAATTTATCTAGAACTCATATCAATTTGATCTCTCAAAGTCCATGATTTTTAATCATACTCAAAGATCAAATCCGGGTTCATTTCACATTCAAAAATTTCAATTTTTTCTGAAATGGTCTCGGAGCCGACTCGAGAGTTTCGGAGTCGACTCGAGTTTCTGCTGAAACTCAGGAGTCGACCCCTCCTCTGAGCGAGTCGACTCGAGATCGTGTCTGTGCTCTGTGACTTACCCGAGCCGACTCGCTTTGCGCGAGTCGACTCGACGTGGTCCCAAATCGCTTATTTAGGGCACGAGTCGACCCATCGTTCATTCTAATCATTCCAAATCATTCTCAAAACCCTCCAAAACCTTTCAAACTTTCCAAAATCTTCCAAAAACCTTGAACAATCATTCCACCTTGAATCAATGGCCCCCAAAACCCGTGGTGCAGTAGTAGCCGTGCCGGGATGAAAAGGAAGAAGACCGTGCGTCGACCCGTCCGCGAGCCGACTCCGGAATCTTCGTCTGCTTCCTCTTCGGATGATACACCTGCTCCTACTGTCTCTACTCCTCAGGTAGACCTTTTGCAAGTAGGGTCATTACCACTGGAAGGAAGTTTGATTTCGATTTGTTTGAGAGAGAGGGATTACTTGTAGGTTCACAGTTGAGAGAAATGGGTTTGAGAAAATATGCTCCCTAGACTGTCCTACATACCCTGCACTGGTAAAGAGTTTTATAGAAATTTGACTAGAGGAGACAATGGATTGGTCAGTACTGTCAGAGGAGTTGGTTTGAATGTCTCTGCCGTCATTCTTTCTAAGCTATTGGACTTACCCCTATCAGGACCCTCCACCTTTGAACCAGAGGATAGGTCTCCTGCCCTCACCAGATTATTGAATAGAAACTTTGAGGGATTTGAAGAAGTTTTTGCCAGTCAGCTGCCACTGGACTTAAGATTGCTACACAACATTTGCAGCAGAATTCTATTCCCTAAGACAGGCCGGTTTGACTACTTATCTGAGAGGGATATTTTGTCATGGATGCTGTAGTTTCAGGGAAGCCAATCAACTTACCCATCATGATTTTATGGTATATAGCTGATTGTGGAAGTAAGAGGAAATCCTGTCTTCCCTATGGTATGATCTTGACTCAGTTATTCAGAAGCCAAGGGATTGTTTTTAGTGATAGTGAGCCCAAGAAGAATTTGAGACATACTGACTACTATCATTGGCCACTATTCACCGCATGGGCTTCAAGAAAGTTAATGGTAATTGGATAAGAAAAGTCAAGATGATGTTAGAGCTGAGGACAGAGTTGAAGACATTGGAGCTGAGGTCGAGGTTGGACCTTCTGTTGCTGGACCGTCTGAGGCAGGACCTAGCATGCATTATTCTCCTCCACCTCAGGCTTCATCTTCTTCTGTGAGATTTTCAGATGAGCAGTTATGTCAACTTAGATCTATGTTTGCTGAGTTTGATAATCAAAGAAAGATGAAATTGGTCAATTAAGAGAAGACATTAAAGAATTAAAGGAAAATATCATTTCAAGACTTGACTTATTTTCATTCTCTATTGGTACTCATGTGGATTCACTCAATGCTGAGCTTAAGAATATCTTTGAAAGACTTCAAGGGATAGCTGATGGATCCAATGTATATCTTGATAGAACCAATCAGTTAAGAAGAGATATTGATGCAGCAGTTGATCAAATTCAAGTAACCATGAATGACTTTAACAAATCTCAAAAGGATGATATCATGGAGATGATTGGACACTTAAAGAGTTTGATTTTCAAGCGTGTCAAATGAATTTGATACTTATCTTAGTTGTATCTCTAGATTTCCTTCTTGTATCTAGGAAATTTTGCTTTAATATGAATGTATTTGAACTTTGATGAATCTAAGTTGGTTTAAATTTGATTCCATAAGCTTGTGTTACATTTTGATGTAATTTGATGTACTTTTAAAGTAATGAGAAAAGTTATGTTCATTTCAATTATGAGTACACTTGAATTTCTTTGAATGCTATGTTTAATTTGATATAATTTTGAATATCTCAATACTCAATTGATAACTTAAATGCTGAATGAATTCGAATGAATTAACCATGTTGATGCTCTGATGCATTTCAACCTTTTTGTTGATTACAAAAAAGGGGGAGAGATTTATATGAATTAATCGTATATTGCATCATCTTTTTAATTGCCCTAATTAAAAAAAGGGGGAGAGAATTAAATAAGAAAAAGGTTATTTGGCTTAAGTTTTTAAATTTAAATTTTTTTAGAATTGAGGTTCTTAGGGGGAGCTACCTCATTGAGGGGGAGCTTTTCCATGAACACAAAAGCTGATTTTGGTATCATAAATCTTTCAATGTTATAATGCATATACTCAATGTTTTTCATCATCAAAAAGGGGGAGATTGTTGAGAAATTATTGAAACATAATTGCCCCAACTTTATTGATTTTGATGATTTCCAAAAGCCATGAGTATTTTAAAGAAACAATGAGTTTATCTATCAAAAATCTTGAGCTTATTCAAAAGGAAACCAATGGACTCTAAATGGTTTAATTCACTGATTTTGAATCAATTTGAAGAGAAGTTTTCAACTCTATTTTGAGATTCGAAAAGAAATTCTTACATAATATATTTTAATCTATGATTTCTTGAAACATGTCTTGAATTCATGCTTAATGACATATTATTGTGTTCAAGTCAAAATATCATTTAAAATTTTAATTTGGGACGATTTAAAGTCAATCAGAACATTTTTCTGATTTTTGTATCGCTCCCGAGCCGACTCAAGGGTTTCCGAGTCGACTCCCCAATTGTCTGAGTTTCAATGTTGTCGAGTCGACCTTGAGTTTTCAAGAGTCGACCCCTGAAACCTTCGCGAGCCGACTCAAGACTGTGCGAGCCGACTCGACTCAGACACCAGAAAGTCTCATTTTTGAGCACTTCTCGAGTCGACTCCCCATGTTTCTCGAGTCGACTCCCGACTTTCAGGAGCCGACACTTATGTTTCGCGAGTCGACCTTCAATGCTTAAAATGTTTCTATTTTGGAATCGACTGTCGAGCCGACTCCCACAAAGCTCGAGCCGACTCCACGAATTCTGGGCGCGATTTTTAACGATGACACATCAGCCCCAACGGTAAGATTTTTGAATAACGGCTATTTTTCCTTGTCTCTAACGGATATATTTTTGCAGATCTATAAATAGAGGAGTTCTTTTCAAATCAAAAAACCCAGAGAAAATCAAAAAGAGAGAAAAGAATATCATTTGAAAAGAGGGAAAAACAGAGCATATTGGAAAAATCATTTAGCTCAAAGAAGAGTGTTTCAAAAGGAGTGAAATCCAAGTGAAAGTTTCGTCTACTCCTTCTCATCATTCCACAAAAGCCAGAAGAAAATCCAAGTGCGTTTCAAAGGTCAAATCTGCGGATTTTCAAAAGAGGAAAAAGCTTCATCTCAACTCCAAAGACTTCAACGGTCAAGAATCTAGCTGAGGCGTGATTCAACACTTCAGAGGAGTTGAAGAGAAGAAGGAAGAAAGCCCAAGCATCTACCATCTGCAAACAATCAGGCTTTTCTAACCTTTTAATTTTGTACTTAATTTGTATATCTGCTCAAGGGGAGCACATTGTTCAAACACTATCATTATTATTTGTTTGCTGATTCAATCAGTGGATTGAATTAGTGGAGGTTGGTATACCTCGTTACAAGCCGGAGTGCTTGTGTTGGGTTAGTTGTGAGCCCTAGAAAAACAACGTGTAGGGTTTTGTGCTGGTAAGCCCGAGTTAAAACCAGCTGGGTTCGTTGTGCACCCGGAAAACAACAAGTTTGAGTTGTGAGCTTGGAAAACAACTCGGCTGTAATCTAGAGAGATTATAGTGTGGACCCAAGTGAATCTTGGGAGTGGACGTAGGTGCTGGTTGCGCCGAACCACTATAAAATTATCTTGTGTTTGCCGTGCCTAATTTTCTCTATCTCTATCTCTCTTTATTAACTGCTTGTTCATTGCTTATTAGTTAATCTCACTTGCACATCTTGCTAACTAATCAATTAAGTTAAAAAGTCTTAAAAGTTTAAGAACCCAATTCACCCCCACCTCTTGGGTTGCCATCTGGGCCAACATCTCCCTCTCATCAGCCACCAAGGCCCTAGCAAACTGAGATAACTCCACAAAAGTGGCTTCATAATCTGCCACAGACATCCTCCCCTGAGTTAGACAAAGGAAATCCCTCCTCTTCTGATCCCTATAAATTTCAGAATAATATTGCTGATGAAATTCTCTTCTAAATTTTTCCCATGTCAACTCCACTCCCTGGGGCTGCCTGCCCTGAATAGATCTCCACCAACTCTGGGCTCTACCCTCCAGTAAAAAGGTGGCAATACTCAGCCTCTGCTCCTCAGAGCATCCCATCACATCAAATACTCTCTCGATCCTCTGCAGCCATGCCCCGGCCTGAATAGGATCAGTAGTTCCCTGGAACTCCAGAGCCCCTAACTTTCTGGCTCTTTCCACATTCCTCACAACCTCAGTATTTTTAGATGGAAGGCTAGAACTAGCACCCACAGCTGCTACCACAGCCTGAGTAATCATGCCTACCAACTCTGACATACTAGGCCCCTGAGTTTGTACTCGAGATGGGTCTACTGGCACAGGGGTAATAGACTGTAAAGAAGACTCTGGCATCTGCTCTGGAGATGCCCCCACTCTAGCCTCCTTAGATACTGGCTCGGTGGAATCACTAGAAGCCATTCTATCAATTTGACTTCTTCTAACTGACCTTCTGAATCTACTTTGACCTTTGCTTCTATCCCTGCCTGAAGATTGCTCTGTCTCTCTAGATGCCTTTGTAGTAATCGTCCTACAAGACATTATTCATTACATCAGTTTCATCATTCAATAGCTATAATCATAAAACATTCAATCATCCTAGACTCATACTCATACTTATTCCCCTAGGACCTAATAACCTAGGGCTCTGATACCAAAACTTGTCAGCTCCCCCTCCTCTCTGGGGCCACCGACAGCACACCTGCACACTTATGGTAATCGGATAGAGTTTTACTAGTCTTTATGTAGCGCTCCATAAAGAGCTAGAGAACCCCAACTAATTATCATAAGTGGAAGACACGCGAAAACACATCCTGTTAAAAACTTTTCATTTTCATCTCAATTATATACACAAATCACCCAATCAACATTAAGCATCAACCTGCTCAGATAATATTTTTCATGACATTCCTCAGGCATTTACAAGATCACATTCACATTCGACATTAAAATCCTAAGTGCACACATCATGCTCATAATTTTCTCCAAAACATAAGTCTCGTATTCATATCCAAAAAGGTCTAAAACATCATTACATCCCACTGTACACATACGCATATACAAAATACAAATATCAAACCACACTCTCTCAATATACAAGGTTAGCATTTATACACTCTTGCATCCAAGCAAGCTTCACCAGCTAAGGGTCCTATCCTGTTTATCTTGTGATCCTGGCAGAAATACTCACTGATCTGAAAGAACATTTAAATCATAGAGGGATGAGACCTAAGTCCCAGTGACTGGATAACCATCTAACTATGGAGAAATAGAGAACCATAACCTCTTAATTTCAATCGTATGCTGAAACTATTTAACTTGTACAACTCAAGTACATTTTTAACATGATATCAGATAAAATAAAATGTAGCTTATTCTTCAAATAACATATCAGTACTGGAATACTCTATAATAACTCTTCACTGAAAGATAACTCATTAAAATAAAACTTCATGTATTGCAATATGAAGATATGCATTCTTTATCTACAACCCAGACTCCCATCAGGATCTGCTTGCCCACTGGCATCTCAAGTAAGCTCTCCCTCTCGGGATAACTATTTAGCCCATTGGCCCTTTTTATATCACAACATATGCTTTTAGATCTCATGATGCTGGGCTGTGTGTGTAATGCCTCTGAGGTACCACCCTACAGTCGCCCTTCTGTATGTGTACTCTCATCGGGTGCGTGACTAGCAACAGGATCCCCGCACAAATAGCACCCCTTACCCGTGCGGTTCACCTGGCAAAGTGCTTTGTTCCTTAACCCTGGAACCTCGGGTTTTCTCTCTGCCCCCATGGACTATATATAGTAATCAGCTCCACTGAGCTATGATTCATGCCCCCACGGGCTGCTCACAACCAGCCCCACTGGCCTGGTTAGACATGCACTCACCCTAATTCTGGGGTTCATCGTACGATCTGTTCGCAAGGAGGTGCCGGCTCGATAGTAGTGTGCAATGCTCATGCTACAGTACAGTCTAAAGGGTGATCAGCCCCCTAGCTGCCTGATGCTCAGTATGACTCATACATCATTTGTAAAGCTTTATCATGCAAATATGTCATGTATACATTAAAAATTCCCTCATCGAAACTCATGCTTATGTGTTTATGCTCAAAACTCATTTATCAGATTATCATATACTAGGTTCTCATTTCTCATATTTAAAACATACATACCATAACTAGGTATTAATCTCATTATACTAGCTCAAATTAACCTCTCATTGCTAGATGAGAAATCCACTCACCTTAGTAGGTTACTCCTCGACTAGTACAACTGGTACTCAACTCTGGTATTTCGGCTCCCTGGAATAACCCTCTTGACCTACGTCAACATACAGATACAATAGCTATTAGGATTACCTCCACACGAGGTTTCCCACGAACCGTGCATGCATACATGATCTATCCTCTAATATCTCATTATTTTCTTCCACCCTATCTCTACTCAAGATTACTTCTACTATTACCTCAAAATACACTAATCTAAGAAAATCTAAAGTCATACAAGATCTAGGGAAGCTATAGCTTACCTGGAGTCGAGCACAAACCCCAAGCTTCCCTTTCCCTTTCTCTTTCTTCCTCCTTTTTTCTTCTTCTTCTTCCTCTTCCTTTCTTTTCTCCTCTTCTTTCTTTCTTTCTTTCTTTCTTTCTTTTCTCTGGCTGAACCACGTTTCCCTTTTTCTCTAATGACTTGGGGACCAAGTCATTGGAAACTTAAGGGTTAAGGCATGCCAAATCTTCCTTTTGCCCCCAAACTCTCTTAACGCACGCTTTTTGGAAAACACATGGCTCACTTATAACCATGATATTTTTCTTAGATTTTCTTTCCCAAGTTGCCCTTAACACTCTTAACAATTGACATCGGAGCCTTTTCCCATTTTGCCCCTGATATAGCATTTTTTTAATTGATTTATAGCCCAGATCATCATTTTTCACTTAAATCGATACTTTTATATAACATTTCTAAGAAAAGACTTTACTAGCTTGAAGAACTCGATTTTAGAAATCCAACGGTTCAAACGGCATCCAAATCGGACTTGAAATGGATTAAATATGAATTTCTCAAGATTTGACTCAGAAAAACCTGCCGTCTTGGAGTCGGCTCGAACAGATTGCGAGTCTGCTCGAGCAGAAGTAGGGGTCGACTCCAGAAAAGTAGGGGTCGACTCCTGAAAAGTAGGAGTCGACTCCAGCTCTGCAGGGGTCGACTCCTAAGCGTGCCGAAAGTTTAAAACCGTGCCGGAGTCGACTCCACTCTGATTAGAGTCGACTCCAACCACTAAAAACGTCATTTTAGGATAAAACTCAAACTAAACTTGATTTTTCTTGTGATTTAAACCCATTAAACTTAAGTCTCTCAATTTCTCAAATCAGACTCATTAACATTTAGAAATATACTTATTTACTCCAAAATTTCTTCTCTTTACATTTATCAAAAGGCCAACACACCCATATTTCAAGAAAACTTTCTGACTTTTATTTTAACTGAAAATGCCATAGATTACAAGGTTTTCAGGATGTTACATCTTCTCTCCTGTTGCCACATGTCGAGTTCTATTTAATGATATTTATTGTAGGCAATTGTTGTTTTTCTTTTCCTATTTGTATTATTTTAAGTACTAATCAAATCTATCTTCTCTCTCTTCCCATATTAATTCTATAATCATTCTTAATGTTATTTTATTATTTATATTGAAATAGAGATATATGAATCATTTTCAATTGTTAAAATTTTTCATATGGAAAGTCCATTAAAAGGCAAGAGAGTTGAGGGGAGTGCAAAAAAATAATGATGAAGAAAGTCGTTCAGCAAGAACCTTCCGTATGTGTTGTGATTTTATGCTCAAAAAATTTATTTCATTTAAATTATTAATTTTAGTTTTTTAAAGTACTATTCTTTTGGATTTCATATTTTTTCAAAAAAAAAGATTCTTATCTCTTAGACTTTAGCTTTGTGATGGAGCACAAAAATATAAGGTTAAAAGGAGTTTTGACTTTCAAGAAAACGTTATTACGAGTCTTATTAGGAATCTTAATTTTGCTCTAGTTCTATAGGAGACTTATTTATTTATTTTTTTATGAAGACTTGTCTCATTCGTTTTAGGAGTCCTATTCTTTTTTCTTTAGAAGTTTTATTTTGTCAATATAGAATTAGTCTATGATTCCAAATCTCTTATTTCTAAAAGTATTTTAATTTTAGTTTGATTAAGAGTTCTAATTATAGTTAGATTTTTTTGAATCAATTTTGCCCTATAAATAAGCTTATAGTGTGCCCTATTGAATCATTGATTGAATAATTATGAAATTACTATAGATTATTTTTTTTTTAACTTGGAGTAATTTTTTGCTTGAGTGGTCAAGGCTATACATTCTCTAGGATGATTGAAGATGTTAATTTGAAGACCTATAAAGAGTTGGTGCGAGACTAGTTGTTATCTCTCTACCATTTGTTTACATTAGATTTACTCTCAAGGCTAGATCTGCTTGCACTACTTTGTTTTTCCTTCAGAGACTCCAGAAGAGATGAAGTTGTTTATGTTAAAACTTTTTGTGACATGTATTGTTTAAATAAATCATGGCTGGCGACAATCCACTTAAATTTAATATAAGTATATTATATTGTAGTATAGATCTTATCTAGAGTAGCTAACAAATAAATAGTAATATATCAATTTATAAAATTAGTTTGTAAATATTATTCTTAAATTTAATTTTTTTCAAATTTAATTTTTAAAATTAAAATCAAAGTAGCATCCATCTATTGCACCGGCATGTACCATGTTAAAGTCTGAATGCAGGACAAAAATGGATTACCATCATGTACTCAGTCAAATTAATATATATGAGGAAATTGTATACCTACAGTGAGGCGCTGAAAAAAAAAAAAAAAAAAAAGTAAAAAACGCGTTGGGATAAAGCCGAGGCTGGGACGAAACAGAGTCCCTCCCGGCACGGCATGGCTTAGGATTTGGAGCGGGCTTGCTCCAAGCCCTAATCCTCCCTATAAATCGACGCCGGCTTGATCATTGGCTTCCAACGTTGCGACAAAGCCTTGGCCGGAGTTGGACGGGAGGTGGCCGGAGTTTTGGAGAAGAAACCGGACGTCCAAAACCTTGAAACCAGCCTAAATCTCTAGGTAAATCCCAAGATCTTAAGTTATTTACATTCTTTCCTGGAACCATGATCTGTATAGCATGCGATTAATGATGGATTATGGTGGGATTGTAGCATTTTATTGTGGAATGGTTTTGTTCCAGAGAGGAACAGAGCCATGGCTGCAGCCTCACGGCTCCATGTGGAGCCAACTTGGCGAAGCAAGGGCCAAGCGGAGTTGGCTGTGGCCGGCGGGAGGATAAGTCCGGCAAGGACTTGGCCTGGTGAATCTGGGTGCCGGATTGGGATTTAATTAGAGGAGCAGAGTCAGTCAACCAAAATTAAATAAGCTTTATTTATTTATTTATAATAAACTAAAATGCATTCTAGCTATGTTTGGATATTTGAAGAGAAGAAATGAGAGAGTAAAAAGAAGGAAAGAAATTGAAGGGGAAAGAAAGAAAATGAATAATTATTTGGAAAGGATGAAAGAGAAAGGAAGAGTTGTTCTTTTATTTTTTGTTTAAATAGAAAGAAGAGAAAGGAAGGGAAAAAATTTTGTAACAATTATACCCTTTATAGAATAGGGAATGAATTGTGAGAATAAAAAAAAAAAAAAATAAAAAATGAAAGAATACTTAAATATTTTCTTCTCCCCGACTTACTCAAGATTTGGGGTTAATAGATTTATCCTCATTTTCTTTTTCCTCTCTTTCATCTTCCTTCTAAATAAGGTAACTTATATTTTTTTTAACAAATCTTAAATCTAAACTATATTATAAATTTTTAAAATATAAAATTAATTAAAAATATTTATTATTATTATAATAAAATTGTCGAGCGGCATTTTTTTTTTTTTTTCGCGCCATCGAAAAGTGTTGAAAATTCTTAAAATGGAACGTTGAATTTTCTGACGCTTTTATGCGTCGGGAATTTTTTTTACCCTAGCCGCCTATCTCTTTTTTTTGTTTTTCATCCCCAAGTTTAGCATGCGTCAAGGTTTTTTGTCACGTTTTTTTCATACTCTATGGCTTGAGAAAGGATGGGATGAGGAAAATTTAGATTAGCAGTGCTAGAGCTTTTGCGCTGCATTTTCTCTGCACCGTGGCCTTGGCAGCTGGCTACTGTCTTGCCCGAAGCATCTATGCTCTCAGTCTCATCTCCTACCCTGCCCAAATCCTCCGTCTCCTCGTAAAATCGCTCTCATCCTTCCCACATTTTAAGCGCCATCCCCTCCTAACTTCGCAGGTCTTCGATAGACCGGTTGTTATCGGAATCTACAACTGGATTCATCGTGACCCAACCGTTACTCGGTAACCCTGCCACTTGTTTGTGTTATTGCGCCTATTCAATTTCGGTCCTTTTTTCTTTTACTTTACGGTCCGAAGGTATTGTCTTTGGTAGTATTTTAAGGCTGTCGGGTGAGGGTTGCTCGGGCTTCCCATTGGGAAGAAAAGAGGATGGCATTTTTGTCAAAGAAAATAATTATGCAGAGCTTCTCAGGGATGGAGAATGGCAATGTTTCATCACTTCTAACTGCAAATCAATCAAATCGAATGAGCTGGCTCCACCTCGGTCTAAAGTACCACATAGAAAAAAGCCCATCATACTCCCAAACAGCGATATAATGGATTGTTAGAGTGTCCTGTTTGCAGAGAATAAAAAAAATTTTTGGACGGCCCCAAAGGCTGACACCTCCAAGACCGGCACCTCCAAGACCGACACCCCAAGGCCGGCACCTCGAAGACCGTCGGCCCCGAAGACCGGCACCTCCAAGGCTGGCATCTCCAAGACCGATACCTCCAAGGCCGGCACCTCGAAGACCGTCGGCCCCGAAGGCCGACACCTCCAAGATCGGCACCTTCAAGGCCGGCACCTCCAAGACCGACACCTTCAAGACCGGCACCTCCAAGGCCGGCACCTCCAAGATCGGCACATCCAAGGCCGGCACCTCGAAGACCGTCAGCCCCGAAGGCCGACACCTCCAAGACCTGCACCTCCAAGGCCGGCACCTCCAAGGCCGGCACCTCGAAGACCGTCATCCCCGAAGGCCGACACCTCCAAGACCGGCATCTCCAAAGCCAGCACCTCCAAGACCGGCACCCCCAAGGCCGGCACCATGAAGACCGTCGGCCCCGAAGGCCGACACCTCCAAGACCGGCATCTCCAAGGCCGGCACCTCCAAGGCCAGCACCTCGAAGACCGTCGGCCCCGAAGGCCGACACCTCTAAGACCGGCACCTCCAAGGCCGGCAACTCCAAGGCCGGCACCTCGAAGACCGTCAGCCCCGAAGGCCGACACCTCCAAGACCGGCACCTCCAAGGCCGGCACCTCCAAGACCGGCACCTCCAAGGCCGGCACCTCCAAGACCGGCACCTCCAAGACCGGCACCTCCAAGGCCGGCACCTCCAAGGCCGGCACCCCCAAGGCCAGCACCTCGAAGACCGTCGGCCCCGAAGGCCCACACCTCCAAGACCGGCACATCCAAGGCCGGCACCTCGAAGACCGTCGGCCCCGAAGGCTGACACCTCCAAGACCGGCACCTCCAAGTTCGGCACCTCGAAGACCGTCGGCCCCGAAGGCCGACACCTCCAAGACCGGCACCTCCAAGGATGGCAACTCCAAGACCGGCACCCCAAGGCCGGCACCTCGAAGACCATCGGCCCCGAAGGCCGACACCTCCAAGACTGGCACCTCCAAGGCCGGCACCTCCAAGACCGGCACCTCCAAGGCTGGCACCTCGAAGACCATCGGCCCCGAAGGCCAACACCTCCAAAACCGGCACCTCCAAGGCCGGGACCTCCAAGACCGGCACCCCCAAGGCTGGCACCTCGAAGACCGTCGGTCCCAAGGCCGACAGCTCCATGGCCGACAGCTCCAAGGCCGACATCTCCAAGGCCGATCGGGTCAAAGAACGCGCAGCCAATTCTTGGCCATTGGGATTGACATGGCTTACCCCAAATTCTGTGTCGGCCAGGGGCCATCCCGACATCGGCATCGGCCGCGGCCCATCTCGACATCCGTGTCGGCTAGGGCCCATCCCGACCTCGATGTCGATCATGGCCCATCCCGATCTCGGCGTCGGCTACGGCCCATCTCGACATCCATGTCGGCTATGGCCCATCCCGACCTCGATGTCGGTCACGGCCCATTCCGACCTCGGCGTCGGCCACGGCCATCTCGACATCCGTGTCAGCCAAGGCCCATCCCGACCTCGACGTCGGCCACGGCCCATCTCGACATCCGTGTCGGCCTCGGCCCACCTCGAACTCGGAGGCGGCCGTGGCCAGTCTAAGCATTGGTTACGATGTTGACGTTGGCTTCGGTGTCAGCATCGGCGTCGGTCTCGGCGTCGGCCTCGGCAGCAGAGGCCGACAAGCATCCGCTGGCTGCAAGGAATTTCACGTGGCTTTACCAAGATCACGGGCGGTCACCAAACATTATGAACCGGCAATTACTAAGGTCACAGACGGTTTCCAAAAAATTAAGAGGCGTACTTATGACATACGTTTAGCAGCTAGTATGCCCACCTACGAAGAACGAAAGATATTACTCGGCTATTACCAGTGAAGGGTAAGAGGGACCCCGAACAGGTATATAAAGACCCCAATCCCCCAACGAGGTAGGGGGGAGAAACTCAATCTCTACTCTTTCATTAAAAAACTTATGTTCTCCAGATCGCTGACTTGAGCGTCGGAGGGTCCCCACCGGAACCACCGGTCTGGGACTTTTCTTGCAGGTTCCCGGCTGAAGGAGGCGGTCCCCATCATTCCTCTGAAGGCCAGCGAAGCATTTCTGTCGCTTGACGCTCCTCAAAAGTGATTTGGCGGCAACAGATTGGCGCGCCAGGAAGGGGTGACGTGCTGAAGGAAAGAGAGCTATGTCTCCCTGACTTATAAGTCTTTGTCCCCTCTAAGATAGCTATGGTGGTGACGCGCGTGCCGAAGGTCCTCACTAATCATGCCGGGGGGCATCAGCATAGCCCTGAGCAGCAAAGGACCACTCTATCTCTATGCTCCTCCCTCACCACCAACCTCAGCTGCTCTAATTAACCAGCTGACCATCCTCAATCAACAAGTTCAAGCCTTAAGTGCAGCAGTTCATGAGTTGCAAAAGTAACGCCCAGCGGCCCCAGATCACGGCGGCCCCAGTTTCCTCCACGACGGCCCTTCACGGCAGCCTCCAGATCCCACGACGGCCTCTTCCTCCATGACGGCCCTTCACAGCGGCTTCTGGATCCCATGACGGCCCCTCATAGCGGCCTCTCATCCTCAACGGTCAAGCCCTCATAGCGGCCCCCGAGATCCCACGGCGGCCCGAGAATCCCACGGTGGCCTGAGACTCCACAGCGGCCCCAGATTACGGCGGCCCTGGTTTCCTCCACAGCGGCCTCACTCTCTAGGTGGCCCCCGGCCTCTCCCCGCAGTGACCAAACGAGTGCCAATTTCGCAATTGCAAGGATAAGGCTTCCAGCCGTCTCACCTAACTCCTTTTCCCCCAACTCTTGCTTCCACCTTGGCTGGGTAAGGTTTACATGCACGTAATATATTCACATAATTGAAGGAAGGTGGATTGCATGCACGAGGTTGTGTGCACGCGATGGAAGTCTGTGCTATGGCTGCTGCAATGATCGTCTTCCAAAGCTATGCTCATACCGACTCCTCCCATGGACATCGCCAGCTGTGACCACCATCCTGGCCACGGTCGTTTGGCCGGATCCATGTATCTCGCATCGGCGAGCGACGACGCCTCTGGCTCCCGAGCCCATGCGGAAGCGGCAGCTAATCTCTTTGATTTCAATGGCAATCTTCTCCTATATCAGAGGATGCTTTCCATAACGTTAGGAAGAACCAATTGGTACACAAAGTTATCAATCACTTTGAGGTTCTTCTTCAGTTGAGCCTCCAGTCTGATGTTCAGAAGCTTCTTGATGTCCCAGAACATATCGACATATCTTTAGAATACCATGGAGTTAAAGTCACCAAAAGCCTTGCTAAAGCGTGTCTCGAACTCATCGGAGCCCAAGAGAGTGTTTAGCTCAGCACCGAACTCCACTTTGAAGATCCTTTCTTCGGTGACACCACTTCTCGCCATCCCCTGTAAAGATTCCATCACCAAAAGGATCAGCAGTACAGATCTTACCGTGGGAAGGCTTGATCAGCCTTCTGAATTAACTCCCTGTAGAGAAGAAGGAAAAGGAAATGATGTCCACAACATGGAGAATGATCGCTGCAACGCTATGGAGAGAAAAGAGAAGGAGAGCAAGCCTAGTTTCAAAGTCAGCTCTAGCAGCTGGAGAGCCACAAAAGTGGCTGCGGTGCAGGATTTCTCCTTAAGGAGCTAAAGATTCAGCAAAGCCAGCTCACCAACCAACTTGATTCCCTGGAGGGTAGACCACCAGCGGGCGAAACGTTCAAGCTCATAGAAGAAAAACAAGGGTGCTGCAAGAGGTACGCTGCACTGACTTTTTCTTTTATTGATGCTTAAAAATGTCATGCAGGGGAGACCGACTCTGCATTAGCATTCAAGACCAACCTCGCATTGGCGTCTCAAAAGACCAAAGACCGACTCCGCGTCGGCAATAAAGACCGGCTCCGCGTCGGCAATTCAAGACCAGTTCCTCACCGGCAATTCAAGCCCGGCTCCGCATCGGCACAGCCAAGCCCGGCTCCGCATCGGCACCTCCAAGGCTGGCTCCGTGTCGGCACAGCCAAGCCCGGCTCCGCGTCGGTACCTCCAAGCTCGGCTCCGCGTTGGCACCTCCAAGGCCGGCTCCGCGTCGGCACCACCAAGCCTGGCTCTGCATCGGCACACTCAAGCCCGAGTCTCCCCTCGACACTCAAGCCCGGCTCTGCGTCGGCACAGCCAAGCCTGTCTCTGCGTCGGCACCTCCAAGGCCGGCTCCGCATCGGCACCACCAAGCCCAGCTCTGTGTCGACACACTCAAGCCCGAGTCTCCCCTCGACACTCAAGCCTGGCTCCGCGTCGGCACAGCCAAGCCCGGCTTCCGTGTCGGCACCAAAAAGCCCTGGCCAACCAGGCATAAAGACCGGCATCCACGTTGGCACAGAAGACCGACCTCCGCGTTGGCACCAGAAAGCCCTGGCCAGCCATGCACAAAGACCGACCTCCGTGTCATCACCAAAAAGTCCTGACCAGCCAGGCACAAAGACCGGCCTCCGCGTCGGCACCAAAGACCGGCCTCCGCATCGGCACCAAAAACCGACCCTGCATCGGCAACAAAGACCGACTCCGCATCGGCACCAAAGACCAGCGAAGGTGAATAGCTGCAAAAAAGCTAAGTATACTACACTGAGAAAAAAGTTTCTTTTCATTAGTGTCTGGATGCGTTACAGGAAAACCACCAAAGACCGACTCCGCGTCGGCACCAAAGACCGGCCTCCGCGTCGGCAACAAAGACCGACTCTGCGTCGTTACCTCAAGACCGGCTCCGTGTCGGCACCCTCAAGCACAAGACCTGCGGATTCCAATCAACAGAGTTTCCTGGGGGGTAGATCAACCCTGCAGAAGGAGACCAATTTCTTTAAAGAAAAAGGCACCTGAGCCTGGCCCAAGCACCCTCTGGTCACCCTCCGGGGTTAGAAAGGTTCTCGATGGCCTCAAGTTTTCCTCAACGGCTAACTGACGAGCATCCCCCCAAAAAATTTAGCGTACGCTGCTCCCAGTGGCGGGCGTGAGGTAGTCAATTTGCCTCCAAAAAAATTTCTTGAAGTTCTACACTCCTTTCACTTAGCTGATGCAGGGTACGCAAGCTCAAGGAGTGTGGGGGGCATTTGATGGAGCCAGTTGGCCCCATGGAGAATAAAAAATTTTTTTGGACGGCCCCGAAGGCCGACACCTCCAAGACCGGCACCTCCAAGGCCGGCACCTCCAAGGCCGGCACCTCCAAGACCGGCACCCCCAAGGCCAGCACCTCCAAGACCGTCGGCCCCGAAGACCGGCACCTCCAAGGCCGGCACCTCCAAGACCGACACCTCCAAGGCCGGCACCTCGAAGACCGTCGGCCCCGAAGGCCGACACCTCCAAGACCGGCACCTCCAAGGCCGGCACCTCCAAGATCGGCACCTCCAAGGCCGACACCTTCAAGACCGGCACCTCCAAGGCCGGCACCTCTAAGACCGGCACATCCAAGGCCGGCACCTCAAAGACCGTCGGCCCCGAAGGCCGACACCTCCAAGGCCGGCACCTCGAAGACCGTCAGCCCCGAAGGCCGACACCTCCAAGACTGGCACCTCCAAGGCCGGCACCTCCAAGACCGGCACCCCCAAGGTCGGCACCTCGAAGACCGTCGGCCCCGAAGGCCGACACCTCCAAGACCGGCACCTCCAAGGCCAGCACCTCCAAGATCGGCACCTCCAAGGCCAGCACCTCCAAGACTGTCGGCCCCGAAGGCCGACACATCCATGACCGGCACCTCCAAGGCCGGCAACTCCAAGGCCGGCACCTCGAAGACCGTCGGCCCCGGCACCTCCAAGGCCGGCACCTCCAAGGCCGGCACCTCCATGACCGGCACCTTCAAGGCCGGCACCTCAAGACCGTCGGCCCCGAAGGCCGACACCTCCAAGACCGGCACCTCCAAGGTCGGCACCTCCAAGACCGGCACCCCCAAGGCCGGCTCCTCGAAGACCGTCGGCCCCAAAGGCCGACACCTCCAAGACCGTCACATTCAAGGCCGGTACCTCGAAGACCATCGGTCCCGAAGCCCGACACCTCCAAGACCGACACCTCCAAGGCCGGCACCTCCAAGACCGGCACCCCCAAGGCCGGCACCTCGAAGACCATCGGCCCCGAAGGCCAACACCTCCAAGACCGGCACCTCCAAGGCCGGCACCTCGAAGATCGTCGGCCCCGAAGGCCGACACCTCCAAGACCGGCACCTCCAAGGCCGGCACCTCCAAGACCGGCACCTCCAAGGCCGGCACCTCGAAGACCGTGGGCCCCGAAGGCCGACACCTCCAAGACCGGCACCTCCAAGGCCGGCAACTCCAAGACCGGCACCCCCAAGGCCGGCACCTCGAAGACCGTCGGCCCCGAAGGCCGACACCTCCAAGACCGGCACCTCCAAGGCCGACACCTCCAAGACCGGCATTTCCAAGGCCGGCACCTCCAAGACCGGCACCTCCAAGGCCGGCACCTCGAAGACCGTCGGCCCCGAAGGCCGATACCTCCAAGACCGGCACCTCCAAGGCCGGCACCTCCAAGACCGGCACCCCCAAGGTCGGCACCTCGAGGACCGTCGGCCCCAAGGCCGACAGCTCCATGGCCGGTAGCTCCAAGGCCGACAGCTCCAAGGCCGATCGGGTCAAAGAACGCGCAGCCAATTCCTTGGCCATTGGGCTTGATATGGCTTACCCCGAATTCTGTGTCGGACAGGGGCCATTCGGACATTGGCGTCGGCCGCAGCCCATCTCGACATCCGTGTCGGCTGGGGCCCATCCCGACCTCGATATCGGTCACGGCCCATCCCGATCTCGGCGTCGGCCATGGCCCATCTCGACATCCATGTCGGCTATGGCCCATCCCGACCTCGATGTTGGTCATGGCCCATCCCGACCTCGGCGTCGGCCATGGCCATCTCGACATTCATGTCGACTGCGGCCCATCTCGACATCCGTGTCGGCCAAGGCCCATCCGACCTCGACGTCGGCCATGGCCCATCTCGACATCCGTGTCAGCCTCGGCCCACCTCGAACTCGGAGGCGGCCACGACCAGTCTAAGCGTTGGTTATGATGTTGACATCGGCTTCAGTGTCAGCACCGGCATCGGTCTCGGCGTCGGCCTCGGTAGCAGAGGCCGACAAGCATCCGCTGGCTGCAAGGAATTTCACGTGGCTTTACCAAGATCACGGGCGGTCACCAAACATTATGAACCGGCAATTACTAAGGTCACAGATGGTTTCCAAAAAATTAAGAGGCGTACTTATGACATACGTTTAGCAGCTAGTACGCTAACCTATGAAGAACGAAAGATATTACTCGGCTATTACCAGTGAAGGGTAAGAGGGACCCCCGAACATGTATATAAAGACCCCAATCCCCCAACAAGGGAGGGGGGAGAAACTCAATCTCTACTCTTTCATTAAAAAACTCATGTTCTCCAGATCGCTGACTTGAGCGTCGGAGGGTCCCCGCCGGAACCATCGGTCCGGAACTTTTCTTGCAGGTTCCAGGCTGAAGGAGGCGGTCCCCATCATTCCTCTGAAGGCCAGCGAAGCATTTCTGTCGCTTGACGCTCCTCAAAAGTGATTTGGCAGCAACAGCAGCAATTCATGTTACCACCTATTTAGGAGGTTAGCATGGATGCCAACTTCATACGCAGCCAAGTCACGCTCTTCAAACACCAGAAAATGAAGATTCTTCTTTTCAAAAAAGCTTCTACAAAAAAATTTCTCGAAGATCAATTGCATCGATGGGTAAGTGACTTGGAAACAGTAAAAAAAAGGGCTAATAAAAAAATAGCTAGAAAGTTTGAGTTCATATTTCTTTTCTCGTTGTGAGTGTAAGTTCTTATACCTATCCGAAGATCTCTTTTCTCGCTCTCGGAAGGTGGCTAATTCTGAAGCGCTGTTGTTCGATAGTAGGCAGATGGCCAGACTGACAGAGACAGGTCGTAACTGACACTGAGCATATCAGAGATGTCTTACCCCGCCAGTCACCTGCTAAGCGCGGTGCCACAGGTAGCAAGTAGGCTTAGTCGTGTCAGACAAGCACCGTTACATATAGTAGCCATGTGTAGTCGCAGACAGTTAGTGGGCCATGTGGCAGTTGTAAATGTTGGCGGGCCACGTGTTAGTGTCAGGCGGCTCGAGATAGTGAGGACCAAAGGTCGAAGACCGAGGGAACTCAAAGTCCGAGGCCGAGGGGACATGAGATCCGAGGCCGAGGGGACATGGGATCCGAGGCCAAGGGGACATGAGGTCCGCGGCCGAAGAGACTCAGGGTCCGAGGCCAAGGGGATTCAGGTTTGAGGCCGAAGGGACATGAGGTCCGAGGCCGAGGGGACTCGGGTCCGAGGCCAGGGGACATGGGATCAGAAGCGGAGGGGATATGGGGTCCGAGGCCGAGGGGACATGAGATCCGAGGCCGATGGGACTCGGGTCCGAGGCCGAGGGTATATGGGATCCGAGGCCGCGGGGACATGGGGTCCGAGGCCGAGGGAACTTAGGTCCGAGGCCGAGGGGACTTGGGGTCCGAGGCCGAGGGAACATGAGGTCCGAGGCCAAGGGGACATAGAGTCCGAGGCCGAGGGGGTCTCGGAGGCCGAGGCCGAGAGGCCCTCGGGGTCCGAAGCTGGGGTCCCATCAGTTGCTCCTCCCATCAACTCTAACGCGGCTTGATCAGTCATATCAGATGCCTCCTCACCCCTGAGACGACGCGGGCCCACCCCTACTAAGCGAAAGGGGCGTAAGCCCCCAGGTGGCTGATCCTAGTGTATTGCCAATTGCGGAGGCACGTGTGTCCCCGAGGTACGATGATTCCTTAGTGCGGGTGACCTGGGCGCTGCAGAGCTATCGCCCATGCTAACCGTTAGATCTATGGAAATCCGCCTCGAAACGGGGGTGTCCTCTTGGAACTCACGAAAAGCAACCGCCATCATTGCCATCAAGGTGCTGATGCCAGCGATGCCTCGCGATTGGCTAAAGGCGGAGCGTGTCAGCTCCTCCTTCTCTCTGGGGGGTAGGTGGCCAGATTGACAGAGACATGTCGCAACCGACACTGAGCATGTCAGAGGTGTCTTGCCCCACCAGTCGCCTGCCAGGCGTGGTGCCACAGGTGGTAGGTAGGCCTAGTCGTGTCAGACAAGCACCGTTACAGATAGTGGCCATGTGTAATCGCAGGTAGTTAGTGGGCCATGTGGCAGTTGTAGATGGTTGGCGGGTCACGTGTTAGTGTCAGACGGCTCGAGGTAGTGAGGACCAGAGGTCCGAGGCCGAGGGGACATAAGATCCAAGGCCGAAGGGACTCGAGGTCCGAGGCCGAGGGGACTCAGGTTTGAGGCCGAAGGGACATGAGGTCTGAGGCCGAGGGGACATGGGATCCGAAGCGGAGGGGACATGGGTTCCGAGGCCGAGAGGACATGAGATCCAAGGCCGAGGGGACTCGGGTCTGAGGCCGAGGGGATATGGGATCCGAGGCCGAGGGGACTCAGGTTCGAGGCCGTGGGGACATGAGGTCCGCGGCCAAGGGGACTTGGGGTCCGAGGCCGAGGGAACATGAGGTCCGAGGCCAAGGGGACATAGGGTCCGAGGCCGAGAGGCCTTTGGTGTCCGAAGCTGGGGTCCCTTCAGTTGCTCCTCCTATCAACTCTAACACGGCTTGATCAGTCATATCAGATGCCTCCTCACCCCTGAGACGACGCGGGCTCACCCCTACTGGGTGAAAGGGGCGTAACCCCCCAGGTAGCTGATCCTAGTGTATTACCAATTGTAGAGGGACGTGTGTCCCCGGGGTACGGTGATTCCTTAGTGCGGGTTACATGGGCGCTGCAGAGCTATCGCCCTTGCTAACCATCAGATCTGTAGAAATCTACCTCGAAACGGGGGTGTCCTCTTGGAACTCACAAAAAGCAACCGCCATCATTGCCATCAAGGTGCTGACGCCAGCGATGCCTCGCGATTGGCCGAAGGCGGAGCGTGTCAGCTCCTCCTTCTCTCTGGGGCCACCGACAGCACACCTGCACACCTATGGTAATCGGATAGAGTTTTGCTAGTCTTTATGTAGCGCTCCATAAAGAGCTAGAGAACCACAACTAATTATCATAAGTGGCAGACACACGAAAACACATCCTGTTAAAAACTTTTTATTATCATATCAATTATATATGCACATCACTCAAATCAATACTAGGGATCAACCTGCTCAGATAACATTTTTCATGACATTCCTCAAGCAGTTTATAAGATCACATTCACAATCGATATCAAAATCATAAGTACATATATCACACTCAAATTTTCTCCAAAACATAAGTCTCGTATCCATATTCAAATAAGTCTAATACATCACCACATCTCACTGTACACATACACATATACAAATATACAATATCACCCCATACTAACTCAATGTACATGGCTATCATCTACACCCCCTTGCATCCAAGCAAGCTTCACCAGCTAAGGTCCGGTCCTGCTTATCCTGCGATCTTGGCAGAAATATTCATTGATCTAAAAGTAAATTTTAATCATAGAGGGGTGAGACCTAAGTCCCAGTGACTGGATAACCATCTAACTATGGAGAAATAGAGAACCATAACCTCACATTATCAACCGTATGCTGATACTATATAGCTTGTATAACTCAAAGTATATTTTTAACATGATATCAGATAAAGTAAAATGTAGCTTATTCTTTAAATAATATACCAGTAGTGAAATACTCTATAATAACTTTCCACTGAAAGATAACTCATTAAGATAAAAATTCATGCATTACAATATGAAGATATGCATTCTTTATCTATAGCCCAGACTTTCTTTATTAAATTCCCAGATTCCCACCAGAATCTGCTTGCCCACTGGCATCTCATGTAAACTCTCCCTCTTGGGATAACTACTTGGCCCACTGGCCCTTTTTATATCACAATATATGCTTTTAAATCTCATGATACTGGGCTGTGTGTGTAATGCCTCTGAGGTACCACCCTACAGTTGCCCTCCTGCAGGTGTACTCTCATCGGGTGCGTGACTAGCAACAGGATCTCCGCACAAATAGCACCCTTTACCCGTGCGGTTCACCTGGCAAAGTGCTTTGTTCCTTAACCCTGGAACCTTGGGTTTTCTCTTTGCCCCCACAGGCTATATATAGTAACCAGCTCTACTGAGCTATGATTCATGCCCCCACGGGTTGCTTATAATCTGCCCCACTGGACTGGTCAAGCGTGCACTCACCCCTAATTCCGGGGTTCATCGTACGATCGATTCGCAAGGAGGTACTGGCTCAATAGTAGTGTGTAATGCTCATGCTATAGTACAGTCTAAAGGGTGATCAGCCCCATAGCTGTCTGATGCTCAATATGATACATACATCAAAATATATCATTTGTAAAGCTTTATTATGCAATTATGCCATGTATACATCAACCATCCCCTTTTTGAAACTCATGCTTATTTCTTTATGCTTAAAACTCATGCTCAAAACTCAAGCTTATTTCTTTATGCTTAAAACTCATGCTCAAAACTCATGTATCGGAATATCATGTACTAAGTTCTCATTTCTCAAATTTAAAACATACACAATACTCAACTAAACATAACATACCAAAACTAGGTATTAGTCTCATTATAGTAGCTCAAATTAACTTTTCATTGTTAGATGAGAAACCCACTCACCTTAGCAGGTTACTCCTCAACTAGTACTCAACTCCGATATTTCGGCACCCTGAAATAACCTTCTTGACCTACGTCAACATACAGATATGATAGCTATTAGGATTACCTCAACACGAGGTTTTTTCACGAAACCATGCATGCATACATGCTCTATCCTCTAATATCTCATTATTTTCTTCCACCCTTTCTCTACTCAAGGTTACTTCCACTATTACCTCAAAATACAATAGTCTAAGAAAATCTAAAGTCATGCAAGATTTAGGAAAGCTATAGCTTACCTGGAGTCAAACACAAACCCCAAGCTTCTCTTTCCCTTCCTCTTTCTTTCTCCTTCTTCTTCTTCTTTCTCTTTCTCTCTTTTCTCTCTTCTTTCTTTCTCCCATGTTTTTCCTTTTTCTCTAATGACTTGGGGGCCAAGTCATGGGTTACTTAAGGGCTAAGGCATGCCAATTTTCTATTTTGCTCTTAAACACTCTTAATGCACACTTTTTGGAAAACACATGGCTCACTCATAACCATGATAGTTTGCCCTTAGATTTTTGTTCCCAAATTGGCCTTAATACAATTAGCAATTGACATCGAAGCCTTTTCCCATTTTGCCTCCGATATAACATTTTTTAATCGATTTATAGCCCATATTATCATTTTTTACTTAAATTGATACTTTTATATAATATTTCTAAGAAAAGGCTTTACCAACTTGAAAAGCTCAATTTTAGAAATCCAACGGTTCAAACGGCACTCAAATCGGACTAAAACGAAATAGATATGAAATTTTTAAGATTTAACCCAGAAAATCTCCCGTCTTAGAGTCGGCTCCAACAGATTTGGTGTCGGCTCCAGCAAAAATAGGTGTCGGCTCCAATATTGCAGTAGAAATATTAACATTCTATTTTTCTCTGCAGGTGTCGACTCCCCCTCTGCAGGTGTCGACTCCAAAGCGTGCCGGAAGTTCAAAACCGTGCCAGAGTCGACTCCACTCCAATTAGAGTCTACTCTAAATACTAAAAACATCATTTAAGGATAAAACTCAAACTAAACTTGATTTTTATTATGATTTAAGCCTATTAAAACTTAAATCTCTCAATTTCTTAAATCAAACTCATTAGCACTCAAAAATGCACTCGTTTGCTCCAAAATTTCTCATCTTTACATTTATTAAAAGACCAACACACCCACACTTCACTGAAACTCTCTGACTTTCATTTCAAATGAAAAATGTTATTAATATTTTTAATAAATTATAAGGTTTTCAGGATGTTACAATTCTTCCCCTCTTAAGAAATTTCGTCCCTGAAATTTAGCTAGATATATTTTCAAATAGATGAGGGTACTTCAATCTCATCTCATCCTCTCGCTCCCATGTAGCCTCCTCTTTTTGATGATTTATTAATTGCACCTTAACTAATGAAATTTTTTACTTTGGAGTTGCTTAATCTCCCTACTCAAGATCTTCACTGGTTCCGTTGTAAATGATAAATCTCTCTGTAACTCTATAGTCTCAGACTAAATCACATGAGAGGAATCCGGCACATACCTCCTAAGCATTGATATATGAAATACGTTGTGAATCTGAGATAACTCTGGAGGTAAAGCCAATTTATAAGCTAGTGTCCCAACTCTTTCTAGAATTTTATAAGGTCCAATATACCTAGGGTTCAACTTGTCTTTCTTTCCAAATCTCATAATACATCGCCAAGGAGATACCTTCAGAAAGACTCTATCTCCAACCTCAAATTTTATCCCTCTATGCTTTTTATCTGCATAGCTCTTCTGTCTATCCTGGGCCGCCTTTAATTTAGCTCTTATGATTTTAACTTGATCTGTTGTAAGCTGTACTAACTTGGGGCCTAACATCCTTCTCTCTCCCTCCTCATCCCAACACATTGGAGTTCTACATTTTCTCCCATATAAGGCCTCATATGGTGCCATAGCAATGCTAGAATGGTAGCTGTTATTGTAAACAAACTCTACTAAAGGCAGATGATCATCCCAGCTACCAGAAAATTTCATGACATAAGCTCTCAACATATCCTCCAGTGTTTGGATGGTTCTCTCCGACTGACCATCAGTTTGGGGATGAAATGCTGTATTGAACCTTAATTTAGTCCCCAAAGCTTTTTGTAATTCTACCCAAAATTGAGATGTAAATCTTGGATCTCTATCTGATACTATATATACTGGCACACCATGCCTACTCACAATTTCATGCACATATAATTTGCTAATCTATCCAAGGTAAAGACAATCTTAATAGATAGAAAATGAGCAGACTTAGTCAATCTATCAACTATCACCCAAATAGCATCATTGCCCCTTCTAGTCTTTGGGAGTCCTACGACAAAATCCATAGTTATATGCTTCCATTTCCATTCTGGCATAAATAGAGGCTAAAACTTGCAAACCGAACATTGATGTTCAGCCTTAATCTGTTGACACACCAAACATTTAGATACATACTCAGCTATCTCCTTTTTCATACCATTCCACCAGTAATTCTATTTGATAGTTCTATACATCTTAGTACTACCTGGATGTATTGAATAAGCTGAGCTATGTGCTTCCTTTAAAATTTGATCTTTCACTGATTCTGCAGCTGGAACACAAACTCTACCCTTGAATAATAACACCCCATCATCTCTAACAGAAAACTCTGACTGAGACCCACTCTGAATTAAATCTCTAGCTTTAAGCAACTGTAGAACTAACAGCTGAGCTTCTCTTATTTCCTCTAGCATATGGGGTCTCACCCTGAAAGTAGCCAACAAGGCTCTAGATTCTTCTACAGCTAGCTCTGCATCTAACTTCCTTAACTCAATCATCAAGGGTAGCTGTACTATTCTAATAAAAGCTAATGTAGCCATAGACCTCAGACTCAAGGCATCAGCCATAACATTAGCTTTCCCTGGGTGATACTCAATAGTGCAATCATAATCTTTAATCAATTCAATCCATCTTCTCTGCCTTAAATTCAATTCCTTCTGGGTCAAAATATATTTCAAGCTCTTATGATCAGTAAATATCTGGCACCTTCTTCCATACAAGTAGTGCCTCCAAACTTTCAATGCAAATATAACAGCAGCTAACTCCAAATCATAGGTGGGGTAATTCTTTTCATGGGATCTCAACTGTCTAGATATATAAGCCACTACTTTCCCATTCTGCATTAAAACACACCTCAAACCCTTCAATGAAGCATCACTATAGATCACATAATCACTGGCACTATTAGGGAGTATTAGAATTGGGGCTGAGGTTAATCTCTTTTTCTATTCATCCATACTCTTCTGGCATTCATTAGACCAATTAAACTTGATATTCTTTCTAAGCAGCTTAGTCATAGGAGAAGCCAAAATCAAGAAATTTTCTATAAATCTTCTATAATATCCTGCTAGCCCCAAGAAACTCTTCACCTCAGTCTGATTGGTAGGTGATACCCAATTCACTATAGCTTTAATCTTTTGAGGATCTACCATAATACCTTCGGCTAAAATGACATGTCACAAAAACTTTACCTCATTCAGCCAAAATTCACTTTTACTAAACTTTGCATATAATTGCTTTTCTCTTAATATCTGCAAAACTGTCCTCAGATGCTGTTCATGCTCTTCACTACTTCTAGAATAAATCAAGATGTGATCAATGAATACTATCACAAATTTATCTAGATACTCCTAAAATACTTGATTCATCAGACCCATAAAAGTAGCTGGAGCATTTGTCAAGCCAAATGGCATTACCAGGAACTCATAATGACAATATCTGGTCCTGAAAGCAGTTTTAGATATATCCTCATTCTTTATTCTCAATTGATGATACCCAGATCTCAGATCAATCTTTGAAAACACTGCTGCCCCCTGCAACTGATCAAACAAATCATCGATAGTTGGCAATGGATAATTGTTTCTAATGGTCACATTGTTTAACTGTCTATAGTCTATACACAATCTTAAGGTACCATCCTTTTTCTTCACAAACAACACTGGTGCACCCCATGGCGATATACTGGTCTAATAAACCCTTTATCCAATAATTCATGTAACTGACTTTTCAATTCTTTCAATTCAACTAGAGCCATTCTATAAGGTGCCCTGGCTATTGGTCTGGTACCTGGAGATAGATCTATACTGAAATCAAATCCTCTATCAGGAGGTAACCCTGGCAGCTCCTTAGGAAATACATCTAAAAAATTCCTTACCATAGGGATATCCATCAGCTCTAAACCATTGCCCTCTAGGCTCACTGCACAAGCTAAATAGGCTTCACATCTTTTTGCTAGCATTCTATTGGCTGACAAGACTGAAATCACTCCTGAGGGCAACCCCCTCCTATCTCCAACAAAATAGATCTCTCTATCATCAGAAGTTTGTAACATCACCTTCTTTCTCAAGCAATCTACTCTGGCTCTATGCACAGATAGCCAATCCATTCCCAAAATGGCATCAAACTCTTTCAATCTCAAAGGAATCAAATCTGCTGCTAATTTCCGATCCTCCACAGAAATATCACAACCTCTATACACTTAGTCTGCTATAAAAGGCCTCCCTACGGACATAGATACTACCAATTAGCTACCCAACTGGCCCACATTTCTAACTAGATGCTTAGCAAACTCACATGAGATAAATGAATGCGTAGATCCAGAATCAGTTAAAATATAAGCATCATGATTATCGATGGGTAGCATACCTATCACCATATCAGGATCAATCTGAGCCTCCTACTTGGTCATGGCAAACACTTTGGCCTCGGCCCTTGGGACACTGGATGACCCTCCTAGCTAATTAACATTAGGCCCCACATGACTGGTTGAAGCCACAACACTACTGTCACCTCTTTTACCAGGCTGTCCCCTTGGCATTACTGGCCCATGAGGAAGCCCCCCAGCCTGCTGCCCTCTCCTAAGGCAATCTCTCTTCAGGTGATCTAAATCACCACAAATATAACATCCCTTATTGCCCCTCTTACACTCTCCCAAATGAAGTCTCCCACATACATTATATGGAGGTATATTTCTTCTTCCACCAGAAGGACGACCCTGCTCCCCTACATCACCAGACACCCTGCTGGTGGCAACCTGAGGCACACCCCCATAAGGCTTTCTTTGGGCTGGGCTAGATGCTGACACAGATACCGATCTCCTGCCCACATCACCAGGGGCTCTAAAACTAGAATAAAACTGTCCAGTCCTCTGGGGTTTCTTAAATGGCTGAGTCCCTCCCGGAGTAGAAGAGACTTCTTTTCATTCTATTCTGCCTCCTACTTATATATTCTTTTTCAATCTCCTTGGCTTTGAGTGCTCCCTGTACCAACTCAGAATAACTATTATAGGTCTGCATACAGATCTTGGCTTTAATAGGGAGATTCAATCCATCCTGGAATAGTCGGCATCTCTCCCGCTCATCAGTCACCAAGGCCCTAGCAAACTGAGATAACTCAACAAAAGTGGCTTCATAATCTGCCACAGATATTCTCTCCTGGGTCAGACTAAGAAAATCCATTCTCTTCTGATCCCTATAAATCTCAGAATAATATTGCTGATGAAACTCTCTTCTAAAATCTTCCCATGACAACTCCACTCCCTAGGGCTGCCTGCTATAAATAGATCTCCACCAACTCTGGGCTCTACCCTCCGATAAAAAGGTGGCAATACCCAGCCTCTGCTCCTCAGAGCATCCCATCACATCAAATACCCTCTCGATCCTCTGTAGCCATGCTCCGGCCTAAATAGGATCAGTAGTTCCCTGGAACTCCAGAGCCCCCAACTTTCTGGCTCTTTCCACATTCCTTACAACCTCCAAATTTTTATATGGAAGGCTGGAACTAGCACCCACAGCTGCTACCGCAGCCTGAGTAATCATGCCTACCAACTCTGGCATACTAGGCCCCTGAGTCTATGCCTGAGATGAGTCCACTGGCACAAGGGTAATAGAATGTGAAGAAGACTTTGGCATCTGCTCTGAAGATGCCCTCACCCTAGTCTCATTAGATACTTGCTCGGTGGAATCACTAGAAGCCATTCTATCAATTTGACTTCTTTTAACTGACCTTCTGGGTCTACTTTGACCTTTGCTTCTATCCCTGCCTGAGGATTGCTCTGTCTCTCTAGATGTCTTTGTAGTAATCGTCCTACAAAATAATACTCATTATATCAGTTTCATCATTCAATAACTATAATCATAATCATGCAATCATCCTAGACTCATACTCATACTTATTCCCCTAGGACCTAATAACCTAGGGCTCTGATACCAAAACTTGTCAGCTCCCCCTTTTCTCTGGGGCCACCGATAGCACACCTGCACACCTATGGTAATCGGATAGAGTTTTGCTAGTCTTTATGTAGCGCTCTATAAAGAGCTAGAGAACCCCAACTATTTATCATAAGTGGCAGACACACGAAAATACATCATGTTAAAAACTTTTTATTATCATCTCAATTATATATGCATATCACTCAAATCAATACTAGGGATCAACCTGCTCAGATAACATTTTTCATGACATTCCTCAGGCAGTTTATAAGATCACATTCACAATCGATATCAAAATCATAAGTACATATATCACACTCAAATTTTCTCCAAAATATAAGTCTCGTATCCATATTCAAATAAGTCTAATACATCACCACATCTCACTATACACATACACATATAAATATACAATATCACCCCACACTAACTCAATGTACATGACTATCATCTACACCCCCTTACATCCAAGCAAGCTTCACCAGCTAAGGTCCGATACTGCTTATCCTGCGATCCTGGCAGAAATACTCACTGATCTGAAAGTAAATTTTAATCATAGAGGGGTGAGACCTAAGTCCCAGTGACTGGATAACCATCTAACTATGGAGAAATAAAGAACCATAACCTCACATTATCAACCGTATGCTGATACTATATAGCTTGTATAACTCAAAGTATATTTTTAACATGATATCAGATAAAGTAAAATATAGCTTATTCTTCAAATAATATACCAGTACTGAAATACTCTACAATAACTTTCCACTAAAAGATAACTCATTAAGAAAATATCCCGTCTTAGAGTCGGCTCTAACAGATTTGGTGTCGGCTCCAGCAAAAATAGGTGTTGGCTCCATCAAAACCAGGTATCGGCTCTAATATTGCAGCAGAAATGTTAACCTTCTGTTTTTCTCTGTAGGTGTCGACTCCCTTTCCGCAGGTGTCGACTCCAAAGCGTGCCGGAAGTTCAAAACCGTGCTAGAGTCGACTCCACTCCAATTAGAGTCGACTCTAAATACTAAAAACATCATTTAAGGATAAAACTCAAACTAAACTTAATTTTCTTGTGATTTAAGCCTATTAAAACTTAAATCTCTCAATTTCTTAAATCAAACTCATTAGCACTCAAAAATACACTCGTTTGCTCCAAAATTTCTTCTCTTTACATTTATCAAAAGGCCAACACACCCACACTTCACTGAAACTCTTTGACTTTTATTTCAAATAAAAATACCATTAATATGTTCAATAATTTACAAGGTTTTCAGGATGTTACAGAGCATCCCATGTGCTAGACCCCTACCGAGGCGACACCGTCTATAGCGGGGCTCAGCGTGGCAGGCTAGGTTAGGCGGGACAATTCGAAACTGATAAGTCAGGAAAGAGCTCTGAGTCTAGCACTCTGCCCCCCTGAGATTGTCTCCTTCCTTGAGTTCTCCTGTCTGCGTCTTCCCTCCGAACTGCTCTTGTTGCTCTTCCTTCCTAATCCAGGTTAGTTCTCTGATCACTCCTAGCTTTTCCATGGCTTCCAGTCTGTCGTGGTCCTCTTCTGCTTCTCCAAGGGATCATATTTCTTCCTCGAGGCTTCGAGCCTCTTCATCTCTTGCATCGTCCTGGTCCTCCTCCTTCTCCCCCTCCGAGGACCATGCCCCTCTTTCCCAACGGCAAGTCGCCGACCGGGCTCCTACCAGCAATCGTCCGACGGCCGCTGGCGCCTCATCGAGGGTGGGGGCGGAATCCCCGATGGGGACTGCCTCCACGATAACGGGCCAAGAGTTGGCCAACATTAGGGCCCGTTACCAGGTTCCGAGCAGCATTCGATTGTTCCTCCCTACCCCCGACGATAGAGTAGTCTCCTCCTGACCTGGTAGAGTCGCCATCTACGAGGTCTCCCTTAGAATAGGTTTTCGTCTGCCCTATCATCCCTTCTTCCTCAATCTTCTTGATCGGTATTCTTTGACGCTCGCCCAGCTGGTTCCGAATTCCATCCGGACCATTTGTGGCTTCATAGTGCTTTGTCATGTCCATGGCATAAAGGCTAGGATATCTATTTTTCGTTGTTTTTACATCCTTCGACAATAGTTGAGCTGGTGGCTGTTCCAGCCTCAGCCCAGTCGAACCCTCAAGCTAGGTTTGCCCTCGTCAGTCAAGGGGGTGGAAGTCCCGCTTTTTCTTTGCCGATCTTGAGGGGGTGAGGTCGAGGTGGGAGGACCCGGACACGAGGCCAAACAAGGATTCGATGGTGTTCTCGGGGGATAGGGAGGCACTCGGGCTGCTGCTGACAACCGCAGTCCCCCGCTGCAATCAACTCCTGTCAGAGGATAACCTCCAGCTTGCAGGCATCTCCTCCCGCAGTGATGAGCAGCCGCATGCCCCCGATCCGTGGCCTGTTTCTTTTTTTTTTCTTCTTGGCCGATGACTTATTTCGATTCACCTTGCTAGGAGGGTGGCGGTGAAAAGGAAGAGACTCTCGAGGGTGCCGAGGGACCGAGTAGGAGGCAACGGACCCAGGCCCCGAGTCGGTCCCTAGCATGGTCCCCCCCTCCCCTGGAGCACAAAGAGGAGTGAGCAGTCAGCCTCGCCATCAACCTCATGGCCGACACCCCCCCAGAAGGAGCGAGAGCCGAGGGGGCCACTGCATCGGCAAAGCCCACCATCCCGGCGCCGAACCAGTGCAGACGGAAGTGGAGCCGAGTTTGGGCAAGGGCCCCTCGACAGCAGCAGGGCCATCGGTGGAGGAGGTGCCAGCAGCTCCCGGCTCAACCCCCGAGCCCACCGAGGCCACCGAGGGAGGCAAGGTGGGGAATCCCCTCCCAGCCCTCAGTGATGAACCATGGTCGTCGGGCGGAGCGACTCATCACCCAGATTATCCTTCCTGAATTCTAGGAGGAGCTCCGCTAGCTGGGGGCCTCAGCCTTCTTTAGGGAGGCCTTTGTGGCCCACATTCGGGTATCTTTCGTGACTTCAAAAGTTCTTCCCCCCTATTTTTTAACTTCCCTGTACTGATTCACCTTTGATGCAGCCGGTGAACTCCTTAGTGTCCATGAGGAAGGTCATTGACCAAGGGGAGGCCATCCTCCATCAGGCCTAGCGAGAGGCCGCCGAAACCCGAGGTCGAGCCGAGCGGGCAGAGGAGGCCCTTGAGGCAGCACGGACCGATTGGGCCATCAAGCTCGATGAGGCCATCAGTTGGGTGACTGCCGAGGCCGAGTGCGCTCGACCGACCTTGGACTAGTTGGGGGCCTCCATGGGGGCCGTCATCGCCAGGGACTATCGCATCGATGCCCTCTCCATCGAAATAAAGGCATCCGAGGAGAGGACTGAGAACATGGAAGAGGTGGCAAGGATGGCCGATGCCCGTGCTGCAGAGGGGATGGCCATGGTCTGAAGGGCGGAAGTTGCTGTTGTTGCCGCTGAGGAGAGGGCAGCAGCGGCCGAGAGAAGGGCCGCCGAAGCGGTGGATGACTTTCGCGAGTCCATCAGCTTCGCGGGTGAGCTGGCCGAAGCCTCCTTCAACGTCTACCTCCAAGGATTTCAGGATGGCAAAGAGAAGGTGGCCAAGGTCTTTGGACTTGCCAGCGTTGTAGACATTGAGCCGGATGAGGGGCCCGAGGGGTCATCATCTGTTGATGGGCCTACAACGTTCGAGCCCTGATCGCCCATTTTCCTTTCTTTTTCTATATTAAAGTCCAACTTGATCAGCATTTTGTAAATATTCAGAGTAATAAAAATGACTCCTTTTAAAATCTAAGAGCTGTCTATTTAGCTTAGTATGCACTCCCTTCGACTTGCCATTGTAGGACCCTCGATAGGGCTGCATCGGCACTAGGGGACATCATGTTTGTCTGCTCGCCACAAGCGAATCTACGACCTAGTTGCTGTATAGGATCGGATCCTAGTGGGGGCGTTGAAGCTAGCCTCGAAGCCTTCCTTTGTGAACCCAAGGTCGAGACAGGTGTGAGCCTCATGGTGAGCCTGCAGTGCCGAGCGATCATCGGGACTCTAGGGCTGGCCGAGATCGCTCCTCAGGCACCAAGTCGGCCTTGAGTTTCCTGTGCTGATCGACATAGGGTCTTGGTGCCGAGCTAGCCTCGGGCTCAGTGCCTACTGAAATTGTGCTTTGGTGCCGAGCTGGCCTCAGGCTTTCAGTGCCGATCGAAGTCGGGCTTTGGTATCGAGCTAGCTCGGGCTTTTAGTGCCGACCAGAGTCGGGCTTTGGTGTCGAGCTGGCCTCGAGCTTTCGGTGCCGATCGGAGTCGAGCCTTGGTGCCGAGCTGGCTTCGGGCTTTCGGTGCTGACCAGAGTTAGGCTTTGGTGCCGAGCTGTGTTAAATATGTCTTGAATTTTATATATCGGGTCGGGTTTTTTGACCCGACCCGATATTCTTGTTGGGTCCGACCAAATCGGTCCGATAGGGTTTATTTTATGGGAGTATTTTTTTGGGGCGTATATATATAGATATACGTGTGAAAACTTCTGTAAGGGTTTTGAGACCTCCTTCTTTTTTGATAATGGAATTTCCTTTGCCTTGCCCGTGGATGTAGATCACCATGATCGAACCACGTAAATTCTTGGTGTTCCTTTGTTTGTTTATTGCTTTGATTTGTTTATTGATCTGATTTTCACAACAACCTGGTATCAGAGCATTGGTTCGAAACAATTTTGTTGAAAAAAAAGGGGAAAAACCTAACCCTAATTTTTTTTTTTTTGTTGGTCTTCGTCTGCCTCCTCTGTTTCTTCCGACGGCTCTGGTGCGGTGAGCGTGGATCCTTTTCTTCACCCGGCGACGGCTGTGGAGGAAGGCGAGCGCAGCCCAAAAATTAGTTCCTTGTTCCGCACCGGTTCTTGGATTCGAATCAATCCGACTGTTGGGGAAGAGGAGATCACTGGAAGGCTCTGTTCCTTGAAAAAGAAACAGAGTTGAAGTCTTCTCTTCCGCTGGCGAACATATCTCCCTCCTGCAGCGAATTGGCTAGACTCCTCTTCTTCATCTGGGTGGCGGCTGGCTCTCGACATCCGTGAACCAGATCCGTGAAGGAGGAAGAGCAGGGCCTCTCCGATCGACGGATCTATCGAAGACACCATCTCCTCTGTTTCGCTGACGCAATGCCCTCTCTATTTCTTTTGCTCACGGATTCCGTTGATAGAAGCAAGATCCAGCAGCAGCGGATCGTGGATTTCGCAGGGAATCGAAAAGAAGGCCTCGTGGATTTCGCTGCGGATCGTGGCTCCTTGCTGTTTGGATCGCTGTTCTATTCGATCGGGACGTAAAGGGATTGGCTGCGAACTCATCTCGAGATCTTCTTCTTTTGCCTTCAGGAAAGATCGTTTCTTGATGGGAGAATAGAGCATTCTCTTCATCGAGAATTGGAAAGGAGATATACTGCTTAGATCGCGGCTGTGGATTGGTTCTTAGTTTTGGAATTTTGTGTGGCCGGTGGTTTCTCTAGTTCGGAGGTTGATATTGTAGATTTGCTGGGCTTCCGCTCGAGGTAACAAATATCCGAGGTTTTCTTCACCATCCAAAAGCTAGGGCTTTTGCACCGGATTTTAGCCTCCTCTGTTCCGTCCGTGAAGTGTTCCCAGGATCTCTTCTTCTTCTTCAATCCAAACGGAAAGATCGTTTCGTTCTTAGGAATTCTTGGGATGTCATCTTTGAAGTTTCAGATTGCACCATTTGATGGACAGAACAACTTCGGATTATGGAGAATAAAGATGAAGGCTTTATTGAAGCGAGAGGGTTCTGTTAGGGCACTGGATAATAATTATACAGATGACATGACCACGGCTGAGATTGAAGAGATGGATGAGAAGGCACATAGTGTGATTCAGTTATCTCTAGAAGACAATGTTTTGCGAGAAGTCGCAGATGAGGAAACAGCGGCCGGTCTTTGGAAGAAACTGGAAAGTCTCTACATGAAGAAATCTTTAACATCGAGACTTTATTTGAAGCAGCGTCTTTATACCCTAAAGATGCGAGAAGGTACGCCTATTAAGGAACACTTGAATGAGTTTAATAAGATTGTTATGGATATGAAAAATCTAGATATTAAACTCGAGGAAGAAGATCAAGCTTTGATTGTGTTATGCTCATTGCCTGCCTCATACGAAAATTTTGTGAACTCGATGCTTTATGGATGTGAATCCATAACTCTAGAGGATGTTAAAGCATCCTTGAATTCTGCAGAATTGAGAACAAAATTGAATGGAAATACTAGTGGAGACAGGGCAGATGGTTTATTCGTGAGAGGTAGGGCCAAGAATAAGGATAAAGCTTTTAGAAAGAAATCTGTTGGTCGTTCAAAATCTAGGCCACCTGGAGATACGACGAACGTTGAGTGCTACTATTGTCACAAGAAAGGACATTACAAGTCAGATTGTCCTGTGCTCAAGAGAAAGGATAAGCAACGTAGTCAACGTCAAGATGCGGCGAATATTGCTGAGAAAGATGAGTCTAGTGTGTCAGACAGAGTTCTTACAACATGCTCTGTTGTTAGTTTTTCAAACGATGTTTGGATAATGGATACAGGAGCATCATATCACATGTGCCCAAATAGGGAATGGTTCACCACATACGAACCATTGAATGGTGAATCAGTTTTTATGGAAAATGATGCAGTATGTAAAATTATGGGAATTGGCACTGTTCAGATTAAGTGCCATGACAAAGTAGTGAGAACCTTGACTGAAGTTAGGCACATACTAGACTTAAAGAGAAACCTTATTTCTTTGAGCTGTTTGGATTCCATTGGGTGTATGTACTCAGGTGGAGGTGGAGCTCTAAAAGTCACCAAAGGCAATCTAGTTGTGATGAGAGGAAACAAGGTGAATCACTTGTATCATCTACAGGGTAGCACAGTTATGGGTTCTTCGATTGGCACAGCAAATTCTGTTTCTGCTGATGATAGAACAAAATTGTGGCATATGCGTTTGGGCCATATGAGTGAGCATGGCATGACAGTTTTGAGTAAACGTGGTTTACTATGTGGTGAGCAGACATCCTCACTAGATTTCTGTGAGCACTGTGTTCTTGGCAAGCAGTGCAAGGTCAGTTTTAGTACAGGCACACATTCAACGAAGGGTACACTCGACTACATACATTCTGATTTATGGGAACCAGCACAGGTTCCATCTAAGGGTGGTGCTCTTTACTTTGTGACATTTATTGACGATTATTCCAGAAAAGTTTGGGTTTATTTTCTGAAAAGAAAAAGTGAAGTGTTTGAAACCTTCAAGAAGTGGAAAGCCCTTGTTGAGAATCAGACAGGGAAGAAGATCAAACGTCTGAGGACCGATAACGGTCTTGAGTTCTGTGGTGATGATTTTAATGAATTCTGTGCAGATGCAGGTATCGTTCGACACCGTACAGTCAGGTACACTCCACAGCAAAATGGAGTGGCAGAAAGGATGAACAGAACTTTATTGGAGAGGGCAAGATGCATGCTCTCTAATGCTGGCATGGAAAAGGCTTTTTGGGCTGAAGCAGTTAACACGTCTTGCTATCTGGTTAATCGTTCTCCTTCAACAGCAATTGAATGCAAGACTCCTTTTGAGATGTGGTCAGGTAAGCCTTGTGATTATTCAAATCTAAAGGTTTTTGGATGCCCTGCTTACTATCATGTTAAGGATGGTAAACTTGAACCTAGAGCAAAGAAGTGTATCTTTGTTGGTTATGCTGATGGCGTGAAGGGTTATCGTTTGTGGTGCATGGAACCTAATTCACCTAAATTCATTATTAGTAGGGATGTTACTTTTAATGAAAAGTTTATGCTAGATCAAAGGAATGTTGTTGATGAGTCTGCAGGAAACCATGAGAGTGATACAAATGAGGTGGAGGTTCAGGTTGAGCTTCAAAAAAAGGGCTCTCAAAATGATTTGAGCGAGCAAATTGTTACCATTGATTCTAGTTCAGATGAGGAAGCTCTAGATGAGGTGGAGCAGCCATACTCTATTGCTACTGGCAGAGAAAGGAGGGAGATTCGAGCCCCTAAAAAATATGGGTTTTCTGATTTGGTGGCTTATGCTCTTACTACAGCAGAAGATATGGGTATTCAGGAACCATCTACTTATACTGAAGTTGTTACTTGTTCGAAATCAGAAAAGTGGACTGTTGCTATGGCTGAAGAACTGGAATCACTTCACAAGAACCAGACTTGGGACTTGGTGCCATTGCCTAAAGAAAAAAGAGCCATTGGGTGTAAATGGGTCTTTAAGAAAAAGGAAGGTATTCCAGGCGTTGAAATTAGTAGATGCAAGGCAAGACTTGTAGCTAAAGGTTACAATCAGAGGGAGGGAATTGATTATGATGAAGTGTTCTCTCCTGTTGTGAAACACACTTCTATTCGTGTGTTGCTGGCTATAGTTGCTCAATTTGACTTAGAGCTTGAGCAACTCGATGTGAAGACAGCCTTTTTGCATGGTGAGCTTGAGGAGACTATTTATATGGCCCAGCCTGAGGGCTATTATGTAGAAGGCAAGGAAGATCATATATGTCGATTGAAGAAATCATTGTATGGTTTGAAGCAGTCTCCAAGAAGTGGTATAAAAGATTCGACAGTTTTATGATACGGAGCGGTTATCATAGGAGCAACTATGATAGTTGTGTGTACTTCAGGAAGGTGTCAGATAAATCCTTTGTCTATCTCCTTTTATACGTGGATGACATGCTCATTGCTGCAAAGAACATGACAGATGTGTTGATCTTGAAGAAATGTCTCAGTAAGGAGTTTGAAATGAAAGATCTGGGTCCTGCCAAGAAGATCTTAGGAATGGAGATTCAGAGAGAAAGAAAAGCAGGTAAGTTATATCTCTCACAGAGGAGATATATTGAGAAGGTACTTGAGAAGTTTGGCATGCAAAACTCTAAGTCTGTCAGTACACCTTTAGCATCACATTTTAGACTCTCAGCTATACATTCACCTCAGTCAGAGGTCGAGGAGGCTGCAATGTCTCCTGTCCCATACTCCAGTGCAGTTGGTAGCTTGATGTACGCTATGGTATGCACTCGTCCCGACATTGCGCAGGCAGTTAGTGTGGTGAGCAGATATATGGCACATCCTGGAAAGGTCCATTGGCAGGCAGTGAAATGGATACTTAGGTATCTTAGAGGCTCCACAAAATTGGGCCTAATGTTTGATAGAAATAGTTCTAACTGTACTTCTATTGTGGGATTTGTGGATTCTGATTATGCTGGGGATATTGATAAGAGAAGATCTTTGACTGGCTATCTTTTCACATTATCTGGCTCGGCTATAAGTTGGAGATCAATCTTACAGTCGACAGTTGCTTTGTCTACAACAGAGGCAGAGTATATGGCAGCAACAGAAGCAGTAAAAGAAGCTATTTGGTTACGAAATCTTGTTCAAGAACTTGGGCTCAAGCAGGAAGACAATTCAGTTGTCTTTTGTGATAATCAGAGTGCTATTTGCTTGATTAAAAATCAAGCATATCATGAGAGGACTAAGCACATTGATATCAAGTATCATTTTATTCGAGAGGCATTTACTGAGAGAAATATTACAGTAAAGAAAGTAGATACTGCTGACAATCCTGCTGATATGCTGACCAAGATAGTTCCCGCCAACAAGTTTAAGCATTGCTTGGACTTGATTGGCATGCTTGTTTGAGGTTTGCTCTTCTGGGGCTTGGTGGCGAGGTGAATGAAAGTTCTATTTTTGTTTTTCTTGAAGTGGATATGTTTTTTCGTTGCATCCCTTGTTTCCTACACCGAGTTAGCTCACGTAGGCTTAGGGATGCTGGGAGAATATGTTCGACTTCTAGTTTGTTAAATTCAAGCCAAGGTGGAGATTTGTTAAATATGTCTTGAATTTTATATATCGGGTCCGGGTTTTTTGACCCGACCCGATATTCTTGTTGGGTCCGGACCAAACCGGTCCGATAGGGTTTATTTTATGGGAGTATTTTTTTGGGGCGTATATATATAGATATACGTGTGAAAACTTCTGTAAGAGTTTTGAGACCTCCTTTTTTGATAATGGAATTTCCTTTGCCTTGCCCATGGATGTAGATCACCATGATCGAACCACGTAAATTCTTGGTGTTCCTTTGTTTGTTTATTGCTTTGATTTGTTTATTGATCTGATTTTGCAACAAGCTGGCATCAGGCTTTCAGTGCCGACCAAGTCAAACTTTGGTGCCGAGTTGGCTTCGGGCTTTCGGTGCCAACTGAAGTCAGGCTTTGGTGCCGATCGGAGTCAGGCTTTGGTGCTGTGCTGGCCTCGGGCTTTCGGTGTCGACCGGAATCGGGCTTTGTTGCCATGCTGGCATCGGGCTTTCGGTGCCGATCGAAGTCGGGCTTTAGTGCCGAGCTGGCCTCGGGCTTTTAGTGCCGATCGAAGTCGAGCTTTAGTGCCGAGCTAGCCTCGAGCTTTCGGTGCCGATCAGAGTCGGGCTTTGGTGCCGAGCTAGCCTCGAGCTTTCGGTGCTGACCGGAGTCGGGCTTTGGTGCCGAGCTGACCTTCGGCTTTCAATGCCGATCGGAGTTGGGCTTTGGTGCCGAGCTGGCCTTGCGCTTTCAGTACCGATCGGAGTCGGACTTTGGTGCCAAGCTAGCCTTGGGCTTTTAGTGCTGATCGGAGTTGGGCTTTGGCTGAAAGGATGAGTTACTTGAACACATTTTATTAGTCAAGGATATGGGACAGTTAAGCCCAAAAAAATACAAACACTTAACTCAATGTAAAAATGAGTACATTACTGGTAGTACTGACAAAGGTTGTTAGAATTCCAGGCCCGAGGGAGCGAATTTCCATCTAGTTCTTTAATTCGATACGCTCCATGGTGGAGGGCTTCGATGACCCGATAGGGTCCTTCCCAATTTGGCGACAACTTGCCTCCTTCCGCCAGCTTCGGGATCTCAGCCCGTCTGAGGACTAGGTCCCCTAGCAAGAATGTTCTAGGGTGGACATGAGCATTATAGTACCTAGCAGTTCACTGTCGGTAGGCAGCCATCCTGAGCCGCGCTCGATCATGTACCTCCTCCACGAGGTTAAGGTTGGCTCGCAATTGGCTCGAGTTGCCCTCCCCATCATAAGACTCTGTTCGGGGACTTGGGACGCCAATCTCCACATGGATGACAACCTCAGACTTGAAGACGAGGCTAAAGGGGGTCTTCCCGGTGGGAGCCCGTGGCGTCGTGTGGTAGGCCCATAGCACGTTGGGGAGTTCCTCAACCCATCTCCCTTTGAAGTCGTTCAGCCGCGCCCTGAGTCCTTGGAGGATGGTGCGGTTTGTCACCTCGGCCGCCCCGTTGGTCTGGGGATGACCGATAGAGGTGAACCTCTGATGGATGCCCAACTCGGTGTAAAATCCTCTGAAAGTAGCGTTGTCGAATTATCATCCGTTGTCGGTGACGAGGGTATGCGGCATTCCGAACCGACAGATTATAGACTTCCAGAAAAATGATCTTACCTTACTTTCGATAATTTTAGCCAGCGCTTCGTCTTGACCCATTTGGTGAAGTGGTCGACGGCGACCAGCAGGAACCTATGTTGGCCAGAGGTCAGGGGAAATTATCCCAGGATGTCCATCCCCTACTGAGCAAAAGGCCATAGGGCCACCAGGGGGTTCAGCTGAGAAGTCGGCTGCCACTGGATGTTGGCGTATCGTTGGTAGCTATCACACCTTCGAACTAGCTTGGCGGTGTCCTCTTTCATCATCGGCCAATAATATCCTTGGCGCAGGGTTTTATACGCTAGCGCTCTGCCCCCTAGATAACTCCCACAGATACCCTCATGAATCTCGCGGAGGATGTAATCGGCTTCCGCAGGGCCAATGCACTTGAGGGCCGGGTATGAGAAGGACCTTCGGTAGAGCCGCCCGTCCATTATCAAAAACTTAGGGGCTCATCGCTTGAGCAGCCTAGCCTCAGCCGGATCTTCGGGAGGGCACTATCGATAAGATATCGGATGTTAGCATCCATCCAAGAGGGCTCCTGCGCGACTGGTAGGGCCTCCTCTATGGCTTCGATGCTCGGGACCTCCAGATGCTCTACATACGTTCTTTCTAAGGCCCCGTTGGCCGAAGTGGCCAAACATGGTAGTGCATCGGCCCTGGCGTTCTCTCCCCTGGGGATGTAACTGACATGGAAGTAAGCAAAAAGGGAGGCCTAGGACTGGACCTTATCCAGGTAACGGGACATGGTGGGATCTCGGGCCTCATACTCTCCCGCAACTTGCCCGGAGACAAGCTAAGAGTCGATGAAAGCTCTGAGATGCTTTACTCCAAGCTCCACGGCCAGCTTCATTCCTGCTAGCAAGGCTTCATACTTCGATTGGTTGTTGGTGGCGGAAAAAAGGAAATGGAGAGTGTACTCCACCGCCTCTCTCTCAGGGCTCGTGAGGATGAGCCAGGCTCCGCTCTCCTAGAAGTTAGACGCGCCGTCCACATGAAGAATTCAGTCCTCCTCTCCTGCCTCAGTTGTCATGACTGGGGACTCTGAGTGTGGTTCTTCCAGCTGCTCCTCAGCCCATGTGCACTCGACCAGAAAGTCAGCTAGCACATGGGACTTCATTGCTGACCTCGGTCGAAGGACAGGTCGAACTCCCCCAGCTTGATGGCCCACTTTGCTAGTCGACCGGAGGTGTCAGGATAGGATAAGATCGTCCAGAGGGGCTGGTCCGTAAGCACCACAATAGGATGGGCTTGGAAATAAGGCCTGAAATGCTGAGCGGAGACGATCAGGGCCAAAATGATCTTTTCGGTTTTGGAATATCTGGTCTCCGCATCATGAAGCACCTTGCTGGTGTAATAAATTGGCCTCTGCGTCCTGTCGGCATCCATGTGGATGAGCACAAAGCTGATGGCCTCGGAGGAGGCTGCAAGGTAGAGGAAGAGCTCCTTCCCGCCCTGTGGCTTGGACAGCAACGATGGAATGGATAAAAATTTCTTTAGCTCCTCGAAGGCCTTCTGACACTTCTTTGTTCACTCGAAGCTATTGACCTTGCGCAGTGCCCCAAAGAAAGGTAGGCACCTTTTTGTTGACTTGGACAAGAAACGGCTTAAGGCTACCACCCTCCCAATCAAGCAATGCACCTCCTTCTTGCTAGCCGAGGGCCTCATGTCCAGGATGGCTCGGATCTTATCGAGGTTTGCCTCGATCCCCCGCTGCATCACCATAAATTCGAGTTTTCTTTATTTTCATCATTTCTCTTTATGTCTCTGCTTTTCTGTCTTGACCCATAAAATTTTTATATTTTCACCTTTTTTTTTTTTTTTTTATTCTCCTTCATCAATGCTTTTCTTTGCATGATTTCCTTTTCTTTCTCCATAAAACTTGTGAGCATCCCAATGGAGAAAAGGTTGCCATAAACTCTCAGAAATTTGAAACGACAAAGGCCAAAAAATTTGAAATGGCATTGATAAACCCGTGACCCGATTCAGGCTATTCCGGGTCTCTTACATATTCGGTTTTATGTTAGAATCGGATCGGTTTGACCTTCGGGTCTCAGTTCAACCGGCCGGTCTGATTTGATTTTAACAACTATGATATAAATAAATAATTAATTAATTAAAATTATAATTAAAAAATTATCATTTTGCTTTTAGCTCAAAATTCACAAATGATCATTTTTTATCCTTCTTATTCAAGGCCTTATAACTTAATTATTTTTAACCCATATCTGAAATTATCCAAACCCATGATTTCTATAATTGAATCCTAAAGTTTTCATCCAATTTTTAATCCAAAAATCAACCAAAAGAGTTGAACCAACTTGAACCAGTTGGTTCACCGGTTCAAGCCCAACCCGTAAGTGGCTATAGCCTTCTGTCCAACGTCCTCACCCAATCCCGTCACCCAGCCGAAACCCCTCCCCAACCCATCCCCTCCCGTCGCCGATGCCTCCCCCGCTCGTCGTCGGTTGAGGCGGTCCGGCGATGACCCCAAGCCCGGCCGGCAACCGCCTCCCCCACATGATCTCCCCCCTCCCTCCCCACCACCCGATGGCCCAACCCATCATCGACATCCAAGAAACCATCTCCGGCTTCTCCTTCCATCACCTGTTCACCGCCGATGAAAGGCGGCGGTGCACACTGCAAGATTCGGCAGCCTCTCACGATGGCCAGATCTGGCCAAAGCAGGGGAGAAGATTGTCTTCTAGAGTCTTCTCCCCAGCCGACGACCACCCGAGCCACTTCCTGCCCTGGCCAATCGCCGATGACCTCACGCCAACAACCATGACCTCACGCCAACAACCACGAGCCTTTGGTGACGAATCCCGCGACGACCAGCCCAATGTCCCAAATACCCACTGTTTCCTCAGTTGAAACAAGAAAAATAGGGGATCAAGAATTTTACCTGAACCTTGCCGGAGTTGCTAGCGAACTTTCCCAAAGGAGGATGACTCCATGTAGCAGTCCACCGGCTTGGAGGAGGACGCTACCGGAGGCACCTTCGAGAGAGAGGAGGAGCCTGTTCGAAACTCGGACGATGAACTGCAAGCTCACTTGTCGTAGCTGTTCCCCAGCCTTCGCCCTCTTCCGTTCGTGATCTATAGCGCCTTCTAATTTAAAAAAAAAAAATGAGAAAAATTCTCCCCAAAAGAAGTGTTAAAATCTCTAAAGTGTTCGGTCTGGTGTGGTGCTATCAAGATCCAAGGGAGCTAACTTGTATTGGATTGGGTTTGAGTCCAAGGGTTGAGATTAAATCAAGGCACAGGTGTACAAAGGTTTGGGGATTAGTTTAATCTCATTGAGTTAGTAAGAGTTTTTGTTGAGTCTGGGCCTATCTCACTTCGTGGACGTATTTAAACGGTAGTCTTTAGGGTTTGGATGGAATAGAGAACATATTCTTTTCTCCCAAAAAATCTCTTCTCTCATCACAAAGCGACTCCTCTTCTACCTCCTTCCTACATGTGGGGCATTATGCTTCCACCTTCCTACATGGCGTTGGATGAATAGAGTTCGTGGCCTTCAAGAAGGAAGATCTGGTTCGAATGTGAAGAGCTCCTCTTCGTGGAAAGAGAAGAGAAAACTCATCTTCACGTGGACATGGAGCATAAAACCCATCTTCACGTGGACATGGATCATCTCTCAAGTGACGTGGTGACGTCTCACGCAACAGAAGAGTCTTGGAATTTTGGAAGCAGAAGCGGACGAGCTGCGGAGTTTTGAATCAAAGACCAAGGGGTTTAAGAGCAAATACTTTATCTCTACACCAATCTAATTATTAGTAATAAAGGATAAAAATCTAGGGTACTTTTTTAGCGAGGTTGATCCATTGCTGTTCATCGAGGACTAAACCCCAATAATTGGTATCCGAGCCTGGTTCAGGAACAAGAATAAGTTGTTTTAGGATCTTCAAGGGTTGAAACAATTTCAACAAGGTCCATCAAAGTACTTTTTAATTTTTTAAAATTTATTTTTGTGCTAGTTTTGTTTTGGTTGAGATCTCGCTATAGGTAGTACCATAAAAATAGATTTTGAAAAGTTTGATGGGAAGGAAAGTTTCTCCATATGGAAAGTTTGGGTAGAGGACCTTCTTGTGCAACAGGGTTTAGATCTGGCTTTGGAAGAAAGGCCAGATGGGGTGATAGATAAGCAGTGGATGTCGTTGGAAAAGAAGGCATGTTCAATGATCAGGGGATGTATGACAGATTTAGTCCTTTATTCAATGCTGGAGGAGAAGACCTCGAAGGGACTTTGGTCGAAGTTGCAAGCCCTCTATATGGGGAAGAATATGTGCAACAAGTTGATGTTGAAGAAGCGCCTCTACAGCCTTCGGATGTCAGAAGGTGGAGATGTGTTGGGCCACATCCAGGTGTTCGACCAGGTGAGCAATGAATTGCTCAATGTCGGAGTCAAGATGAAGGAGGAAGATAAGGCACTTTTGCTATTGTGTTCATTGCTCACATCACATGACTCATTGGTCACGACGCTGCTCTACGGGAAGGAGACATTATTCTATGAAGATATTGTCTCGGTACTTCGGATGAATAAACAGAGGGAGAGGATGACCAAGGAAGCTGTTCCCTAGGAGGGTCTATCAGTTGGGGAAAGGTCAGGCAGAGGCAGGAACAGGAGCAGGCCTAGGGGATGGTTATAGTCCAAGAAGGCTAAGTGCTACAAGTGTGGTGAGGTAGAACATTTTAAAAGGGATTGTCCTAAGTGGAAAAAGGAAGAAAAGGAAGGATCTAAGTCGAGTACAGTTGTAGGCCAGGAGGTGGAGGATAATCTCTTGGTGGTATCAGATGTCACAGTCACAGTACAAAGATGTGGACCTTGGTTCAGCCTGTTCTCATCATTACACTCCCAATCGGTCGTGGTTCAGTACTTACACAGAGGTTGATGAGGGGTGTGTTACTCTTGGAGATGATCACTCTTGCAAGGTGGCAAGGATTGGCATAGTGAGGGTGAGGATGTTTAATGGCATGGTGCGCACTCTTACCAGCGTAAAGCATGTCCCAGAACTCAAAAAGAATCTGATGTCATTGGGGTATCTGGAGCAAACTGGATACAGCTTTAGCAGTCATGCCAGGAGTGGAGTTCTGAACATCTCCAATGGAGCTATGGTGGTTATGAGATGGAGAAGGCTGGAGAACAACTTATATAGGTTGGAGGGCTCTGTGGTGATAGGAAAATCTGAGGCAGCAGCTATGGAACAGGATCCTCGGGATGTGTACAGGATGCGGCATTACCGCCTAGGCCATATGGGAGATAGGGGGATGAAATAACTGGGCAAAAGAGGACTACTTTTAGACCTGAGTGGTGGAGTCATGAAGATCTGTGAGCCATGTCAGATGGGGAAGCAGAGGAGTGTGTAGTTCTTGATCAGCACAACTAGGAGTGTAGAACCCATGGAGTTAGTACACATAGATGTTTGGGGACCAGCCTCGGTTTCTGCAAGGAATGGGGCCAGATACTTCTTTACCTTGATAGATGATTTCTTAGGAAAGCAGTGGATCTACTTCATGAAGGAGAAATCAGATATCTTCACCAAGTTCAGAATCTAGAAGGCTAAGGTGGAGAAGGAGTAGGGTAAGAGTGTGAAGTGTCTGAGGTCAAACAGTGGTGCGAAATATACTAGCAGGGAGTTTCAGAGATTTCATGAGGAGTGGGGCATCAAAAGTTACTTCTCGGTAATGAAAACTTCTCAACAGGAAGGGGTGGCTGAGAGAATGAACAGAACACTATTGAAAAAAGCAAGGTGCTTGAGGCTACAGGTAGGGCTTCCAAAGATGCTCTGGGTTGACGTAGTAGGTGCATCTAGCTACTTGGTCAATCGGTCACCGCACACCAAGTTGGATGGAGGCATTCCAGAGAGATAAGGTCTGGAGGAAAGATAAACCTGAACCATCTGAGGGTGTTATGATGCACGACATATGTGCATGTTGGTGCTGGGGAGCAGAGTAAGTTGGACACCAGGTCTAAGAAGATGGTGTTCCTGGGCTATCTGCATGGAATCAAGGGGTATCAGCTGTGGGACCCCTTGAAGAAAAGGTTTTCATCAGCAGAGATGTGTGTGACCTTCGATGAGAGCTAGATCCTTCGGAACAGAGATGGTACAAATGCACAGTAGGGACTACAGGAGGTGGAACACGATAACACTAGTCAGATGACCTCCTACACAGTCGTGCCATTTGCTAGTGGACCAGGAGGATTTAAGATTCAGATGGAGAGGACTAGCAGAGGGGTTAAAAGCTAGGAAGTTCAGCAGGATGCAGCTGAGTAGAGGATTCAGGAGGATGCAGCTGGGCAGGGGACTGATACTAGGATCACACTGCACAGGCTCAGGAGAAACGTGTGACCACCAGTTCGATACGGCTTCGAGGATTCGGTGTCATATGCCTTGGTGACAGCGAATGAAGACCCTTACACCTATAAGGAGGCTGTAGAGAGCCAGAATAGCCAGGATAGAGATAGGTGGGTCCAGGCTATGACAGAAAATGCAGGCTATGGTAGAGAAGATGCAATCTCTCTACAGGACTGGCACGTGGCAGGTGGTCCAGCTGCCACAAGGAAAGAAATCCATTGATTGCAAATGGGTTTATCAGTGTAAGAAAGGGCCTTCAGAGCAAAGAGGTATCAGGTACAAGGAGCTGGTGGAAGAAGGTGGAGTGGAGCTGATGAAGGTACACACCAAGAAGAATCCAGCAATGCACTGATCAAGGTTCTTTCACAGGACAGCTTTCGTAGGGATTGCAGCTGATGGACACGGCGGACGTGCTGAGGCCTTGAAAGCACCAAGGTGAAGATTGTTGGGCCTGGTGTGGTGCTATCAAGGCTCAAGGGGGCTAACTTGTATTGGGCTGGGTTTGAGTCTAAGGTTAAGATTAAATCAAGTCACGGGTGTACACGGGCTTGAGGATTAGTTTAATCTCATTGGGTTAGTCCATGGGAGTTTTTTGTTGAGTCTAGGCCTGGCCCACTTCGTGGATGTATTTAAACTCTAGTCTTTGAGGTTTAGATGGAATAGAGAATGGATTCTTTTCTTCCAAAAAATCCCTTCTCTTATCACAGGGCAGCAGCCCTATCTCCTCTTCCACCTCCTTCTGTGCGTGGTGGAAAGATCCGGTTCAAATGTGAAGAGCTCCTCTTCATGGAAAGAGAAGAGAAAACCCATCTTCACATGGACGTGGGAAGCCGTGGACGTGGTCTGGAGTTTTGAACCAAAGATCAAGGGGTTTATGAACAAACGCTTTACCTCTACACCAATCTGATTATTGGCAATAAAGGGTAAAAATCCAGGGTACTTCTTTAGCGAGGTTGATCCCATTGCTGTTCATCAAGGACTAAACCCCAATATAAAGGACTTTGAATGTAGTTTCGATCGAATACTGAAACTGGGGAGAAGGATCTAGGCATAGAGGATGGTGGAGCCGGTGGCATGGGGCGATGCGGAGAGGAAGAGTACATGGCCGGTGGCGGTGGAGGGGAGGAGGTGGACGTAAAATAATGAATGATTGCAGGGAAGGTTGAGCGTCAAAAGAAAACTGTGAAGGGAGATCCTCGGTGAAATCATGGAATGAAATATGAGTTTGAATATTGCGAGTTTTTTTTAGGAAAAGGGAAAGTGAATTAAGAGAAGGAAAAAAAAGATAAATTTTAAGTGTTATAAGTCTTAATAAAAACATAATCTTTTTATATTATAAGATAATATAAGACTATGTTTTAATTAAAAATGTAGTCTTTTTATATTATAAGATAATATAAGACTATATCTTATAAGATAATATAAGACTATGTCTTAATTAAAAATATAGTTTTTTATATTATAATAATATAAAACTACGTTTTAATTAAAATAGTCTTTTTATTATAAAATAATATAAGACTACTTTTTAATTAAAAACGTAGTCTTTTTGTATTATAAGATAATATAAGACTACGTCTTAATTAAAAACTTAGTCTTTTTATATTATAAAATAATATAAGATTATGTTTTTAATAAAAGATGTAGTTTTTTAATTTATGAAAAATTATGAAAACGTAGTCTAAAATATTTGACTATATTTTTACTAAAAACGTAGTCTTTTTCTAAAACCTATTGTAGTCTATTTAACATTTTACAGTAGTGATCATGGACCATATTAGCTGTTATAAAGGACCGTTGTGGATCATAATGGCAATTTTAAAGGTCCAACATGGACTGAGATATTTTAATTAGGTAGCTACAATGGGTTGTGAGGGTTCGGGGGAGTGTGTTTGGTACGATTTCAAATGCATAATTAGAATTTGGGATGCTCAAAGGAGCTTTAGAATGCATTCAACAAGGCTTTGAAGGGCATATGTAAGGACCCTTTTGTGGAGATGCCCAAGTGGGACTATAGGATGCTCAGAGTGAGACTTTAGAAAGTGCTCATTGAGACTTTGAATGAAACACAATAGCCTCTTGGTGGAGGTGTCCGATTTGGGAGACTCCCTTGTGAGATTTTGAAAATTGCTTAATGAGACTTTATAGGATGTTTGCTGAGACTTTGAGGTACATTAGTGATTGGCAAGAAAATCTGCTAGAGCTTTCCCTTTGATGACCTTCTAGAGTTCATAGACAAGGTCATTCTCGTATAGGATATTCACCTATTTTGCTAGTCTTGTGCTTAAGATCGGCCTCATCATTATATACTTGAGGGTATTTACCTCTAAATTTAGGTGGCCTTGTTGAGCTAGTACATAATGCCATAATTTAATGACAGCAAAGATGAAAGCAAGATGATACTTCTCAATAGGAGAGTGTACATGTTCCATCTCAGCTAACATCTTGCTTAGGTAATATAAAGCATTTTCTTTATCTTCTTCATAATTCTAGCAAGGAGCACTCCAAGTTATCTTTCTAACATAGTCGTGTAGGTGATCAATTTTCTTCCTTGGATTGGTACAATAAGCACACGTGGATTGAGTAGATACTATTTTAGGTGCTTTGACCAACTTCATCCTATATAGAGGATGAATTCATCTTTAAGATGATAACCCTAAAGGCATACTTAAGAAGGTTTGTTTTCATGTTGTAGCTTATGGTGTGAGCTATGATGGTTTGCAAATATTTAAGATGATCTTATTTGTGTTGACTTTGTTGAAAATTAAACCTAAACCTTTGGTAAAAACCATCACCAAAAAGCCGAAGAACCATTCATATTTAATCATCAATAATCAATAAATAATAAACAGAAATATACCTGAATCCATATTGCTTGATTGCTCTCCAAAGTCATGCGGTTGGCCTTCCAGATCAACACGTATCCTACATAGCCCTTTAGATTTTTCTCTAGGATTTTCTTTATGATGATGAGATTCAGAGAAGAATGTCGTACATGCGATCTAGGAACCATAACCGCTATATATAGATAATTTCATCATTATCTTTCGGTATTTCTATTTTAGTCCATCATAAAAATAAAAATAACCTGTTAGGTCTCTACACATTAAAGGCCCACACTCTATCAGATATATTAAAGCTCAAATCACTTAAACCTTAGCAGATCACTTTTAATTGGGCTTAACCATATTTGAAAGTTCGTAATACATAATTATTTCACATATAAGCCCAATGTTGGATTAATAATCCAACAATCTTTCACTGGGCTATATGTGTAATCTTATAATTATGTTTTGCAAAAATAACTGAATGAGCTCAATTTTACTGTCATTACTGAAATGTATCTATAACCAATCCGGTCCATCAACCATACCAATATAGGATCAAAGCGACCTTTGTTATATCTATTGTTAGGGTTTAGACCTGTGATTAATAGCAATGGGATTCCCTGTTGAACAAGAACTAGAACTAAGGATTCCTAATCCTGTTAGGTTTAGACCTTGATGAATAGCAATGGGATTCCCCGTTCAACAAGAACTAGAACTAAGGATTCTCAATCCTGTTAGGTTTAGACCTTGATGAATAGCAATGGGATTCCCCGTTCAACAAGAACTAGAACTAAGGATTCCCAATCCTGTTAGGTTTACTTCTTGAACCAAAGGAGGAAGATGGGGAGGAGAAAGAAAGGGCTGCCGCCCTATGATGAGAGAAGGGAATTTTTGGGAGAAAAGAATCTGTTCTCTATTCCATCCAAACCCTAGAGACTAGGGTTTAAATACATCCACGAAGTGGGCCAGGCCCAGACTCAACAAAAACTCCCATGGACTAATTCAATGAGATTAAACTAATCCCCAAGCCCGTGTACACCCGTGACTTGATTTAATCTCAACCCTTGGACTCAAACCCAGCCCAATACAAGTTAGCCCACCTGGGCCTTGATAGCACCACACCAGGCCCAACAATCTCCACCTTGGTGCTTTCAAGGCCTCAGCACGTCCACTGTGTCCATCAGCTTTAACAACGAAATACACTTTTGAAAACTGTCCCGTGGAAGAACCTTAGTCAGTGCATCTGCTGGATTTTCTTTGGTGTATACCTTCACCAGCTCCACCTCACCATCTTCCACCAGCTCTCTGATCCTGTGGTATCTGAGGTCAATGTGCTTCGTCCTGGCATGATAGACTGCATTCTGCGCAAGCATCAGAGCACTCTGGCTGTCACTATGCACCTGGACAACCTTCTGATCAAGTCCCATCTCCAGCATCAAGCCCTTCAGCCAAAGAGCTTCCTTTGCTGCCTCTGTGATACCTATGTATTCTGCCTCCGTGGTAGATAAGGCTGTGATGGGCTGCAGACATGATCTCCACGATACTGGACCACCAAACAGGCTGAACACAAAGCCTGTTGTGGATCTCCTAGTGTCCACATCTCCACCAAAGTCTGCATCCACATACCCATATAACTGCCCACGAGCCTCCTTGGATAAGTTGGATCTCTCAGCATCTTCTTGCTGTCCATAGCAAATACCAACCCCAACTGTACCTACCAAGTACCTGAAGATTCCCTTCAGTGCTCGCCAGTGCTCCCTACCAGGCTGCGCCATGAACCTGCTCACCTGGCTCACTGCATGGGCTATGTCTGGCCTACAACATACCATGGCATACATAAGGCTCCCAACACCAGAAGCATATGGTACCTTCTCCATCTCCTGAGCCTCCACCTCAGTCTGTGGTGACATGGTCTTCGATAAGGAAAAATGTGCTGCCAAAGGTAGTGCTGTCGGTTTGGCATCCTTCATCCCATATCGCTCCAGAATCTTTTTAATGTAGCCACCCTGACTCAGATGCAGCACACCTTTGGATCTATCTCTGATGATTTCCATCCCTAGGATCTTCCTGGCTGGCCCCAGATCCTTCATCTCAAACTCCCGAGACAAAGCTATCTTCAGTTCCTGTACAGCCTTCTCACTCTTGCATGCTATCAGCATGTCATCTACATACAAGAGTAAGTACATCCTAGACCCATCATCCAGAGATTTAACATACACACAAGAATCATACTCACACCTGGAAAGTCCAATGCTCCTAACATAAGTGTCAAATCTCTTGTACCACTGCCTCGGCGACTGCTTCAGCCCATACAGAGATTTCTTCAGCAAACAGACTTTCCCATCTGATCTTGGTTCTCTAAACCCTGGTGGCTGCTCCATGTAGATGCTCTCCTCCAAATGACCATGGAGGAATGCTGTCTTCACATCCATCTGCTCCAGCTCCAAGTCCTGAGCTGCTACAATACTCAATAATAGTCTGATGGAAGTGTGCCTGACAACTGGAGAAAATATCTCACCATAATCGATGCCTTCTTTCTGAGAGTATCCTTTGGCCACTAGTCTTGCCTTATACCTGATACCCTCTTGTTCTGAAGCTCCTTCCTTGCGCTGATAAACCCATTTACAACCAATGGGTTTCTTTCCTTGTGGCAGCTGGACCACCTGCCACGTATTATTTCTGTGAAGAGACTGCATTTCCTCTGCCATAGCATGGATCCACCTATCTCTATCCTGACTTTCCATAGCCTCCTCATAGGTGAAAGGGTCTCCATTCGCTGTCACCAGGGCATATGACAACGAATCCTCAAAGCCGTATCGAACTGGTGGTCGCACGTTCCTCCTGGGCCTTTGCTGTGCGATCCCAGTATCAGTCCCCTGTCCAGCTGCATCCTGCTGAACTCCCTGGCTTCTACCCCCTCTGTCAGTCCTCTCCACCTGAATCTCAAATCCTCCTGGTCCACTAGCAAATGGCACAACTGTATAGGAGGTTGTCTGACTAGTGTTACCGTGTTCTACCTCCTGTAGTCCCTGCTGTGCATCCATGCCACTTCTGTTCTGGAGGATTGAGCTCTCATCAAAGGTTACATCTCTGCTGATGACAACCTTCTTCTCCAAGGGGTCCCATAGCCGATACCCCTTGACTCCTCGCGGGTAGCCTAGGAACACCATCTTCTTAGACCTGGCATCCAACTTACTCCGCTCCCCAGCTCCAACATGCACATATGCTGTGCATCCAAACACCCTTAGATGGTTTAGGCTTGTCTTCCTTCCAGACCATATCTCCTCTGGAATGTCTCCATCTAACCTGGTGTGCGGTGACCGATTGACCAAGTAGCTAGCTGCATCTACTGCGTCAACCCAGAACATCTTTGGAAGCCCTGCCTGCAGCCTTAAGCATCTTGCCTTTTCCAATAGTGTTCTGTTCATCCTCTCAGCCACCCCATTCTGTTGAGGAGTTCCCATCACCGAGAAGTGCCTTCTGATGCCCACTCCTCACAAAAAATCTGGAACTCCCTGCTGGTGTATTCCCCGCCATTATCAGACCTCAGACACTTCACACTTTTACCCTGCTCCTTCTCCACCTCAGCCTTCCAGATTTTGAACTTGGTGAAGACCTCTGATTTCTCCTTCATAAAGTAGATCCACAGCTTCCTTGAGAAATCATCTATCAGGGTCATAAAGTATCTGGCCCCATTCCTTGCAGAAACTGGGGCTGGTCCCCAGACATCTGTGTGTACTAACTCCAGGGGTTCAGCACTCCTAGCTGTGCTGACTGAGAACTGTACTCTCCTCTGCTTTCCCATCTGACAAGGCTCACAGATCTCCATATCTCCGCTACTCAAGTCTGGAAGCAGACCTCTCTTGCTCAGTTCTTTCATCCCCTTGTCTCCCATGTGGCCCAGGCGGTAATGCCACATCCTGTACACATCCCGGGGATCTTGCTCCACAGCTGCCACCTCAGATTTCACAGTCATCACAGAGCCCTCCATCTTGTATAGATTATTTTCCAGCCTCCTCCCTCTCATCACCACCATGGCTCCATTGGAGATGTTCAGAACTCCACTCCTGGCACGACTGCTGAAGCTGTATCCAGTCCGCTCCAAGTACCCCAGTGATACCAGATTCTTCTTGAGTTCTGGAACATGCTTCACACTGGTAAGAGTGCGCACCATACCATCAAACATCCTCACCCTCACTGTGCCAATACCTGCCACCTTGCAAGGGTGATTATCTCCAAGAGTCACATTCCCCTCCTCAACCTCTGTGTAAGTACTGAACCACGACCGGTTGGGAGTGTAATGATGAGAACAGGCTGAATCCAAGGTCCACATCTCTGTGCTGTGCCTGTGATCATCTGATACAACCAAGAGATCATCCTCCACCTCCTGATCTGCAACTGTACTCACAGACTCAGATCCTCCTTTTTCTCCCTTCTGATTTTTCCACTTAGGACAATTCTTCTTAAAATGTCCTACCTCTCCACACTTATAGCACTTCAGCTCTCTCTTGCCTTTCCTGGACTTTGATCGTCCTCCAGACTTACTTCTGTCCCTGCCCCTACCTCTGCCTGTCCTTTCCCCAACTGATAGACCCTCCTGGGGAACAGCTTCCTTGGTCATCTTCTCCTCTGCTCATTCGTCCGAAGCACCGAGACAATATCTTCATAAATTAATGTCTCCTTCCCATAGAGCAGTGTTGTGACCAATGAGTCATAAGACGTGGGCAACATAAAAGCAGAAGTGCTTTATCTTCTTCCTCCATCTTGACCCCACATTCAGAAGTTCATTGCTCATCTGGTCGAATATCTGGATGTGACCCAGCACATCTCCACCTTCTGACATCCGAAGGCTGTAGAGGCGCTTCTTCAACATCAACTTGTTGCACATATTCTTCCCCATATAGAGGGTGTGCAACTTCGTCCAGAGTCCCTTCGGGGTCTTCTCCTCCAGCACTGAATAGAGGACTGAATCCGCCAGACAGCCCCTGATCATTGAACATGTCTTCTTCTCCAATGAAATCCACTGCTTGTCTGTCATCCCATCTGGCCTTTCCTCCAAAGCCAATCTAAACCCTGCTGCACAAGGAGGTCCTCTACCCGGACTTTCCACATGGAGAAACTTCCCTTCCCATCAAACTTCTCAACCTCTATTTTTATGCTACTCCCCATGGCCAATTTCAAAAATAGCACAAAAATAAATTTTATAAAATAGAGAAGTACCTTGACGAGATTCTGTTGAAATTATTTCAACTCCTTGAAGGCCTCCAGATTACTCCTTGAACCAGGCTCTGATACCACTTGTTAGGGTTTAGACCTGTGATTAATAGCAATGGGATTCCCTGTTGAACAAGAACTAGAACTAAGGATTCCTAATCCTGTTAGGTTTAGACCTTGATGAATAGCAATGGGATTCCCCGTTCAACAAGAACTAGAACTAAGGATTCCCAATCCTGTTAGGTTTAGACCTTGATGAATAGCAATGGGATTCCCCGTTCAACAAGAACTAGAACTAAGGATTCCTAATCCTGTTAGGTTTACTTCTTGAAAAAGGAGGAAGATGGGGAGGAGAAAGAAAGGGCTGCCGCCCTATGATGAGAGAAGGGAATTTTTGGGAGAAAAGAATCTGTTCTCTATTCCATCCAAACCCTAGAGACTAGGGTTTAAATACATCCACGAAGTGGGCCAGGCCCAGACTCAACAAAAAACTCCCATGGACTAAACCAATGAGATTAAACTAATCCCCAAGCCCGTGTACACCCGTGACTTGATTTAATCTCAACCCTTGGACTCAAACCCAGCCCAATACAAGTTAGCCCACCTGGGCCTTGATAGCACCACACCAGGCCCAACATCTATCATAACTCGACCCATCAATGATCACGTATGTTGATACAACTAAATGATATAAATCATGATGTGGATGTGTAGCATGAAAATTACATGTAATGTGATCTTAACATGCCTATTTCCAACTGGTCCTTCTTAAACTTGAGTGAGATCAAAACTTTAACATAATTGTACAGAGTACTGAACTAAATAAAATACTTTATTTTTGATAAAAAATTCAAACACATAAGTATGTATAAACCAAACATAAAGCATAAAATAGAAGCAATACAATCTCTTACTGAATCTAAGCATCGTCATGCTCTATAACACCCATGTGAGCTGTATGCTCATAAAAGATCTTGGGCAGCACACCCTTTGTAAGAAAATTTGCAACCATTGAGTTTGTTCCTATATGCACTATATAAATCTGACCACTCTGTACTCTTTCCTTTACAATTAGGAACTTGATGTTAATATGCTTTGACTTGGTCAAGCTCTTGTTTTTGTTGGAATACAATACGACTGACTTGTTGTTACAAAATAATTTTAATGGTCTTTCAATTTCTTTCAATATGCGCAATCCAGTGATAAAGTTTTTCAGCCATATCCCATGATTGGATGCCTCATAACATGCTATAAATTCTGCTGCCATGGTAGAGAAAGCTATAAGTGTCTGTTTTGCACTTCTTTAAGAAATATCCCGATCATCTAATAGATATACATAGTCCAAAGTAGATTTTTTACTATCTTGGCATCCTGAAAAGTTGGAATTAGAATACCCAATGATCTTAAAATAATCTGATCTCCTATATGTGAGCATATAATCTTTTGTTCTTTTCAAATATCTCATAATCCTTTTGGCTGCTTTTCTGATCCATATTTGGGTTGCTTAAATAGCTGCCTAACACTCCAACTTGAGCATATATTAGACTCCCTACAACCAAAGCATAAGAAATCTTCTGCATTTCTTCAACTTCAAGATTTTCTTTTGGGCACTAGTTAAGACTGAATTTATCTCCTTTAATGACTGGGGTGTCACCTGATTTGCAATCTTGCATACCAAATTTTTTAAGTAATTTATCGATATAGCTCCTTTGTGATAATTCAAGGATATCCCAAGAACGATCTCGATGTATCTGGATTTCCAATATAAAGGAGGCATCACCAAGATCTTTCATTTAAAAATTATTTGATAGAAATCTCTTGGTTTCGTGCAATATGCCTATATCATTTATGGCAAGCATAATGTCATCCACATACAAAACCAAAAAAAAATACTTACTCTCATTGAACTTGTGATACACACAATCATCAACTACATTCACCTTAAAATTAAATAAGAGATTACTTGATAAAATTTATGGTACCATTAACGAGAAGCTTTCTTTAACCCATAAATGAATTTTATCAATTTGTAAACCATTTTTTTGGGTCTCCTGATACAAAGTTTTCTAATTACACCATATAAATTGTCTCATCAATGTCTCCATTGAGAAACGCTGTCTTTACATTCATTTGATGGAGTTCCATATCATACTGTGCAACAAAAGTCATGATTATCCTAAAAGAATTATTCGATGAAACTGAAGAGAATGTCTCTTTAAAGTCAATTCCTTCCTTTTGAGTATAGCCTTTAACCACAAGACAAGCTTTATACCTTTCCACATTACCCTTTGAATCCTATCTGGTCTTAAAAATTCATTTGCAACCAATGGGTTTCACATCTTCTGGTAATGGGACAAGTTTTTAAACATTATTATTTTGCATAGACTTATACTCTTCTTTCATTACTTCAATCCACTTTTCTGAATAGGAACATTACATGGCTTGAAGAAAGTTGACAAGATCATCTTTCATCATGCCACTATTTTCCTCATGTTCCTGAAGAAACACTATATAGTCATCTGGAATATCATTCTTTCTTTCTCTAGTGGATCGCCGTAAATACACTTGTTCTTGATGCACTTGTTCTTGAGGTTGTTGAGTTTGTACCTTTGAGGGTTAAACAATAATTTCTTATTGTTCTGAAATTGTAACTTGATCAATGACAGGACAGAAACATGATCATTGTCAAAGCAATTATAGGAATAGGAATTAACTCCTCTTCAACAAGAGTAGTAGGATCCAACTCCTCCTCAAAGATAAAGTCTCTAACCTTATTTCTCTCTCCAAACTCAATATCATCAAAGAACGTTGCAATTCTCATCTCAAAAATTATCCTTGATTTGAGATCATAAAACTTGAAGCCCTTGGATCACTTAGAATACCTAACAAAGTAGCTACTCACTGTCTTTGAGTCTAATATCTTTTCATATGGCTTATAAGGCCTTGCCTCAGCTGGATATCTTCAAACATGAAAATGCTTTAGATTGGGCTTTCGTCCTATCCAAAGCTCATAAGGTATTTTGATAGATGCTTTAATTGGTACTCTATTCAGAATGTAGGCTGCTGGCTCTAGTGCTTCCTCCAAAGTGACTTTGGTAAGGTTGAATGACTAATCATACTCCTTACAATATCTTTAAGAGTATGATTTCATCTTTCAACTACATCGTTCATGCTAGGTGACCCTGGCATGGTATATTGTGGAGCAATCCCTCATTCTTCTAGGTATTTAGCAAAAGGTCCCTAATGTTGTTCACCTGAACTATCATATCTGCCATAGAATTTACACCATGGTCAAATTTGACTCTTTTAATCCTTCTATTGAGTTGAAGCTCAACTTCAACTTTAAATGATTTGAACACGTCCAAAACTTGAGACTTTTCATGAATAAAAATAGGTATGCATATATAGAATAATCATCTATGAATCATATGAAATATTGTTAATCATTCTAAGAAGGTGTAGGAAATGGTCTACAAATATCCGTATGTATCAACTCTAAGACTTCCGTAGTTCTATATGCATCCAATATCTTTGTTTTGGTCAGTTTGCCCTTAATGCAATCAACGTAGACATTGAAGTCTGTAAAATTAAGAAAATCTAAAATTTTATCTAACACAAGTCGTTCAACTCTATTTCTAGAGATGTGACCTAATCTCTTGTGCCATAATATTCCTAAATTTTTATTGCAAATTTTACGCTTAGTACCTCATGATTCCACATTCAGGGTTTCATTATAAGAAATAAAGTATCAAGCAAATATAGATTATCATACATCATAAGAGAACCAATTTTAATAATATTTAAATTTAAAGAAAGACTAAACTGACTATTTTCAAATGAACAACAATGTCCTAATTTGTCCAAAGCTGAAATAGAAACCAAATTTCATCTAAATAATGGTACTACAAAAGTATCTTTCAAATCCAAATAATAACCTAAACTTAATAACAATCTAAAATACCTAATTGCCTTCACATCTACCAACTTACCATTTCTTGCATTAATGTGTCTTTCAGCATCAGTTGGCCTTCGGTAGCTCAGGCAACCTTCCATTGAAACACTGATGTTAGCAATAGCAACAGAATCTAACCACCAAGTATTTCTAGGTACTGAAGCTATATTCACTTCAGAACATACCAAATTAAGAAATGTACCTTTTTTTTTCATGCCATGCATGATACTTAGAACATTCCTTCTTCGTATGTCCAGACTTGTTGCAGAAGAAACAACTTTCCTTATCTAAATTTTGTTTCTTCTTTGCTGGATCCTTAGCAGTCTCATTCTTTCTTTTCTTGCCTTTATCCTTGCCTTTTTCCTTAGAGGTGCTTACCAAGTAAGCATTTTCAGTCTTCTCTTGCTTTCATCTCTCTTCCTCTTATACACAATATGAAATAAGCTTATTAATAGTCCATTTTTCCTTTTGACAGTTGTAACTGACCTTAAATTGACTGAACTGATTAGGAAGAGAGATCAGTACCAGATCACAAGCAAGTCCTTTGATATTTCAAGCTTCAGTGCCTTTAGCTTTGAAGCAAGATGAGACATTTTCATAATGTACTCCTTATGTTTTCTTTGCCCTTATACTTTATGAAAACCAGGCTTTTCAAGATTGTGCTTATTTTTGTCTTATCACTTTTAGCAAAGCATTTCTCAATCTCAGCAAGAAAATCCTTGGCACCGATAATCCCTTCTGATATCGCACCCCTAAAAGCTTCAGGTATGCTATGCTTGATGATCATGAGACTCATGCGATTAGAGCGATCCCACTTCTCATATTTGTTTCTCTCATTAGAGGTACTAGATGCTGTAGAAGAAGTGGGTTGCTCAATCCTTAGTGCAAGGTCTAGATCCATGCAGCCAAGAACAATAAGAATATTTTTCTTTCAGTCCTTGAAGTCAGTGTCATTAAGGACCGGTACCGAATTAAGGTTAGCAGAAATAGTAGCAACATTAGCTGAAAATAAAATAAAAGCAATATATAAATAACATGCTCATATAAATAATTAATACCATATATCAATAAATTCAAATAATGGTAAATCTCATCTCAAGATACCCAGTGTAACATTAATATCAAGTTTTTGAATGGTAATATTAACTGCTAGTGGTACTCTTGTTGTAATGATCAAACACTAACAATAATGCATGTCAAATAAAAATTTATCTTTGGATCGATTTATTATTCATATGTAAATCCTTATAATCGTTACGTGTTTACCTTCACAAGTATGTGTAGTTCGGCCAAGCATTAACTTTCCTTTGGGCAGACTAATATCCGCATGAAATATACATATACATAACATTTAACATCCTTTATGAACAATCTAAAGAGATCACTTTGGTGATATCTTGTTTCAATTAGTTCAATTTAGAACGATGGATAAATTTATTAGGCATAAAAATACCATTAATTTGAATTTGATTGAACTTTAAAAATAACGATATGTTATTTTGTTTGTTTTTTATCTCTATATAAGTTGATTTCAATCATACCAAAAAAAAAAACTTTATCTATCTCAAAACTATCTTTATAACAGAAAAGATGTTTTGGATCAATGAATAAGATTTTGCTTTATAAAACCATGAAACTGTGTGGGAGAAGGTTGCCCATGCATACGGAACCAGATCTGCTTGGAACGTTCGCTAAACCATTCTTTTCTTTTTTATTTTGTTCTGTTATGATATAAATAAATAAATAAATAAACAAACAAAATCCACGTACAACGAAGAGCGGCTAGCAGAATATGCACCGGATTTTCAGTTTATTCTCACAATTTTTATGGAAGGATCAGTTATCCCCAATATTTCCATGGAAAGCACGCATCCATTTTCCTTCTTTCCCCCTCCCCATGCAATGGAATCCCACCAGTAGTTTTCATGGAGTGGAACCTCACGTGACTCCCACAATTGCGCGAGGGGAAAGGAGTCCCAACATTAACATCCCGATGGAATCCCAGGAAATCACAGTCAAGGAAATCATGCGATCGTGAAGGGAAGGGAAAGAACTGGGTTTTGTTTCTTTCTCCTCACGTGAATACTGAAGCGTTGAAAATTTATCCTTTTATTTAAAATTAAATATAAATATAAATTTAATTTTATCCATAAAACTTTTATTTGAGAAGATAAAATCTCGCTTCCTAAAACAAAGAGCACCGTGTGAAACTAATTTCATGATGCATCGAATATATTTCGCTCTCAACATTGGAATTCATGATCATTAAACTAGAAGTAAAATAAAATTTTGATACCAATGGTACCAAAATAGAATTCACACTAAATTAAGTTGCTGAATAAAATCAAAGAAGACATATGTATAAATATGAATATCAATGGCATATGATCAAAAATTTAAAATTTCTCAATGATTCAACATGAATGGAGGCTCTGATACTAATTGTTGAAAATTAAACCTAAATCTTTGATGAAAATCATCAACAAGAAGCCCAAGAACCATTCATGTTTAATCATCAAGAATTAATAAAATAAATAAAAGTGTACCTAAATCCATATTGTTTGATTGCTCTTCAAAATCATGCGGTTGGTCTTTCAAATCAACACATACTCCTAAAGAGTCCTTTAAATTTTTCTCTAGGATTTTCTTTCTGATGATGAGATTCAGAAAAGAAGGTCGTACGTGCGATCCAAGGACCATAACTGTTATATATAGATAATTTTATAATTATCTTTGGTATTTCTATTTTAGCACATCATAAAAATAGAAATAACCCCTTAGGTCTCTATACATTAAAGGCCCATACCCTATCAGATACATTAAAGCCTAAATCACTGAAACCTTAGCAGATCACTTTTAATTGGACTTAACCATATTTGCCAATCCGTAATACATAATTATTTCACATATAAGCCCAATGTTGGATTAATAATCCAACAGACTTTTGACAACTAGGTCATCAAGAAAGCATTGATAATTTTATGAATGAGATCATTAAATATTTTGGTCTTCACCCTTTGGTACGTGACCCCTACATTCTTTAGATTGAACCACATCACTTTGTAGCAGTCGATGCCTATGGGGGTATGGAAAGTAGTGTGCTTTTTATCTTCCTATGTCTTTATTTGATTATAATCGAATGATTCATTCATGAAAGAGAACATCTTGTAGCCTAAAGTGTTATTGATCATGATCTCCATAATTTGGCAAAAGGAAGCCATCCTTGGGACTTGCTTTTTTCAAAGCCCTAAGGTTAGTGCAAACTTGTATCTAGCCATTCTTCTTTCCGACTAGGATGATGTTTGGGATCCAATTAGTGCCATTTTCCTTTTGCATGAACTTGATTTCGATTAGCTTCTTGTGTCAAGGCTGACTTTCTCTTTCAATTTGATTTGCATCTTCTTGGGGTTTTGCTTGATTGGAAAAGCTTCAAAGTTAATGGCTAATTTATAATTGGTAAGACAGTTAATTTGGTTTTGCTAAAGAAATGTTATCATTTTAAAAATAGTTGTTTGGCTGAGATTTGTAAAACAAAATTCCTTTATACTTTTTAATTTTACCCTTTGCTATTCCTTATAATTTTAGGTGAACCATAGAAGGCCTCTATGTTTTGGGCTTGCTTCACTTCGCTAGAAATTAGGGTCTTGTGATGATATTTTCAGTCCCTAAAATAGTAAGAGCTTGTTTGTTAGAGGCAAGCTCTCTTCCTCGGACTTTAAATCATCTTTAGCCACTAGTTTTGACTCACTGCCAAAGTGTAGCATGACTAGATCTACCATTGGTTGCTTCCTTTTTCAGTAGTATCCTTTATTTTATCTTTGGAGGATACCTTCTTCTGTGAGAAATTTTCTGGCAGACTTCGTTTTATGTCTTTAGATAGCATCAAGCATCTTTATATATCTTGTGTACAATAAAAATCTTGATATCCTCACTTATCCTTCATTCTTCTCCATCTTTTAGGTATCTCATATATATGGAGAGTTAGAGGAATGACTTATTTTTTATGTAGCCATGGCCATCCAAACAAGGCTTTATATGATGTTTGTATTAATAATATAGAATTTAGCTTTGGTCTACAAGCTTCAAAACTTTAGTGGAATGTGAATGGACTCCATAGCCTTCTGCCTATGTTGGTTATTTCTTGAAAGGTGATTTTATCATAGGCCAAGAGTTGAATATTCATACCAAGCTCTTGACTATTTTCAGGGTTATGATGCTGATAGATGACCTTGATCAATCAATGTGATTGGTCCTTATCTCATCATTAGTGCTGATGATCTAGAAGGGTTGATTATATTGGGTTATCCTAAAGATTAGGTCCCTATCGAAGAAAGTAGTTGACAGTTTATGTTTAGCATATGACACTTCATACTATCTTCAATGATATACATACTTAGAACTTGTCGAGGTTTTGCAAAGCATGAATGACATCACCTCTCATCTTTGGCAACATTATCAAAGTGTTAACGACATTTATGAAAGTTAAAATCTTCTATAAGTGTGCTAGCATACTATACTCCAGTTTGAAGGAGGGAAAGTTGATCCAAAGGGAGGACCTCTTTATTTACTTCCATTGCCAACCTTTTGCCCTTGGATTTATTGATTGAGGGCATGCCTTTCAAGTAGTTGCTTATCTCCTTTGAGGTTGATCTAGTAGCTAGGATACGATTTTTTAGCATCTTCCCCATCATCCTTAGGAAAATTAAGGCTACATTTATTTTTCGAGGATATTTTTTATTTTTTATTTTTATTTTCTAAAAATAATTTTTATTTTTTGATTTCTAATCTTTAAAAATATGTCTAGTAAGTGAAAATGAAAATCATTTTCTATTTTTATTTTCATAATAATATCTTTTAAAAGGGCAACTAAAAGAAAGTAAAGAGAATATATAATATTATAATATAGTATAATAAAATAAAATATTTAAAATATAACATTATATAATATATAGTATTATAAGTACTATGTTATATAATAATATAGATTATAATACATAATATATTATATAATATACCTTATTATTGCAACTCTATAATATATTATATAATAGATCAATAATATTATACTAAAATTATAAATATTTATCATATAGTAAATTATATATATAATGTTAAGCTATAACAATAATAATAATTATTATAATAAATGATATGTCATATATTATTAATATAATATTATAGTAAATAATTAGATAATTATTAGTATAATACAAATAGTATATGATTAATATTATATAATTATAATATATTATTATTTACTATTATATTAATATATATTACTTTTCTAAAAAGTTATCTTGGTTCCCTAAAAATTGCTTTTAGAAATAAAAAGTAAAAATACTATAACCAAACATATTTTCAATGATAAATTTATGTTTCTATTTTTAAAAATAAAAAATAAATAAAAGTGATAACATAGGTCCTTTGTTTTAACTTTTTTGGATGAAAAATAGTGCAAACATTTTTAGACCATTTTTCATTTTTATCATTTTTGAGTTATTTTCTAAAAAACTATTACCATTTCATTCATCAAATGCATTTTCACAAGTGTTTTCTATTTTTTTAAAAAAAAATAGAAAATAGGACTATTATTCGAAATCGAATGCACCCTAAAACTTTTTCTAGAGTTTTTTCCCAAGTCAAGTAGCATTGTATGTAGTGGTTTGATGGTTGAGCCATTAACATGAGTAATGATGGCTCTACAAGATTTAATTAGTGAAGAACTTTTGGTGACACTATCATTTTCTTCACTTGGGCCACAAAAGTAATCATATAGGTGACATTCCTTATTGCGGTTGTGGGTTTTTTCTTCTTTAGTCTTTAGCAGAGCAACTAAAATCTTTTTTGATAAGTAATCCTTCAAAGTAATAGTATTACAATTTCTTTGGATGTACTCTTCAAGGGAGTCAATGTACTCTTGAAGAGTGGACTTCTTATTTCTAGATTTAGCTGGTTGGATAAGTCTTTTTTTTTTCCTTTCTTCTTTTGAGAAAGGTCTTTTTGTTCTTCTTTCTTATGCCTTCAAGTTGAATAGGAGCTTTCAAAGGCGGTAGGGTTAGATTCTTCGAATCTTTCTATTTGATTATTGATATCTTAACTTTTTAAGAAGCTTGACAGCCTTTTTGGATAGGATGATATCCCAAGCTCAATTGGAATCATCATTGTCAAAGTTTTGCTCCTTGATTTGAACCTTATTTGTGTATTACTTTAAAGGATCATTTAAAACAACTTTAGGATGTAACGATCCTCAATGGGGTGATTGATTAGCTTGTGATAAGGATAGTATTTAGAATTGTTAGTTTTATTGGCATCTTCTTGACTCTTGGGCTTTAAGGGTTGTAAGCCATTCTTTAGAGCATCCTTGAAGATCTTCATAACTTTGCTTTTTTGAAAAGAGTATGTTTTCTTTCTTATTTCTTTGTAGGAAGATCGGTTGGAATTGTCCTTTCCTCTTCCAAAAATGGGCTTAGTTAGCATGTTCTCTACAGCTGAGATGATAGCTTTCTAGTGCTTTTAGGTAAAACTAATTTGTCCTATTTTGCTTTCCTTCTTTCTTCCTTTTTTCTTATTTGTGTTTAGACTTTGGAAAGTTGATGACCTGATGGTTCATCTTTTCGTGCTAGGAGATACTAAAAAGTGTTTATCTTGGTGGAGCATAGGAATGGTGCCATTTGCATGTTGATATTTTATATGACCAGATCGTAGCTTGAACTTGGTCCATGGGCTATTCATACTTTTGAGGGTCTTTCGCTTGCTGATATAATCTAGAATGGATTCATCCTTTTCTTTTGGTTGCAACTAAATTAGTTATTATGAGCTTTTTGCCGATGGATGCAAACTTGGTACAAGATGCTTCTTTCATTTCTTCTCAAGATTTGATAGAGTTATTTTCTAAGGTAGAGTACCAGTTAAAGGCAACTTCATACAAATTTTAGAGGAATCGACGGAGAAGAAAAGCATCACTATCTCCATTGTTAGTACAACTGGTTGTGAAACGAGTCAGGTGTTGTTCCAGATTAACAACTCTATTGAAGGTTCAAATTTTGGGGTACCATAGTCTTTGCGATACCGTACTTTATCAAACTCAACATAAAGCCCTAAATTTATAGAAAACCCAAAATTATAGTCGTTGAGACCCAGAGCCTAGTCCAATGGTTGATTGAATTTTACTGTTAATGCTATCAAGCACGAGAACGGTTGACCTCCAATGGATGGCCAGTCGGCTACTCAAGAGCTACAATGCTTTCTAGGAAGGCAAGTTGATCAGCCCTTATGGGTGGTTGACTACCAATTAATGCTGTCTCAAGGTATATTGAAATGACCGATGGACTTGCCCCTGTGGGTAGTTGACCTAACCATAGGTTAATCTCTCCAAGTCTAATTTTAGATTTTGAACTAGATTTTCAATGTACTCTTGATCTAAAACTTAATCTAATTAATTTAGATAGATTTTGAGCCTTGTGCAACACCTCTCTTACCAAGTTTACAGTAATTATTCTTAAGAATATAAAAATTACTTCATGATGTCTTTTCTGCGGACATTCTTCACTCAAGTTGGTTGATGTTTGATTTTTTTTGTTCTTCTCTCACTTTAAGTTCTTTTGTATTACTTGACCTCCTCATGATTCAAATATATGTTAGATGAAACTTTTGCTTCTCTTTGGTCTCAAATTAAACATTGTATCTGTCTAACATTATAAATTTAGGTACAACATTAATATTTTGGTAAATAACTTGTTATCATCAAAATATATTATTGAACCCTTAGGTTTAACATATTAATCAAGCCTGAACCTTGAAATTAACCCAATTAAATGTAATTAGAGATGCCGGTTAAGCTTGGACATTGGATTTGATCTAATTTATAAAATTTAGGCTTAATTGATTATTGGCTGTTGAGAATCAAGTATGGTTATTGACTCAAAAGATTATATTTGACTTGTGAAGAAGACTATTGATTATTACTAATTTTCAAGAACTATATAGAGAAGTGTTAGTTGTCAATTTTAACTAATAATCATGTAGAAATCCACTATAAGACCTAACTCAGTTGGGTAGGTATGTGCAAGGTAGGACACAATCACTTAAATCCTAACTTGCCCTATAATATTATCTTCCTTCCTCAATTTCCCCACCATTGCCTTCTATCTCCTTTACTCTCTCTCTAGAGTCTTATTTCCTAACTTACTATTATATCTCATCATTGTCCCCTCCACTACACAAAGATTTATTTGATGTTGAAACCTCTAACTTTCTTTCCCTTCCCATTCTTCCTTTCTCTTTTAGTCTCCCTCTATTTTCCTTCAACTCCACCGCTTTAGTGCCCTACTATCAGCTTGATCTAGTTCGTATTAACCCTCCATTGCCAAACCTTAATCTTAGCAGCCTCATTTGAGCCTGACTATTAGCCTTCTCCTATTTTTTTTCTTCCATGCACTGTCCTAGCAACATTGATCTTGAACTTGTCCAAACAAAATCAATCTTAGTCATTATATACCACTCCTCGATCAGCTTTACACTTTTTCTCTTTTCTTCTAGCGGTTTCCTCTCCATTGTTTCCTTCTCGTGTGGCACCACCTCTACTTCGTCACTAGCTACCTAATTCTACTACTAGCCATTGTCTCCCACACACACTCTCCTTCTCTCTACCTTTCGAAAAGATAACCACTATTGTTTCTATTTTTTTTTTTAAATTTGTCATTCTCTCTTCTTCTTTATCTTCTTCTTCTAATCTCTCTCTATCTCAAATCTTCTCTAATTTTGTTGTTCTTCATTTTTTTGTAAGGCCAAAACAATTTAGGGATGAAGGCTACCTCAGAGGCTTTGCACATGAATACTCTTATTGAAAAGCTTATCCATTTAACTACTTTAAATTAGATAAATAATATAGATTAGGTTTAGCAAGAGAAAACTCTAAAGCTAGGATTGATTTTGAATGCCAAAAATTATGTGGTCGTATTTTTGGAGAAAATTAATAAGTGGTTAAAATTATTTAAGCTTTGAGGTGACTAATTATAATGATATGTAGACATATTGGCCCGATAGTTTCATGAAATTAAGTAATACTTTTTTATAATTATGCTAAAAATTAGTATTAATTTAATTGGATTTATGACATATGCATTGGATTGATAAGCACAATATGATTGATTATTTCTGCCTTGTAGAGGTAAGAACCCCCTTTGCATGTTTTTTTATTTAGATTTGCAATTTGTGATACATGCATGTATATTATATTAATAAAGTGGTTTTGTTTCACAGAAAATGATAACATGATGCATATTGATAATATAAGAATGATGACTTGTTTATGACTAATATAATTGAGACCGATAGAATTGGATGGTTGGGTATGGTACTTTGTATTAACCATGTTTCTTGTTGGCCTATCATATGCTGAAAATATGACACTATCATTATCCGATCATAAGCTAGTAATACAACACTATTATTACGCTATCATGGGTTGGTAATGTGACCCTAGATAGTTCAAAGCCAGATATAAATTAATTAGTCATTTTTGCTCCAAAGTTTGCTAAATTTGTTTCACATCAAAAGAATTATAAAAATGATAACGAGCTATTTATTTGAACAAGTTTTGAATAGAGTTATTATTTTAATTGTGTGATATGCATCAATACGGCATACTGAGTGATGACATGGAAATTCAAGTATTATTAGTTAACTGCCATGTGGATTTCATAATTTAGTTATTATATTTTTGTGGAATGTTTGTTATCAACTATTATTTAATTAAATTTGTGTTGTGTGTCCGGAGATTCTTGTTGAGTTGTTGGTGCATAATATTTTTTATCTTTCTTTTCATATTCACAGGACGCTTTGCACTTTGCTTAGGTTTTGACATTCCCGGTGAAATGTAAAGCAGTTGAATGTCTGATACCAATTAAATGTTTGAAATTTATATTAGATAATTCAGGTCATCTATTAATAGTAGTAGAGCTTATTTATCTTTTTTTTTGGAAATGAATGATATTTTATATTTATGTGTAGGTTGTAGATCTTGATATTTCTTGGGTTATTCATGCCCTATGGAATGTGTAATCATATTAAACTACATTTGTTATGCACTACTAGACGGACATTGACCCCGGCACTCATTCATAGAAAAAGAATATTTCTTCAATTCACTGTAGAACTCGTTAGGTATCATCTTACCACAATGCTTGCCCTCTCTCATTTTTCTCACAACTTCATTGAGCAAAATTAATTCAAGATCGATCAAAGGGTTTCCTTTAAAAGCCATTAGCATGAAAACTACACACAGTAACTGCTACATAAATGCATCAAGTCTGCTAAATGCTCCTTATTCATTGAGAGTTCACATGATAAAATCCAATTATCTAGACTTCAACATGGCTCCAAATGTATGTTCCTGGGCACATTTGTCTGAATGTTGCCAATGCTACACAAGGTGCGTCAAAATTCACCAAGTATTTCTCTGGCTTAAAATAATATCCATGCGAGCATGCATATCTTGATTTTCTCCTCCATGAAAGCCCACAACTTATAGGCCAAAACGTTGAGACAAACCGAAAAAAAGCAAAGCCATGTGCTTTAGCTTGGGATATATTTTTAAAAGTAAAACTTGACTACGATCAGCTATGAATAGCATTAGTTTATGATGTTTAATCTATTCCAGCAAAACTAGCCTTAGGGATACGGTTGGAATGGCTGTGCCGACTCAGTGGGCATGTGATCCCATGCCCTAGTAGAATGTGTCAGCGTGAAGTGTATGATAAAAAAATTTAGATGCCAATTCTTAGAATTCCACAGCTGTACGAAAACATCCAAACACGTCTCAATTATTTCCTGCAGTTGTCTGCCAATATGCTAAGTTTATGGCTTTTTTTAGCAATATAATGACCTTCATGAGTTATATGAATATTGACATCTCGAAATTCAACACCTACACTGCTAATTGCTCCTGCTTATCAGATCTGGATATATATCAACAGATTGTGCTAGGGACAACCAGTTGCAGATGAGTGAGGCTCTCTCGCTTCGAGGAGAGATGGTATGAATGTGGTTCACATGATACAAAGCAGCATCCCCATCCTTTTTTCCTTTTTTTTTTTTAACCTAAAAGGAAATTGGATCTACCATAAGATTTAAGGTATCTTCAAATCACGGGAGCATGCGAAGAATACTAAACTTCATTGGTGTTTGTTTAGAAAAAATATAATACGACAAGGGATACTCGCATGCATGCCTCTAGATCATTAGCAGGACTATGTGCACATATACTACATAGATAGCAATTATGTGAATTCTTATTTACTTAAAATTCATGCTATCCGTTGTTCTTCACGTGAACCAACGGCCCCACATATTCTTCATGGCTCTGCGTCATTTGTTTTAGTGCTAGACTAGATAATGCAGCTGTTAAAGACAAATATAGATAAAAATATGTGCGCGATAGAGAGAAAATATAGAGGAAAATAAGTGAGTGAGAGAGAGAATCATCTTTGGAGCAATGATTGACTCCTGTGAGACGGTGGGAGAGGGAGGGGCATAAGAAAGCGACAGAGGAAAGATGTCAAAAACATCAAGGATAATTATAGAAAAAGAGACGGCCGTAGATCCGTGATACCCCTGGACGGCAAAATTAACTCCCACTCCACTTTGGAACAAATTTCTAGAACAACATTAGCCAGTGCGTGACATCACAAAAAAAATATAAGGAGATATTGGAAAGCAAACGTACAAGAAGGAAATGCTGAAGGCTGGATAAAAGCAGCCTTGGTTGCGGAGGGGGGATACTGTAGTTGAGGGAGGTAACGATAAGATAGGGTAAAAGAAACAAGAACAGTGAGAGAAGACAGCAGAGGGTGGGTCGGGTGTTGGGGTTGGTTTGGTCAACATGGTGGAAGTGTCAGTGTTAGAAACGTGTAAAGTTTGGGGGGTGGAGGATGTCAACTTATTACAATATATGGAAGTGGAAATTTTGATTAGTGGAGATTAACTAGCAGGATTTGAGAAGTGGTAGGTCTTCGTACGTCCAAATCCAAAGTTAGCGCACAGCAGAAACAATTAAAGAGTTGAAACTTAACATTCCTTATGTTGAAAGAAAAAGATAGATACCAAACCATTGTCTCCTTTGACTCTCCAAGTCACTCTAATGTAGACAGCACATGCGGGCATGCAAGCTACTCTTCACCCACCCCCCACCCCGCTCTCTCTCTCTCTCTCTCTCTCTTGCGAGCATAACAGAGACACAGAAATTGATGTAGTGCGAGAGGACGCAAGTATGAAAGAATTAACCAAAATATGGTGGATAAGTTCACCGAGACGGGTGGGGAAACACCGTCTCATGCACATAGTGGTTCTATATTATATAAGAGCTAGACGTTTTACATGCATCATGCTCCTTTCGTAAACAAAGCTAACCTGAAAGAGAAGAAGAAAGGAAAAGGAAAAAGAAACATAAAATATATCCACTTGTTGGTATCTGTATGTGAGATATAATGCTGGAAATTAAGGAACGAGATATGTAATCTAGCCAACATTCAAGTATCTATATCCTGGTATTAACTAAACGATAAAAACAACAACAGCTTCCCCAGCCATTTCACCAAGTTGAGCTACATACCTACAAAGCCTTTCTTCCCTTGGGTCTTCGTTGTTTCTTTCTTCTCTTCTAATGCAGGGTTCCACCAGCGAAGGATTGGCTAGACGATGCAGACTTCATTTCAGGGTCCAGGGAGCTCATGTCGGGGCCTTGATGCTGTTCTCTCTGGGAAACCCCACCCCCATGCTCCTCACCACATTACCGACCCCGAGGAAGTCTCTGGTTAGCTGGTCGGAACCTCCAAGGCTTCCAGCTGAAATGTTGTGCTGAAACTTGGGTTTGTCCATGCTACACAGGACTGAGTTGAACCCACCAAACCCCCCAGCTTGTTGCTCATGCCCACCAGCGGTGCAACTACCACAAAATGCTGCCACCTCTCCAGCGCCTCCAAAGAGACCAGCATTCCCATTTGCAAGCGAATTCATTAGATCTTGGAGATGGGTTTGATTCTCCATATGAAATCTCAAGCCGTCTCTGCCATCATTATTGCCACCACGAAAGTTAACCTGGAAATTACTGTTCCTTGCACCAGAAGATGGAGAGCCACTGAAACCTCGAAGCAGAGAAGAAGTGCCACTTGTTGTCGAACCCATTTGAGCAGCCTTCTGAAGCAAAGCGGTCGCAGACATCTGAGGAAGGGACGATTCATTTTGTTGCATCGAGGTGTTAAAGAAAGAAGAGACACCCGCACCCATGTGATCGCTTATAAGATTTCCTGAGAAAAGTGTGGTCGTTGATTCGGTAGTCCTATTTTCATTGCTAAACTGATCAGAACTCAGCAAGTGATTGTTTTGGTTGCTGGCCATGTTGCTGGTATTAATAATGCTGCTTGGGCTGCTGCTATTGGAGAAGAAGTTAAGGTTGAAGAGATTGCCTGTGACTGCAGCGGCGGCAGATGAGGAGGCAGTGGTGCTACCTTGCAGATCAGGGAGTTGCATTAGCCCATGGAAGGGCTTGCTGTGGAGCAAGGAATGGTGGGACTGTGTTTCTTCATTGATGCCTTGGTTCGAGCCACCACCAAGGAAAAAGGCTGAGGACGGAGGGGGCTGAGGTGGACGAAAGGACGAAGGGTTTGAAGATGAGATGAGGTGGTCGAGATGGGATCCACTACCAGTCCCTCCACCGAGCCGGAGGAGGTTAGAAGATGGGCGGTCTTGTAGTGAAGTAATTTGAGAATTAACTGGAGACAGACCCAAGGCCATGCTATTGTTCCCATATAAGTGGCTTCCAATAGTGCTCAGTCCGGTTGGAAGCCTTGCACTCTCTTGTGCCAAAGCATCGCAGAAAGCTCTGTGAGTTATGAAGCTATCGCGCCTGCATGAGTCATGAGTAAGAAGTAGAAATGCATGATCAGCCCAATAAGTTTTACTTCATTGTGCAGTACATTACTATTTGCAATATTTTATCAAATAAACCTTACATGCAAGTTAGGGCTAATTAACATGTTGGCTTAGATTTACAACTTAGCTATCCAGCTACATGGATATATAAATCTAAGAGCCTAACTTTGATCTGGAATAATTCTAATTAATAGGTCCAGTTACACAATTTCATTTCCCCAAAAACTAGTTAATCTTATATTCTTTTCTGAGATATTATTGAACGGATCATAGAAAGGAATTAATACTCTGATACCGAGAACGTCGTCAGAGGAAAGAAGCAACGAAAATAAGCGCAGCAACCTATTTACTCATGCCCATAGTAGAAAAAAAAAAAATCTATGGATGGGTAGACCTTTAACCATTCACCATTGGGGTAGAGATAGAACTAATGGATGAGATGGAACGACTCATGGATAACAAGTGCTTCGAGGGGAGAGAAAAGATAATTTTCCTTGAAATTTAAAAAGGTCAGTCCAGGTCCCCCCCCCCCCCCCCCCCCCCCCCAAAAAAAAAAAAAAAAGAAACATTTCAAGGGCATTAATCACTTCAATTAATGCAAGGATGGAATTCTTGCAAACAACATGAAACCCATAATTATCAACAACACCGACTTCATCTCCTCCTCGTCAATAAATTCCAAAACATGCGAACCGTTCATGCTTTCCAAATAAAAGAATTGTCCAAAACCATGAAAGTAACTCCCATTTTCAGTACTATCATTAAATGCTCGTCTCCCCTCCCGGCCTCACATTCTCGACGCAGTGATTGGCAGAATAAAAAAAAAGCAAGGCATCCTTCACATGGCTAACCCTCCTTTTTAACAAATTCCTCCCCACAATTAATAGAGTCAAATGCAACTCGAACTTAAATGAATGTGGGTATGTGAGAGGGAAGGGAGGAGTGGGGTGTTCCCTTCCCAAGATCCAGTCCTAACGTTTTCGTGAAAAGGTCGACCCGCTGAGGCCAAGGACCAGCCCACATCCAGCCAACCGACAAGAGAACAAACCTGCCAAGCTGCGTGCATGGCAGCACGTGAACAAGAGAGAGAGAGAGAGAAGAAAGGGGCGTTGGTTCCGAGGACAAAGACGAAAACCTTTTGAGTTGAAACCTCTCTGACCGGGCAGTTCCTTAGACAGCTCACGTGGGTGCAGTTCGCCGATGGCACATCTTAACGTGTACACTTTTCACCCGCTCCTCTCCTCTTCTCTTCTGTTAGGGAATCCAACAATAACAACCCTAACCCAGAAATTTTAAATAATAATAATAATAATAATAAAATAAGAAGAAGAAGGAGATAGGAAAACTGGAAAAGAAAAACCCTAATCATCAACAAAATCGATAGGGAGCTAGCTGGAATACATACATGTACACAAATGTACAGAAATCTATGATGCTACGTTAGATTAATGATGTCCGGATCGATCGATGATGGATATATGGATGGCGAGTTAACAAAGAATGGAACGGATGAGTGGGGGGAGAGTCTGGTACCTGGAGAAGAGGGTGCCGCAATCGCAGCGGTACTCACGGGTGCCGCAGGTCTTTGAGTGCGCCTTCCAGTCGGACTGCACGGCGTAGCGCTTGGAGCACTTGTCGCACTTCCATTTCTTCTCGCCATGCTTGCGGCAGAAGTGCTTCTTGATGCCGGTGAGGTCGCCGAGGGCGCGGGACGGGTCGTGGTGCACGCACGTCGGCTCCGGGCACAGGTAAACCCGGCGCCGCACCTCCTTGGTGCTCTTCTGGCGCAGCTTCCACGGCAGGTTGTGGCCGCGGCGGTGAAGCTGCAGGTTCTGCTCCCGCTGGAACCCCTTGTTGCAGACCTCGCAGATGAACCGATTTGTCGCCATCAGTGTCTTGGGAGACAGAGCTATAACTTCCGCATCCGGATCTGCTCACATCCATGCTCTCTCTTCATCAGTATTTTTCAATGAATAATTAATTTAACCTACCGGTTTTGTATTATTTGGTCATCATCATATACAGCAGTACGCATTAATTTACTGGTTGGTTATTTAGTTCGGTGAGTGGAAAGCCAATAATAAAAGTGTAGAAACTATTGAATTATTATAACGCAGTCTGTACTTCAATCGACAACTATTAATCCAAATGATTCATGACAGGTTGGCAAAACAAGGAAGAAAGAAATTAATTCGGAATTTAGAAGATATATGGAATATGAAATCAAAATAAATTATTTATTCTTTTGGATTAGTGGAAAGGAGAAAAGAATTGAAGTGGTTTATTAAGTAGGAGATAGATATGCGAAGAAAGGCGACGAAATAAATGGAAAAGAAATAAACACACAACATGAATTTTGAGGAAGAAATTGGAAGAAAGACGAAGAAAAAATTTTCACGTAGTCCTCAAAAGGCCCAAGCCATTAATTGGCGAAAATGCTACGCAGAAGACAGAACTCCTTTCATCTTACCTGGAAAAACCCAAATTCACTATCCTGATGAATTAGTGTTTCCAAAGGTTACATAACCAAGAATGAACAAGGGAACAAAAAAGGTAAAGATTAGGAAAGAAAGCCTTGTAATAAAGTTCGATGAAAGTCGGGTCTAATTTTCCAGACTAGATTTCTAAGAATCTGGAGATAAATCGAAAGGAATAAAGGATTTCGACATGCAAGTAGAGTATGCGTGAATCATCATGTTCATGTGCGTGGGTGTGTAGATACTTGCTTGGATTTCCTGGGAGATTCCTCTTCTTCTTCACCGGGGCTGTGGTCTGGGGAGCTGCGGTCGAAGAGGTTGGTGTGGAGGCTGACTGCGCCTGCTGCTTCTTCTGGTTGTGGTGATCTTCTTCTCTGATTCCAAAGAAGGATGCAATCGATGAAGCCGATGCCATCTCCTATCTGAGAGCAACAGCGCTTCCCTTTTCTCCAGATGATGCTCTTCCTCTTGATTCTGCTTCTTTACTTCCTGCTCTATTCTGATTTCGGGTAAGATCACTGCTGACTAGTCCAAATCAAACCAACCAAAATAAAAATTCTCACTACACAACATGCAACCATGAGTACCCCTTCTTTCGTTCCCTCTATCTATGTATCTTTCTATGCACACTTTTTCCCTTCTGTAAATCTACAAGGCAAGAAAGGAAACAAAGAAAGAGAAGAAAGGGAGAAGACCCCAAATTGAATTGATCTGAGACACCTACTAGACGACCCCTCCAAAACCCTCCAAACTCTGCCCCTCCTGAGGGCTCTTCCTAGATTGACAAAAGAACAAGGAGAGCTGGAAATCCAAACAAACAGTTGCACTCAAAACTAGTAAAAAGATCTAGAAAAATCGAGAGAGAACAAAACAAGGTAAGGGGAAATAAGAAGGATACAAACCAATTTAAAGACCTCTTTCCGATCTTTCTCCTCTATCTTCTACTACTCCTTGCTATAAGAATTGAAGAGATGGAGGTGTAGGGTGGAGGCTACTGCCTTTTTGGCTTCTTTCATTTCCTTGTCATACTTTTCCTTCTCTCCTTATTCCACACAGTTGCAGTCCCTAATTTTTTTCCTCCTTTTTCTCACGCTTTGCTCCACAATAAAAATACCGCCATGGTGTATATATATATATATTAATTGGTGTGGGGGGGGGGAGGGGGCGGTATCGCGCAGGCAAACTGTGTCGTTATGCGGCTGAGGATTGGGTCCACCGACGAGCAGGCCATACACTCTATCGCCTTTTTCCCTCCATTCCACCCTAGCCGCTTTGCAAGTTTGGAAGGCTGCCAGACACTAATTACAACGAGGTATAAGGAGATATAATCTGTTAAGCAGTTCTTCGAGTGCAGTGATATTAAATGGTAGGAAATGCCTCTACCTTTAATGGCCGTCGTCTCATACAAGGTAAATTAAAATTAGTCTTTCCCTACCCTTCCAGCTGATTATTTTCCTGACCCAACTTAAGTGCGGTTACGTAGCTATGCATGTGATTCATGACTCAGCAAGCCAAATATACATCGTTACCTAATTTAAAAAAATATATATCTTTTATATTTGGACGAAGAGAAAAATAAAAAAATAAAAAAAAGTGTAAAAAAATTTTTTCTTTTTTAGTTTGGATGAGTGAAAGAAAAATAAAAAGAAAAGAAAAATCAATAATAATAACAATAATGTCCTTATAAAATAATTAAAAAATATATTAGTTTTTTCTTTGAAAAGATCAATATCGAAGAAAAAACTTTTAGGTAAGGCCCATCATTTTTTTTTCTATTTTTTCTTCTAGTTTTCTTTTCTCCCATCCAAATAAGGTAAATTTTATTTCTCTTCCTATTTTTCCTTCTAATTTTCTTTCCTCTCTGCTTTTCACTCCTTTCAAACACAAGCTTAGACATTTCTGAAAAACAATGACGGGCTCGTTGGAAAAAAGCAAAAGCTATATACTTTTTTAAAATAGTGTGGTGGTATACCCGCAACTTGTTAACTAGAAAATTAAGTTTCATCTTCTCGCAAAAAAATTATGTTTATATTAATTAGTGCTTTATTTTTTGGGTTAATAATGCAGGGAAGTATTAGTATATAATGGGGCATTAATTGTATACCAAGTAGAAGTTTGGAAAACTATTGCACAACAAAGTTTTCATCTAACAATACAACTAAACTTGTCAAGAATTGGATGGTTTGCTCTAAATTATGTTATCAGTCCTTCCCATTTATTAAATATTACGTTAAATACAGTGTTAAAACCAATCTAATTGTGCTGCCATGGCTACATTTCAGTGCTACGAAGCCGTTGAAAGTGACTAACTCGTGTGCATTCTTTATGTATTGATAAATTCATACAATGCCAAAAAAGTTGTACAAGTTGTACAATGTGAATACAATAAGATACATGATCAATACTACATTTTTGATGTAAATGTTTAGTCCTACACTAGGCAATATAAAATAAAGAATAAATTTCTTGATGGATCTCGACTTAAATATTTGTGTGCATATGTTCGTTTGCAGGCCTCCATGTATGTATGTTAACCGACCTGTGGCCAGGGCTCTTCATTTTGATATCATTGTCAAGGTATTGTGAACTTTGAAGCTTCTTCTTCTTCGTAAAAGCCCCGTTTCAAGAAGGGATAATTATGCTTTACATCTTTGGATAGCTAGTATGGTGTAGCCACATTGGAACAATCATTCATGTGATAAGTTCATAGGGGTAAGACTATTGTTAGATCCAAAGTTTACACACAATTTTTGTAGAAAGAATATATATATATATATATCATCCCTCATGGTTTTGCTCAAAATGAATGTTCACATGTTGTGCCATGCATTTTTCTCTTACACATTTAGTTTGATTTTCTTTCTTTGAGAATACCATAGTTTCATTTACATGAATTTTAAAGAAACTTTCCAAAGCATTTATAGGTCTTTATTTAATAGAAAAGCATATAGAATAAATATTTTGAAATAATATTTATAGTTTCTTCAACTTCTTTAGTATAGTTGAATAGCGTAGTTCTCTAAGCGTGAGTTAGGAGCTCAATTAGATTAGCTTCTTTAAATTTAAAAATATATCTTAAGGATAATTATCAACATTTTTTATTATTTTATCTTTCTTTTTCTTTCCTCTACACACTTATTACAAGTAGAGAGATATATATTGAGAAATGATAAATAGTAGATGATAAAACCTATATAAGGAATTCTTGATTGACAAGGTTCTTTCTGAAATTCTGCTCAATTTTCAACCCACTCAATACCAAATGATCTACATTTTGCTATTGTTTTCTTAAAATGATACTAGAGGATATTAAGATACTTAACATAACATGCATGTATATTTATAGCTTGCTTCTTTTTTATTCCTTTAACATAGAGAAGATATTGACAAATTTTGTGTTAAAATTTTTTTATTCCTTAACATAGAGTAAAGTCAGAAACCGGAAGTCACAAGATAGTAGCTTACGGCTAACTTCGTATACAAAAAAAAAAAAAAGAATTACTTTTTCCTAGGTTATAATTATAATGATAAGTTTCCACTTACACCATATCTTTATCTTAGTCTATCATTGAAATAAGATTTTAATAACCCAAAGGCTAACTAGAAAGAATTATTTGGAATTCTTTGATCTAATATAAATATTCAAAATCTATTCAATACAAATTAATATGAGACTAAATACATATTAGCATGGACTTTCAGGCAATCCCTTAATGTAAATCTTAGCATCCTAACCAGGTTAGAAGTCCATATCCAAATCCAATCAAATTAATGATAAATATCGTGACCTTATTTATATTATATGCAAACTTCACATAGGCTATAAGTTAATTTAATTTGATACCATTTGTAACAATTCAAGACTTTACTCAAAAAAGCTAATCATAATACTTCTTTGATCTTAAATAATCATTTAAGATTTACTTGGTATATAATCAATGTAAAACTAAATGCATGGTAATATAAGCTTTGATAAAGATGATGATAGGGCTCCTTTGTTTATATATTATAGCTAATTTTTCCTCAAAGTAGCATGATCAATAACATTTTTAAATATAATTGACTTGAAAATTTTGAAGAAGTCTAATTGAACCGAGGGACAAGATTGGATCATCGGTGGAACCAATTAACAACTAGATGATTCTATCTTGAATGGAACTAAACATCAACTCTATTTTAATTGTTAATTTGCTAAAGCCATATAATGTAATATATTTTGAATTATTCAATTTATTAGTTAACATAGGCTTGCTCTGATAGTAACAATCTTTTCTTGACAATTGGATGTTCTTGACCCAATTTGCTTATCCATATATTAGTTCTTTGACGGAATGTTAATCTGTGCTAATTTTAAGCAAGATTTGCCTGCTTCCTTTAGCAATACATTTGCTTGATGATTCAATAATCAACATTGTTAATCAACCTTTTACAAAATGTAAGAAGAAAGCTACCCACATTCTAAGCTTAATGATCATTTCAAATTGTGTATATAATTATACTTTGAAATCCCTATCATATCTACCAGCTTACACAAATATTACAAATATTTAGTTAAATAGGAATCTCAGCCATGCAAACTTCCTCTTACATGCAGGGCATGTGTAGAATTTTTGGTAACTTCCATTAAAAATAAAAAATGTGTTCCACGTTGTCTCCTAAAACAAACACTGAATTTTTCCATGATCTGCTACTAGAGAAATTTAATATAATTCCTGTGTTTTAATACTAATAAAAAAAAAAAAAAAAAACTCTTCGTCAACAAAAGCTCGGCCCGGTTTCTGACTTCCGGAGGATGTCTTGAGCTGTCTAGCTCTTTTATATTATTCGTGGCCACTTGACGTGCTCCTTTAAAACCTACAGGTGCGACTTGGGGGACCTCTACTTTACCAAACGCACCATGCATCTCCACCAAGGGCACCGAATAGCTCTGCAGGTCCAAAAGAATCCGCATCGTTGCTCTGATTTCCAACAAGTTTGCAGTCAATAAAGACAAATTCCAGCCGTCAAGGAATTCTGCTTTAACTTAACTCTTTGCCTGCAAAATGAAATAACCCATTTAAGACGTTATAAAGTAATAAATATTGAGAAGAAAGTATTCCGTGCAAAGGGATTTTGATCATTTGATCGGCAGAATAAATGATCCTGTGTATATAGCCCATGGCTTGGTTAAACTTAAAAAAAATTTGGTCGCGCGCATGCGATCATACATGCAATACCTGAAAGAATAAAATTATTCTTAGCTATACGCAGTCACACATGGGTATAATCAATAATTGGACATAATGCACACGATCTGCATTGCACACAATGCATAACAACTTTTTCTAAGCTTAAACTTCACTTATGTAGATACATAACGCAACCAGAAATTTTATTCAAGGACATTCATTCCCACTTGAGTTTCTAATATTATGGGGATTATACCACTATATATATATATATATATATATATATATATATATATATATATATATATATATATATATATATATATATATATAGTGTGCGTGTGAAGTTTACATACATTAATATATCTCTCCTGTAATCTAGCGAAGCATATCTAGGCATCTGAGCTTTTTACCAATATCAACCCCCCTACATGAGATTCGTCATTTGAGATGCTTTCATGCGTGTGTCATGTGCTCAAATTTTTAGAAGTCACATGATGAGGGTTTCTCTTAGAGAATGATGGGTGTCAGTCTTTCCACTCTATGCGGTGTTGTGTCAGCCATCACAAAATTGCCATGACTTGGGGGAATAAAGAGCTAGTATCTGAAGTATCCTTGATTAAATGGAAAAGATAGGCCAATAAAAATGCAGACATATATATGGTTCTGAGTGTTTATGTGCACATATACGCGAGAGAGAGAGAGAGAGAGAGAGAGAGAGAGAGAGAGAGAGAGAGAGTTAATTTCTTGCTACTGCTTTTACTGGTGGAATTACTACAAAAGATACTCTTACTCCAGTTCGGCCATGCATGAAAGGGACCTCCCTGGAAGGATGCGAATGGTCCCCTCCTTTCCAAAATGTCAGCCTCCTGGGTTCCAATTCCGGAGTTATTCTCAGCCATTCATGGCTAGTAATACGAAGAAAATAGGGCTTTCTGTTCTTTCTGAAGTGATTTAAACGCACCATCCCACAAAGTTAGGTGGATGTCAGGACTCATGGGGGATTACAAGCGAAAAATCTTTGTCATATAAGCACTTTCTAGTGACGATCCAGCTTACCCTTCCATGCATTCCATAGGGACGGCAAGGCAAGTTGCCCTTGTGGATGCCTTGCTTCGTGACTTCTCTGATTCCCATAGCCAAGTTTAATTTTCTATAGGCAAAATAATACTCATCATGATGTTTCATTTATCTCATAGTGGTGACGTGGCGAAAAGAAGATTCCCAATGAGAAAAAGTAGTCAAGGCACGCTATTGCAAACTTGGTAGGCTTTTTTTTTTTTCTTTTTTCTCCGGAACCCAACACATCGCGGCCAATAATGTTGTTTATTGTCGAACGTATCTTCAAGCGATATTCGCTTGGTAAGCATCTGCCGCACTTTGAGATCCACGTGGCACAGAAAATTCTAACGTGAAAGGGATTTGTCGACAAGCTGAAGTACGTATGTCACCGTTAAGTAGGCTTTTTCCACCAATGGACTCTGAAGATTTGGAGGCGATCCAAAGATCTAAAGTCAAGGTATGTGCGTGAAATTACTACGTCTTTCTGACTAGCGGCACTTGAATCCTTAGCGAGGTGATAGAGATTCATGTATTCCATAGGTGGAAATATCCACTTTCTGAAAGTCAAATTTGAAAAAAAAGCTTTCAGACGTGTGACAGCTCCATATTGTTAGGATATAGGATCTTCAACAAATAATTTATTACATAAAATCGAATATAAAATACTTACTTGATACAGAATTTATCATAATAGCAGATAAACTTGAGACTTGAATCTGATTGGGTTTTGACATCCTTTTATTGCAAATAACTAGTTTCTCTCTCTTAACCTTATTTCTTTTAGCAGATAACTTGATGGATTCTTGCTAACTTGATCAGATAGAGAGAGGACCAATTATTTATATATATAACATTTAATTGATATTTTCATCAAACACCAAATTAATGACTTTAATTCCATTAAATACCAGAATTAACGGCTTAATATTAATAGCTTAAACTTTCGGACCATTAACACCTTATTAAAAGAAAGAGAAGAGAGGTAGCCCTTCGTGTTATGCAAAAACGATGGGTGGCCCTTTATACTAAAAAGGGTGACTCTTCATAAAGGGCGACTCTTCGCCTTCTTCCACTTGGGCCCGAAGTTTATGAAATTAATATTTAATAGTGTAAACATTAGGTACACAAAATTAAATTTTATAATGCCATTCATTTATCATGATTGACTTTAACATAATAAATTATATAATAAGAGTTATGACGGTCATACACATCTAAATTGTATACTCATTTCAATATACTACTATACTAGCAACTTGTTAGGTCACATAATTTATAAATAAATAACTTAATATCCACTTAACTGTCTTAATGTATATAACTTAATGTTCACTTAATTGTCTTAAAGACACATTAATTTTCTATTTCAAAATATTAAGTGTATACAAGCATAAGGAACAAGAAATAATTTAATACATCATATTAATGAGATCATAATCAATCTTAAATACAACCAAGACCCATTCTATGTACATGTTTTTTAAATATCTTTGATTATAAACCTTTAGTTAAAGGATCTGCAATCATAAGGTCCGTTCCAACATGTTCAATGCACACTCTTTATTTCCGAACCTCCTCCTTGACAATAAAGTACTTTAATTCTGTAGGTTTAGCACCTCTAAAATATTTATCATTTTTTGAAAAGAAAATTTTCGTGGAATTATCACAATAAATTTGCAGCGGCTTGGTAATGGTATCGACAACCCCAAGTCCTGAAATAAAGTTTCATAGCCATAATGCATGAATTGTAGCTTCATAACAAGCTACAAATTTTGCTTCCATAGTGAATGAGACAATGATATATTGTTTGGCATTTTTCCATGAAATTACCTCTTCTCCCAACAAGAACACATAGCCAAATGTTACTTTCTACTATCAACACAACCAGCAAAATCTGAATCTGAATATCCAGTTACTTTCAACTGATCAGACCTTCTAAATGTGAGTATATAATCCTTAGTTCCTTGAAGGTATCTCATTACTTTTTTTAGCTTTCCAATGATCAGTACCAAGGTTACTCTGATATCAGCCCAACATCCCAACCACGAAGCTAATATCTGGTCTTGTGCAAGTTTGCAAATACATCAAGCTACCCACAGCAGAAGCATATAGAATAGATTCTATTTGCTTATGTTTCACATCATTCTTTGGACATTGCATAAGACTAAATTTATCTCCTTTTTGTATTAGGACAATACCTGTTGAACAGTTGTTCATATTAAATCTTTTAAGAATTTTCTCGATGTAAGCTTTCTAAGACAATCCTAACATTCCATGTGATCCCTTTCTGAATATTGAAATTTTAATCACATAAGATGTCTCTCCCATATCTTTCATCTCAAAATTCTTAGAGAGAAAATTTTTAGTCTTATATAAAATTTCTAAATCATTAGCAGCAAGCAAAATATCATCAACATATAGAACTAAAAATATAAACTTACTTTTACAAATTTTTCGGTAAATGCATCGATCAATGATATTTTCATGAAAACCAAAAGATGTAATAGTATCATTTAATTTAATATACCATTGTCTGGAAGCTTATTTAAGTCCATATATTGATTTCTTAATTTTACAGACCATATGATCCTTTTCTTCCATGGAAAAACCTTCAGGTTGATCCATATAAATTTCTTCCTTTATATCCCCATTAAGAAAGGCTATTTTAACATTCATTTGATGTAACTTTAAATCATATTGAGCTACCAAAGCTACAATGAATCTTAATAAATCTTTCTTTGAAATAGATAAAAATGTCTCTTTATAATCAATGCCATCCTTCTGAGTATAACCATTGGCGATAAGTCTAGCTTTAAAGCATTCGATATTGCTGTTTATGTCATGTTTGGTCTTAAAAACCCACTTACATCCAACTCGTTTAGAACCTTCTGGCAATTCGATAAGATCCCAGATATTATTTTCAGTAATTGATTTTAACTCATCTTTCATAAGATTAATCCATTTCTCAGACTTATCACTATTAATGGCTTATGAAAATGACATAGGATCTCCATCAATGCCACAATCAAAATATGACTCTTGCAAATAAATCAAATAATCATTTGAAATAGTTGATTTTCTTATCCTTACAGGTTTACTTAAAGCTATTCCATATGGTTCATTTCTGTCAGCTATTGGTAGGTTAGGCTCTTCATGGGGTACTTCTTCATTCAAACATTGTTCATTATTATTTTATTCTTGCAATTCTGGAACAATGTATGGAATAATTATGGATGCAAGAAAATTTATAGGTAATAAAATATTAACCCTTACTTCATTGATATCCATAATCTGTTTGTCAATACTCCCACTAATTTCACCATTCTTAATGAATTTGATATTGCCTGTCTCAATAATTCTAGAACTATGGTTTGGACAATAAAATGTACACTTTGGATTTCACTAGGTAACTAATAAAGTAACCACAGACAGTTTGAGAATCCAATTTCTTTTTATATGGATTATACACTCGTGCTTCTGCTGGACAACCCCAAACATGTAGGTGTCTTAAATTAGGTTTCCTTCCTGTCCATAACTCAAAAGGAGTTTTAGAAACTGCCTTACTAGAAATCCTATTCAGCAAATATACTACAGTTCTAAGGGCATATGTCCACAAAGATTTTGATAATAAGGAATTACTTATCATACTCCTAACCATATCCATTAATGTTCTATTTTGTCTTTCTGCCACACTATTTTGTTGAGCTGTGCCTGACATAGTATACTGTACACATATGACATGCCTTTCGAGGAACTTTGCAAATGGATCTGGATATTATCCTCATTCATCATACTTTCTATAATACTCACCATCTCTATCAGATCTTACTATTTTTACTTTTTTGTCTAGTTGACTTTCAACCTCTTTAGTAAATACTTCAAGGGCGTTTACAGCTAGAGATTTTTCTTTAAACAAATAGACATATCCACAACATAAAAAATCATCTATAAAGGTGATAAAAATATTTCTTCACCAAAAGATGGAGTATCAAAAGGTCCACATATATCAGTGTATATAATTTTAAGAAGCTGAGTACTTCTTGTATCTCCTTTCTTGTTATATTTGGTTTGGTTTTCCTTAATGCAATCCACACATAAACCAAGATTAGTAAAATCTAGATTTGGTAATATATCATTCTTTACTAATCTTTGTAGTGTTTCTTTGGATACATGACCCAAACATTTATGCCACAAGTAAGCAGAGTTTTCATTTTTCATACTACGTTTAATTTTAATATTTTGATGAACACACGTCAGAGATGCAAAAAATTATCATCAAGTTTTAATTTATATAAACCATCCATAAGAATTTTAGAACCAATAAAGGAACCATATTTATTAAATAAACTAAAATATCCTTTTTTTAATCTTAAAACCAAACCCATTAACATCAAGTTTTGAAATAAAAACTAAATTTCTAGAAAGTGAAGGGACATAGAGAGTTTATAGTAGATTTAGGTGATGCCCGATATCTAAAGTAAGACGTGTTGGGAATTGTATCCTAAAGCCAATCATTTGATGATTGTGCTAATGTAAATTGTATATAAATTGATATATTAATAAAAGTTATTTGGCAGTTTATTCATTATAAGAATATCTTCTTAATACTCCTGATTGTAATGAAGCCCTTAGGATCTTCTTTCACGATAAAGGAGGATTTATCTTTGAAGGTCCTCAAAAAGGTTCGCGACCATATGATATACTATGACAGGGCCATAGTACTATCAATTATAGGACATTGTATATCATATTTGTTGGTTGTCCTCTTAACCAAGGAGTGTAGAGACACTGGTATGATATACAGGTGAAAGTGTAGGAGTACATTTTACCGAACGTGACTCATTTTCGGATACTCTACTGTCAAGAGTTAATCCGAGAAGATATAGGTATAAGTATCCTTCAGACCTGAAGATTACAACCAGTGGCTTACAAGCAACTCATTGTACTTAGGTGCCGGACCACCTGAATTTCTAATCCAGCTACGAAAGGTTACTGGGTGCAGTCAAGTACTTGTGGTAGTCAGTTGTGGATCAAGATGGAATTTGACCTATCCGTTAAAAGGAGAAATGCTTGTGTTTCAATTTAGCAAGACCTTGGCCAAGGCACTTCATGTGAAAGTCACATGATCACTAAAATTGAAATCACTTTATGGATTTGCTATTTAGAGCTGACAGGCTCTTAAGCCATCCATAGCATTTGTGGTCAAGAGGATGAATTATACGGTAACTGTTTCTTAGGGTTCTTGGAGTTTGCTCGGTAACTCTTTGACCTATCCGGACGTCGGGTTCCATTGCTAGATGGGCACATCGATTAGTATAGAAAGTTGTTTCTATGCTACCGGCTTAGGTTCGAACCTAGAGAGTCACACACATAGAAGTTTTCTAGGATGATCTGTTTGCTGATCAACGATTGAGAATCGTTTGATTTAATTAATCAATTTGATTGATTGAATTATCTCAATTGGGTTATGTACAATTGAATAAGATTCAATTTGGTTTAAGTCTATTAGAAGGACTAGTCAATTTTAAATATTGATTTAAAATTAGACTTGATTTGGATTTAAATAGATTTAGGACTAGCCAAATTTGATTTGGGCTAGGACCATGATCTATATGGGTTCAGTCTAATAAATTCAGATTAGCTTAAACCAAAAACTAAACCCAAACCTCTCACATAAGTCTGAGAGATTAAATTCACATATAGAATTTAATGTCTTGCATTAATCTTCTCCAAACCATTCCGTTGGAATTCTAAAGTATTAAAATTTATATGGAATAAATGCGCCTCTTTGTATTAACCAAGCGCTACGGTTCGACGACTTTTGGTTTTTACCGAATGTCGGAATTAACCAAGCGATACGGTTCGATGACTCTTTGGTTTTTTACCGAACATCGGAATTAACCAAGCGCTAAGGTTCGGCGTCTCTTTGGTTTTTGCCAAGCGGCGGAATTCTAAATGTTAGAATTTAATGGGCTCGCTAAAAAAAGACTATAAATAGAGGACATCCCTCATCAGATTACACAGAAGAGAAAAATAACACACGATATATCGTGAATTGATTTTCTAAAGAATTAGAATAGAAAATCCTGGTGATTCTGCTGCTAACAAAAGTGTGGAGGATCCTAGAAGAAGAATTTAAGTGGGAGGATTCAAGATCAGCAAGTCATTTTTTGCGAGCTAGCACTCCCGGGAATCCGATCATTTGGGGCTTCGCGTGGACGATACTAGAGGCCGGACGATTGAACGACTGCAGAGCATAAAAGGATTTACCAATTGCCTTTAAGGTAAGTGATATGATCCCTAGATCTTAAGACATGCTTCAAGATAAGAAGTATGACTTCTTGCCTTGAAGATCAAGACATGATCTTGATAGTTTTATTTATATGCATATTTTGGATCAATCGATCCTATATAAGGCAAAGATATGATCTTGATGCATGTTAGATAGATTAGTATGTAATCTTTAAATTTTGCATTAATAATTGTTATCAATTTTTTAAAACATGTATGCCTCGGAGATTGTTTCTCCCTTCAAATGGTATCAGAGCGATGGTTTCGTATTGATCTAATTTATTGCATGTAAATTAATGCTCCTATTAATTGTGTAATCAAGGCTAAAACAAATCACAAGTCTATTCAGTCATAGATGGATTGAAAATCCAAATTACCCATTCAACGAGGTATTCTGTGACATATTGCCGTGATAATTTAAATTGATCTTTGGCTTCAAAACACTGATTACACACACTCTCAAAATATGTTTTATATTTGATACATATTGATGTTGTATAAAAACATGATATTTGCATGTTTAGTATAAAATATTGATATGATATATGATGGCATGATGTCTATGTTATGAAACATACAAATATTTATGAGAGTCTAATTTGAATGTCAAATGTTAATTCATAATCTCTTTAGATATGATCTAAATATAGAAATTATGAGTAGTAACATAATATATGATGCTTGATTGAAATATATGACATGTAAACATGAAATATATTTAATCCTTTGGGTTAGCTAAATTGGGTCCATAAAGGGTTAGACCCTAAGGTTTAAATCAACTGGACTATAAGAGTATTTGATCAAATCTAATTAGATTAGGTTAAGAATGCTCTAAATCAAACAATAGTTGTAGTTGATCATGTCCTTCTCTTTGATTAAACCAAATGGAAGTAGATTAGGCTCCGTGGTTGAGCATGAATCTCTTAGATGGTCAAATCAGAATTGGTTAACCATATGATGTCAAGGTGAGTTGGCAAGTTGCTCTAGGATCAACGATCGAATGGTTTTTAATTGGGAGCTACTCATATTGATGCGTCTTTAACGAGTTAATGGCATATCCCTCCCATCGATCTCACTCACCTGATCAATATGGTGAACCATTTATGATTCAGATCATTTACCTGATTCGGGTTGACCCATGCCTGTAAGGAAATTAGTCTGACTGATTTAGGTGCCACTTAACCTGACTTAATCTTGTTTCATTCTGTCGATTTCATAGATTCAGTGGAAGAACTTAATTAGTCAATTTATCTACAGATTATTAAATCCTCTAAAGTTATTAGGTCCTTAAAATGAAATAGTTATATGATAACTAAATCATAGCCTCCCATTAAGGTGGGTGATAATGAGTTGATGTCTTGATAATCATTGGAGGCACTCCATGCCTGGTGCTTGTCAACCATCAGAATTATCATTCATTATATGATAAGTCAGCGTAACTATTACATAGACAGTCAGGTGAGCCGAGCTTCACTCGGGCTTGGTTGTCTATTGATAGGTTACACTGATTATATCATTTAATGGTTGGACCTAACCAGAACTTTCAGTGGAGGAACTTCATGCCTGCTGAAAAGGTATATGGGGCAAAACTGAACACTAAAAATTATTTGGGGAAACAATTGGTTTTGAACCTACTCTTAGATGCATATGGGTTAGCCAAGCTTCACTTGGGCCTGTATGTAGTTTATGTAGATCTTAGTGCCCGCTAAAGAATTAAGAATAATTCTTCGAATTGGGATGTAGAGGCTGTCAATTTGAACAAAATAGTGAGAGAATCTTTAAACTAAAGTCCAAGTCTTTAGACTGAATCAATTTATATACTAATAAACTTTAGTTTTTCCTTATGCAGAACATGACCACTAATTTATCATTAAGGTCCCTATTGGATAGTGACAAGTTGAATGGTTCCAATTTCAATAGCTGGTTCAGAAAACTTAAGATCATCCTTGAGCATGAGAGGATTATATATATTCTAAATAATCTTGCACCAAATACCTGATGCAAACACCCAAAGTTCTGAGAGAGACACTTATCAGAAGTAGCTCAATGATAGAACTAGCGTGCGTTGTATCATGCTAGCAGCAATGAACGATGAATTCGGTCACCGGTTTGAGAATGCTCAACCAGAAGAGATCATTCAAGCATTAAATGAATCTTTCGGCACACCCGACGATGTTGAAAGGCACAAGACTAGTTGTGCTATTTTCAATGCTCGAATGATGGATGGATCTCCTGTCACTAATCATGTATTGTACATGATCGAGAAGATAGAACTCCTAAGCAAGCTCGGCTTTCCCTTACATGAGCAGTTGGGAAAAGATGCGATCCTGAATTCCTTGCCTCCATCCTTCCGACCTTTCCTTACTCATTTTTGAATGACAAAGCCTGTAGTCAACTACCATGGTTTCTTAGGGTTGTTACAGAACTTTGAGAAGGATAACCAGCTCTCTAAGGGTTTGGTTAATGTGGTTGAAGGATCTAAGGTAGGGCGTAAACCCTTTGGGAAAGGAAAGAAGAAAAAAGAATAATAAAAAGGTGCAACATGCTAGGACATCTATAAGGGGTCAGATGCAGAAGAAGAAAGTTGATAAAAGTCAAGCTGAATGCTTTCACTGCAAGATGCAAGAGCACTGGAAGAGGAACTGTCCTCTTTACATTGCCACACTTGATCAAAACAGGCCAAAGAAGAAAAAGGAGCAAGATGTTGTTCAACAAGGCATTTATATGATAACACCTTGTAATTTTTCTGTATATGATAATCAGACCTGGGTATTGGATACCGGGAGTCCTTTTAACATTTGCAATTCATTGCAGGGACTACAGGTCACCAGAAGATTTGAGTACAATGAAAGATTCCTTAATGTTGGCGATGGAAGATTAGTTCCAGTTCTGGCATTAGGAGTTCTTAAAATAGTTTTTAATAGAAATGTCATTATACTAAATGATTATCATTTTTGCCCAACGTTCTTGTTGAACGTAATTTCTGTAGGCCTTCTGACCAAAAGTCATTATGAAATTTCAATAAAGGATGTTACTTTGAATATCATTATGAATGGAGTCACTGTAATGGCTGGGCATTTATCTAATGGCATTTATATATTATCATAGCTTGTGAATGTAGTGGACAATTCAAGTAAGCGCCCTAGAACAACTGATGTCACAGACATTTATCTTTGGCACCATCGGCTGGGTTATATCAATAAGAACAGATTAAACAGGTTAACTCAGGAGGGCATCTTTTGAGTTGATAATTGTGAATCAGTAACTACCTGTGAATCCTGTCTTCTTGGTAAAATGACCAAGTCATCTTTTACTGGAAAAGGTGAAAGAGCCAAAGAGCTATTGAGTCTAGTACATACTGATGTATGTAAACCAATGAGCACTTGTGCCAATGGTGGATATTACTACTTCATTACTTTTACAGACG
>UESW01004003.1:904824-942881 GCA_900491605.1 Calamus simplicifolius
AGTGAATCTAGAGTAATCATCTACTATCACAAGACCATATTTCTTTCCTCCTAGACTTGTGGTTCTAGTTGGTCCAAAAAGGTCCATGTGAAGTAGCTCTAAAGGCCTAGAAGTTGAAACAATATTTTTAGATTTGAAAGAACTTCTTGTTTGTTTTCCAAACTGACATGCATCACATATTTTGTTATTTTCAAAATCTAATTTAGGTAAACCTTTTACTAAATCCATTCTAATTAGTTTTGAAATCAGGTGTGTGCTTGCGTGACCTAATCTTCGATGCCACAACCAACCAATCTCATTCATATTAGCATTATTGCAACTAAGCAATGATTATTAGTAGACAATTTGTCTAAATCAATCATGTATACATTGCCATTTCTATTTCCAATAAAAACAATGCTATTATCAATGGGATTAGCTACAGTGCATAAAGAAGATTCAAAAGATACTTTAAAACCTTTGTCACATAATTGACTTATACTAATTAAGTTATGCTTTAAACCATCAACATAAAGTACATTTTCAATAAATGTGGAGGGAGTTATTTGAATGTTACCAAACCCCAAGATTTGGCCTTTGCCATTGTCGCCAAATGTAACAACTCCTCCTTTCTTTTCTTCTAGGGTGATGAATTCTTCTTTGTCACCCGTCATATGTCTTGAGCAGCCACTATCAAGATACCACTTTCTCTTTGATCTCTTGGCCACAAGACATTCCTGCAATGAAATCAGACTTTATGTTTAGGTACCCAAGCTTTCTTGGGTCCTTCATGGTTAGTACCAACAAATATTGTTCCTTTCGGAACCCATATTTTCTTTCCTTTAACATTTAAGTTTTTATTAGGTTTTAGAATTTTACATTCATAAGATTTATGTCCTGTTTGATTACATTTAAAGCATGTAAAATTACTTTGGCCAGCACTTACAAAAATATTTTTAAGTGATTTTTGTTTTCTTAAAGTGTTATATCCTAATCCGGCTTTGTCAAAAACTGCTTTTTGACTATTTAATAACATGTCTAATTTAATTGAACTTAATGTAAACTTATCAACTATGTTTTTATGTTTTTCAACCTCATTCTTTAGTTTATCTTTTTCATTTGAGATTGATTCCTTTTCATTCATTAAAATTTCATTTTCAGATTTAAGTTTCTTAATTTCATTGTTAAGATTTTCCTTTTCTTGAATGAAAGTTAAGTTTTCATTTTTCAAAATCTTGTATTTCTTTTTCAAAACTTTGAAATCCCAACAAGTTCATTAAAAGCATCAAAAAGTTCATCAAAGCAAATTCATCGCAAGGGTTGTCGGAACTTACCTCATCGTTGTCGTCCGCCATAAAGCATACGTTTGCGACTTCCTTTTGTTCTTCTTCTTCGGAAGAAGATTCCTCGCTGTCACTCCAAGTCGCCATATAAGCCTTCTTTTTCTTTTTGTAGGCTTTCTTCAATCTTGGACATTCATTTCTAAAGTGCCCCGGTTTATTACATCATAGCAAGTCAAGGGGTCTTTCTCTTTTTCTTTGTCCTTGTCCTTATTCTTATCCTTTTCTCCTTCCCACTTAGCTCCAAATTTTTTCTTGTGGAAGGGTTTCTTTCTCCTCATAAATCTCTTAAATTTCTTTGCTAAGAGAGCAGTCTCATCATCATCATCATCATCATCACTGCTGCTCTCTTCTTCTTTTGCAGCTTTGAGGGCAATTACTTTCTTTTTCTTTGAATCCTCCTCAACATGCTGCCTCATAGTCAGCTCATGGGTCATAAGGGATCCTAGAAGCTCCTCTAAGGGTAAAGTGTTGAGGTCCTTAGCTTCTTGGATTGCAGTCATTTTTGCTTCCCATGATCTTGGTAATGACCTAAGAATTTTCGAACAAGTTCAGAGTTAGTATATGTCTTACCAAGACTTTTCAAACCATTTACAATATCTGTGAATCTAGTGTACATGCATGCAATGGTTTCAGATTGTTCCATGCTAAATAATTCATATTTATGAACAAGAATATTAATTTTAGATTCTTTTACTTGATTGGTACCCTCATGGGTAACCTCTAATCTATCCCAAATCTCCTTTGCGGAATTACATGTGGAGATTCTATTGAATTCATTAGCATCTAAGGAGCAATATAAAACATTCATGGCCTTAGCATTAAGCTGTGCCATTTTCCTATCATTATCATTCCAGTCCCTTTCGGGCTTAGGAACAATAGTGCCATCTATAACATGTGTGGGTGTACTAGGTCCATTGATTATAACACCCCATAGCTCATAATCAGAAGCTTGAATGAATATCCTCATTCTAGCTTTCCAATAAGAATAATTTGAGCCATTAAAAAGTGGAGGTCTATTCGTAGAATGACCTTCAGCAAAAGAACCAACTTGTGTTGCCATTTGGAACTTTAGCTCTTGATCGTGTGATCAAAATCTAATGAGCACTAGCTCTGATACCAATTGTTGGCCCAGATGACAACCCAAGAGGGGGGGGGGTGAATTGGGTTCTTAAAAAATTAGCCTTTTAAATTATTTAGCTTGAGATGAATGAAGGCAAATGCAAAGTAAATAAATTGCAGTGAATAAAACAGAGATAGAGAAAGAGACAATAGAACACGGCAAACACAAAGATTTTATAGTGGTTCGGTGTATCCAACACCTACGTCCACTCCCAAGATTCACTTGGGTCCACACTATAATCACCCTAGATTACAGCAGAGTTGTTTTACAAGCTCACAACTCAAACTTGTTGTTTTCCCGGGCGCACAACGAACCCAGCTGGTTTTCAAGGGCTCACCAGCACAAAAACCCTAACCCAAGCTTAACCAAGCTTGAACTGAGGTAAGACTACCTCCTCTAGTTCAATCCCCCAGATTGAGCTAGACACAAAGAATAGAAATATTGTTTTTTAGTTACAAGGCTCCTTAATGAGCAGATAAACAAATGTAAGAATAAGTTTAGAAAAGCCTGATTTGTAGATGGTTGGCTTTTGAGCTTTTCTTTTCTTCTTTTCTTCTTCTCCTTGCTAGGTTGAATCAAGCCTCAGCTCCGATTCTTCACAGTTGAAGCAGTTGAGAAGGGTTGAAAAGCAAGAAGCTGAACTTCTTTCTCCAAGTTGGGAAATCCACAAAAACTTGATTTGAATGCCTTGGATTCCTCTTGAGCTTTTTGGAGTGGAGTGGATTTGAGCTAGAAGGTTTTCCTCTTGAGATTCAGGCTCTCTCTTTTTCGGATTTTTGAAATGGGATTTGTCTATTTCGATTTTCTCTTTTTTTTTTTCTTCTTTTTTCTTCTTTTTTGAACAATAGTCTTCCCTTTTTATAGATTTCTTTCAACCATTTTTGGAAGAAAACTATCCGTTGGAGTGTACCTTGTAGCAAAATATATCCGTTAGAAATAAGGTAAAATAGAAATATTACCGTTAGAGCTGATCTGGCAATTTGATTTTTCGTTCCAGGTGGGTTGGAGTCGACTCTAACTTTTCTGGAGTCGGCTCTAGCTCGACATTTCAAAACGATATTTCTGGAGTCGTCTCTGACTTTTCTGGGGTCGACAAGAAACTTTTTCGGAGTCGACTCTAACTTACCCGGAGTCGACTCTAGGTTGGGGCCAGAAAAATCGACGTTCTGCTTCTTCTGTGAGAGTCGACTCTAACAGTCTCGGAGTCGACTCTAACTTCCGTGCCAGTTCCGGAGTCGGCTCTGTGATTCTCGGAGTCGACTCTAATGTCTGCAATTCTTACCTAGACATTAGATTCGATCCAGAACACTATGTAACTCCTGATTTTGATCATTCAATAGACTTATAATCTGAAACACTAATCAAAATCATTAGAGCCTCCAATAGTTATACTCAAATAGTTTTGTTAATCATCAAAATCATCAATTGGGTCAACACTACGTACATTGATACAGTGCTAAAGAGGTTTAGCATGGAGAATTCCAAGAAAAAGCTATCTTCTGATAGGCAATGGAATTCATCTTTCTAAGAAGGATTGTCCGACAACTCCTAATGAAAGAGACGTATGAGTCGAATTCCATATGCTTCGGCAGTGGGATCGATTATGTACACCATGACATGTACAAGACCAGATGTGGCATACTCACTAGGAGTAGTGAGTAGATACCAATCTGATCTAGGAGAAAAACACTAGCAAGTTGTTAAGACAATCCTTAAGTATTTGAGAAATACTAAGGACCAGTGGTTAGTCTATGAAGAGTCTGATTTAAAACTTGTTTGATATACTGATTTCAGTTTCCAATCAGATCATGATGATAGCAAAAGTATATCAGGTTTCGTGTTTATCCTGAATGGTTGAGCTGTTTGCTGGAAAAGTTTCAAGCAACATACAATGGCAGATTCGGTGTGCAAGGCAGAGTACATCGCTGCATCAGATGTTGTGAAAGAAGCTGTGTGGCTGCAAAAGTTCATCTCCGAGCTTGGAGTGACACCTTCCATAGATGGACCAGTCCTGTTGTACAGTGACAGCACTGGTGCCATAGCTCAAGCAAAGGAACTACGAGCACATCAGCGCACCAAGTACATACTGCGTCGGTTTATCTTATTCGATAGATTGTAGACCGAGGTGACATAAATCTTCAGAAGATTGATGGAAAGGAAAACCTAGGTAACCCATTTACTAAAGCACTCAGCATCAAGGAGTTTGATAGCTATAAGTTGAAGACGGGTATTAGATACTGTAATGAGTGGCTTTAGGCTATGTGGGAGTTTGTTGAGAATTGTATCCTAAAGCCAATCATTTGATGATGTGCTAATGTAAATTGTATATAAATTGATATATTAATAAAATTTATTTGATAGTTTATTCATTACAAGAACATCTTCTTAATACTCCTGATTGTAATGAAGCCCTTAGGATCTTCCTTCACGATAAAGGAGGATTTATCTTTGAAGGTCCTCAAAAAGGTTTGCGACCATATGATATACTATGACAGGGCCATAGTACTATCAATTATAGGATGTTGTATATCATATTTGTTGGTTATCCTCTTAACCAAGGAGTGTAGAGACACTGGTATGACATACAGGTGAAAGGTAGGAGTACATTTCACCGAACGTGACTCATTTCCGGATACTCTACTGTCAAGAGTTAATCCGAAAAGATATAGGCATAAGTATCCTTCAGACCTAAAGATCACAACCAGTGGCTTACAAGCAACTCATTGTACTTAGGTGCTGGACCACCTGGATTTCTAATCCAGCTACGAAAGGTTATGGGTGCAGTCAAGTACTTATGGTAGTCAGTTATGGATCAAGATGGAATTTGACCTATCCCGTTAAAAGGAGAAATGCTTGTGTTTCAATTTAGCAAGACCTTGGCCAAGGCACTTCATGTGAAAGTCACATGATCACTAAAATTGAAATCACTTTATGGATTTTCTATTTAGAGTTGACAAGCTCTTAAGCCATCCTTAGCATTTATGGTCAAGAGGATGAATATACGGTAACTGTTTCTTAGGGTTCTTGGAGTTTGCTCAACAACTCTTCGACCAATCCGGACGTCAGGTTCCATTGCTAGATGGGCACATCAATTAGTATAGAAAGTTGTTTCTATGCTACCGGCTTAGGTTCGAACCTAGAGAGTCACACGCATAGAAGTTTCCTAGGATGATCTGTTTGCTGATCAACGATTGAGAATCGTATATGATTTAATTAATCAATTTGATTGATTGAATTATCTCAATTGGGTTAAGTACAATTGAATAAGATTCAATTTGGTTTAAGTCTATTAGAAGGACTAGTCAATTTCAAATATTGATTTAAAATTAGACTTGATTTGGATTTAAATAGATTCAGGACTAGCCAAATTTGATTTGGGCTAGGACCATAATATATGTAGGTTCAGTCCAATAAATTCAGATTAGCTTAAACCAAAAACTAAACTCAAACCTCTCGCATAAGTCTGAGAGATTAAATTCATATATAGAATTTAATATCTTGCATTAATCTTCTCCAAACAATTCTGTCGAAATTCTAAAGTGTTAGAATTTATATGGAATAAATGCGCCTCTTTGTATTAACCAAGCGCTACGGTTCGACGACTCTTTGGTTTTTACCAAACATCGAAATTAATCAAGAACTACGGTTCGACGACTCTTTGGTTTTTTACTGAACATCAGAATTAACCAAGCGCTAAGGTTCGGCGTCTCTTTGATTTTCGCCAAGCGACAAAATTCTAAATGTTAGAATTTAATGGGTTGGCTAAAAAGAGACTATAAATAGAGGACATCCCTCACCAGATTACACAGAAGAGAAAAAAAATACACGATATGTCGTGAATTGATTTTCTAAAGAATTAGAATAGAAAATCCTGGTGATTCTGATGCTAACGGAAGTGTGGAGGATCCTAGAAGAAGAATTCAAGTGGGAGGATTCAAGATCAGCAAAGTCGTTTTCCACGAGCTAGCACTCCCCAGAATCCAATCATTCGGGCTTCGTGTGGACGATACTAGAGGCCGGACGATTGAATGGCTGCAGAGCATAAAAAGATTTACCAATTGCCTTTAACGTAAGTGATATGATCCCTAGATCTTAAGGCATGCTTCAAATAAGAAGTATGACTTCTTGCCTTGAAGATCAAGACATGATCTTGATAGTTTTATTTATAAGCATATTTTGGATCAATCGATCCTATATACAAGGCAAAGATATGATCTTGATGCATGTTAGATAGATTAGTATGTAATCTTTAAATTTCTGCATTGATAATTGTTATCAATTTTTTAAAATATGCATGCCTCGGAGATTGTTTCTCCCTTCAAGATGATAAGTCCCTATGCCTTCAATTGGGGCCTTCTCTTGTTCTTCATGAACAAAAAGTTCTCATTTGGGTTTATGCTCTGGATTGTAAGAAATCCCTACATTACATTAGAAACATGAGTAGTGGCACCAGAATCCAACCATAAAGTGTTAGAAGAAACTTTAGATAAGTTTGATTCAAAAATTGTAGAAGCATAATGAAAGATATCTTTCTTTTCGAACCAAGCTTTTCATTTCAGATAATCTTTTTGATAATATCCTTCTTTCTTATAAAAGTGATATTATCTTTCTTTCTTCTTATCATTATCAGCAACCTGTGTTACTTTAGTGGATGCTTTATTCTTAAATTTATTGGATTTTGGTTTGATAACTTTACCAGCTCTTTCACCCACTAGGTTTATTGAATGAATCCCTTGTGCTTTTAATCTCATTTCCTCTTGAGTAAGCTTATTAGCCAATTCATTAACATCCCACTTATCCTTAATAGTATTATAGTTAATTTGAAAAGGCCCATACTCTTGAGGTAATGAGTTCATAATGAATTGTACTAAAAAGGAGTCATCCATAGCCATTCCCAGGGTCTTAAGTCTTGTTGCAATATTAGTCATATCAAGAACATATTGCTGCATACTTCGCGACCCATCATACTTCATGGTCGTAAGTTTAGCCATTAGTGTTCCTGCAAGTGACTTATCAGCGGAATGAAAGCGCTCTTTCACAAGCTTAAGATATTCTTTAGCTGTTACACTTTCTGGAAGAGTAGACTTAATATTGTTGGCAATTATCATTCGCATGAAACTAAGACATAATCTATTAGATTTATCCCATGCTTTATGTTTTAACTTCTCTGTCTCACTACTCGTATCAGTAATATCAGTGGGCTTTTCTTCTAATAGTGCCAAGTCAAGATCAAAGATACCTAAATGAAAATTGACTTGCTCACGCCATTCAGAGAAGTTTAAACCTTTAAAGATAGTAACAAATGCAGAGAAATAGCTGCAAAACATAAATGCTCAAATTCAGATAATTAAATATAAAATATATTGTAGATTTTCTTTGGGTAAATACAATATATATATATATATTATCGTAATTAGAATGCTATTTAAACTTTAAGGTAATTAATAAACCTTATCAAATATATATAGTATCTTTGGATATTTATATTATATTTGATAAAAGAATATTAGATTTCCTCCTTTAGGTTTGTTAGTTATAGATATCAATCCATCTTTGAGCAAATTCTTAATTTCTAACAACCAACAAATCTTTCTAATTAAAACAATAGCATTCTATAAATTTCATAAATTATATGACTGAATATAAACTAGTTTGGCTACTTTGATGACTAACTAACTAACTAATTTAATCTTGATGTCATATAACTAAACAATAATACTAATATTATTTAAAAATCACTTTATAGATTCGTACAATCGTATATTTGATTGTTAAGGAGATGGAAAACCCAATCAGGTTGATGATATGGATCCTCATAAATTAAAAAGAGCTCCAACACGACATCAAATGCCAAAGTTGGAGGTAAAGGACATCAATTAAAGAGAGACCCACTAATACATACGTGTTCTTATTGGTGTTTCCTTGAAGCTTATAATTTAGGTTGCAGAAACCAAATTTCACCGTCCCTTCCTCATAAGGGCTCGTGTATGGTTGATGCGATTGTTTAACAAATTTATGCGATATATATATATATATATATATAATATATATATATATAATAGCCAACAATACAATCAATCAAAACTTGAAAGTTCATCGTCAATTCATTTTGATGCAAAATTAATCAATCATAATATATGAACAAATTATTTATTTTAAAACCAGGCTCTGATACCACTTGTAGGATCTTCAACAAATAATTTGTTACATAAAATCGAATATAAAATACTTATTTGATGCGGAATTTATCATAATAGTAGATAAACTTGAGACTTGAATATGATTGGATTTTGACAGCCTCTTCTGGAAATAACTAATTTCTCTTCTGTATACAAAAGAAAATCCGGTGAGCGGTTCTTTACCTTTCGCATATTAGGCTAGATTGAAAAAGGGCGACTCTTCGCCTTGTAAAGATTAACCTAACACCTATTTCCCTTAATAAACTAGAATCAAATCCACATCGCACTTACCCATTAGCTTTTCAGTATGATATTGCTTCTGGCTTTGGCAAGGGACGATGGCACTTCTTGATCATTGGTTTATGATGGAGGGGACTCTCTTTCATCCACATCTCAAGAGGCCTAGCTGCTAGTATAGAGAAATTATGGAGAGCGCTCACATGTACATTCCAAAGCCAAAAGTTTCGCTCGTTTTTTTTCTAGACGATCGCCAATGCAATAGTAACTGTTTGCTTTTCCTTCAATTATTCTTTCTCCGTGTTTCTCAGGCCATTTTTCTGTCTATAATTTGAGAGATACTTTGCAGAACCATCGCCTGCTAGATTGGACTCTTTACGCTAGTACACATAATTAAAAAATTCTTTCAACAATTAAAGAAAAATTAATCATTTAAAAAATTTATTTGTGAAATATGTTAAAATATAATGATTGTTAATTCTTAGTATTTTATTTTATTTTATTTATTATTTTTAGTTTATGCTGAGCTTTTATATAGTGGGGATCTATTTTATTTTGCTTTGATGTATACATTTATGCAGGGTATGGTAGCCTCATATGAATAAGAGACGATGTTTAAAATTCTATAGAATTAGAAATAATAATTTTATGACGATGTGCTTTTGAAACTTTATATTTATATTTATTTTTTTGATAAAAAAAATTTTATTTAATTTTTTTAAAAAAAATAATCTGTATTAAAAATTTTTTTAACAAAAATTGGTATAAGAGCTTGATTCATGAGGCTTGGTTCGTGAGATCAGGAAATCCCTCAAGTGTCTTCTTCGCCGTCTTCTTCTCCCCTAGGCCTGAGACCTTTTGCGATCGTGCTTCCTCTGTTGCCACGAGTCACGAAAAGCTCTCGCCGGTCTGGTGGCTGGACGATGAAAAAAAAAAAAAAAAAAGCTATTGCTGGCTCTATATCGTACCCTTAAAGTCTTGGCAAGATCTTCAGCTCCCTTGAAGAGAATCTGATGGTAAAGAAGCCGGTCATTTGGAGGAAAGATACGAACCCCATCAAACTCCGTCTACTGGATTCCTTCGTCCTGCACCTTCCTTCTTTCAAAGCATTTTGAAATGAAAAAAAAAAAAGAAAAAGGAAAGAAGAAGAAGAAGAAGAAAAAAAAAAAAAAAAAAAAAAAAAAAGAAGAAAAGGAGAAAGAAGTTTTTGACTGCCAACAAAAAAAAATAAAAAAGAAAGACGGGAGCACGGAAGACCAGGTGCTTCTTCTCTACCGTTCCTGTCTCCACGGCCTTTCCGATCTTCAAGAATTTCAATCGCTGGGACCGCAGACCAGATCGTGATAACCAAATCCCACCCAACAGGTCACTTCATCCGTGGTGAATCAACGAAGGACGAGAAAAAACCGAGCAAGTCCTAAATAATAAAAAAAAAAAGCGGAAGAAGGGAGCGGCGAAAGGGCGACTCCGCAGCTAAGGTTCGTAAGATCTTCAGATCGGTATTGCTCCATAAAAAAAAAAAAAAGTCTGAATAAAAAAATTATGATTATTAAAGCATTAAAATAAAAACTTTTTTCATTTAACAAGAGATATGAAATTTAGTAGATGATGGATATGAAGAGCTAGCTAATCCAATGGATTATCAAAAGAAGTAATTGAAGGACTATAAAAAAAATGCCAAAGCTCTTTTTTTTTTTATTCAACAAGCTGTATCTGAAAAACTTTTTTCAAGAATTATTAGATCTATTAAATCAAATGAGGCATGGGACATCTTGCAAGAGAAATTTCAAGGCAACACTAAGGTGAGAGCTATCAAACTTCAAACTCTAAGAAGGGAGTTATATAATTTGAGAATGCAAAAAATAAAAAGTTGAAGGATTACTTTTTCAAAATTATAGAGACTATTAATTAAATAAAGAGCTATGGTGAAACCATCATTGAGCAAAAATATGTTAGAAAATTTTAGCTAGTTTATCTCCAAAATTTGATACAATAGTTACAATTGTTGAAGAATCTAAAGATCTTTCTGTATTAAGTGTTTATGAATTAATTGAATCTCTTGAGGCTCATGAGCAAAGATTGTTTAGACATAAAGAATCATCAATTGAAAGTGCCTTTCAATCTAAACTCAAAGTGTTTGATAAAAGTTCTAAAAAAAAAATCTAGTTAGCTCCAGCTAAAAGAGTTATTTAGAGGTGGAAATTACAGTAGATGAGGAGGAAGAAATATGAGAGGAAGAGGTAGAGGAATGGAAAGAAATAACATTTGATGCAGGGTAAAATCGTCATTACGTTAATATCTGTGTGCACGACAAAAAGGTGGAAATTAGACTAGTTGTCGCATCCGAAAAAGGCAAAGCTACTATGTCTCAGCAAGACCGAAGTACCCTCATACCCATGCCCAGACCGAACTATCCTTATACCTCGGTCAAATCGAGTTATCCCTATACTTCGGCTAGACCGAGATATTCTTATACTTCGGCTAGATCGAAATATTCTTGTGTCTCGACCAGACCGAGCTATCCTTATACCTCGGCCAAATCGAGCTATTCTTGTGTCTTGACCAAACCAAGCTATCCTTATACCTCGGTCAGACTAAGTTATCCTTGAACCTCTACGGAACCGAGCTACCCCCATATCTAGCCCAAGTGTGCATGCTGCCTATCGTCACGATGAATCCTTCATACAACGGACAACTCCAATCGCTTGATTTTCAAAGTTGATTCCTCAAAATTAACAGAAGTTCAAATCCATGATTATATGGCAAGATTTCAGCCATGTGGGCCCCCAACCATCCTAGGAGGGAAATAAAGCCAATAATGCCAATTGAGTCCTAGAGTTTATAAATCACCAAATCTTAAAGCATCAACTAACATCTCTAGCCGTTGATCATCTAATAAACAAGATTCGAATCTCATAGGCCTCGTAACAAACCTAATTTGAATCAGAGTCAAATCATTTTGATTTTTCCATCCCCCAAGACACGTTCAAGGAATCAGGTGAGCAACCCGCCAATATTCGAATAGTCTATAATACCTTTCCCAAGAACTTTTTAGGTATGCTCACTCTCTCATTGAAAAATCTATTGAAGCTCAAGTAGAGCATTTAAAGCTCTCGGGAGCCATTCTTGAGGGACTCTTCTGCAAAAGCCTTCTCCTCTTATTTTCTCACTGTGAATTTTCACTAACTTGAGCATCGGAGGGTCTTCCATAAGGGCCACCCCCAGCATTCCCTATGAGAGGGCTATCTTGCAGGTCCATTCGAGTGGAAAGTCAACACCCAGATCTGTAGGCAGACTGTGCCTGAGTTGAAGAATGGATTATATGGCAACAGATTGGCGCTAAAGGAACGATCTCAAGTCCCATAAACTTGTAATCAAGGAGATAAGGCTTAAAACCAAAAGAACAACCCTTCAATGGCCAATCGAAGGAGAGCAGCTTTAGATATGCAAGATCAGGCCATCTCCCAAAGGTCTGATCCCGCAAACAATATGGCACCACCGTAGCCGCCGACGGCCAAGACTCCCTCACCACTAGCAACCGTGGTCATCCAGGACCAGTTCACCATGCCGGTCCAGTAAGTTCAAGCTCTAGCCTAGCTGGTATAGAAACTCCATGGAGTTTCCTGATCGGCTGTCCTTGCTCCACAACTCCTTGATGGAGTCGCCGCCCCCGTTCCTCCAGCGATTTCTTCCTATAACCCGCTAGAAGTCATGAGCCATCCATAACAGCCCAACCAAAGAGGGCCTAAACTAGCACCACAAAGGGCTCGAGAGTTGACCCACCTAGATCTCGGCAAGCTCGATATCTTTTCCCGTGATACTTTTGCCATGACTCGATGCCACAGCCATAGTCCCCTCGACCCCTCTCTCCTACTACCCAGGACGAAGGGGTTCAAAGACAGCTTCAGGAGATGCGTTGAGAGTGGCGGCAAGAGTTGGACGCCGTCAAGCAAGTTCCTCCTTCCCAATCGAAGATGGAGCAAGGGATTCTATTCTCCAAGGAGATCATATGAAAAATGATTCCTCCCCAAGTCAAGCTCCCCACCATTGAGCCATATCATGGATCCACCGATCCCGATGACCATCTGAGCAATTTTTAATCCATCATGATGTTCCATAGAGTATCAGATGCGATCCTATGTCAAGCCTTCCCCTCTACTCTCAGAGGGTTAGCCGGAATCTGGTTCAATAGCTTGAAACCAGGTTCCATTGATTCTTTCAATGAGCTAAGCTACCTGTTCATCAGTCAGTTCGTCAGTAGCCGCTGCCACCGTAGAAGGTCCAACTCCCTCTCTGAGGTCAAGCAACGAGAGGGGGAGTCTTTGAAGAATTATTTAGGCTATTTTAACATACCCATATTGGAGGTAGACCATCTCAAACATGAGGTGGCCATATCTACCTTGGCAGGCAGAGTGTCCAAGGTGGGTAACTTCTATCTAGTCCTGGAGGTCAACTATCCGAGGAGCCTTTCCGACATGATGGTCTTGGCGGATAAATACACCAGGGTTGAGGAGTCACAAAGGTCAGCCCAGGCCGAACAATCAAAGAAGAAAGAGGCTAAAGGCTCGAAGAAGAGCCAACCTTCTCGCCATGCAAGTTCGCCTCGCCGCTAGAGAGCTCCTCCTCCGCCACCTAGAGATCGTACTCAAAGTTTTGCCTGGAGGTTTAATCAGTACACTCCACTCACTGCACCAAGGACACAGATCCTGATGGAGATCGAGCGTCAGATCCCTCGGTCGCTGCCTCTCCGAGTGAACATAGCCTGGAGAGATATGACCAAGTATTGCCATTTTCATCGGGATCATGGGCATGATACTAAAGAGTGCTAGCAGCTTTGGAATGAGATTGAGCAACTCATTCGATAGGGGAGGTTAGATCGATTCAGATGAGCCCCCAAGCAGAACATGGAGAAAATTGTCAGCCTGAGCCTCACCAACAACCTCCACCAAACCCGTCAGCTAGTGGCAATGTTAGTATGATTGCGATGATCGATTCCTCACTGGCTCGATTAAGTGAAGCAAAGAATCTATCGAAGAAGCCTTGGATCAATGAGCTCTCTTTTTTTAATGAAGATCTCTGTTGGTACAGATAGTAACCCAAGAGGGGGGGGGATGAATTGGGTTTTTCAAAAATTTAAACTCTTTTGAAAAATAAACCCCAATGGAAATAAAACTTAGATTCGCACAGATTAAAATAGAATATGCACAAATAGAGAGTTAAAGAAAATGAGACAATCACGGCAAACACAGGAGATTTTATAGTGGTTCGGTGTACCTACACCTACGTCCACTCCCAAGTATCTCTTGGGTCCACACTATAATCAATCTGATTACAGCAGAGTTGTTTTGCAAGCTCACAACTCGAACTTGTTGTTTTCCCGGGTGCACAACGAACCCAGCTGGTTTTCAAGGCTCACCAGCACAAAACCTTACACACAAGCTAATGCTTGCACAAGGCTAACAACCTCAACTGAATCAATCACCAGATTGACCTAGCAAACAATATTTGTTTTACAATAAACAGCTCCTCCTATGAGCAAATATACAATAATGAAACAAGAATAAAAAGATAGGAATCAAAGCCTGATTTGCAGATCTTGGTGGCTTGCTCCTTCTCTTCTTTTGAGTGGATCTTCCTTCAAGGTGCTCTTGAGACTCAGAAGATCAGAAAACTAGGGCTTGCTTCTTCCCTTGAGATTTCTTCGAAATAGAACAACAAAAGCTTGGAATCTCTCTCTTTTCTTTTGGGGAATCAGTATGATCTTTCCTTACGAGTTTTCCTCTTTTCTCTTTTGATTTTCTGATGGATTTCTAAGATTTCTCTCTATTCTTTTCTTTTTGTCTCTCTTTTTTCGGATGCAGCAAACCCTCTTCTTATAGATCCCGATTAATCCATAAATAGTTTAAAACTATCCGTTAGAAACAAGTGTAAGAAGGATTAGAACCAAAAATAGCAATAGCCGTTGGGATTAAAAAGATAAAGATAAAGTTTAGAGTCGTTCTGACAGTTCTGGAGTCGTCTGACATTCTGGAGTCGGCTCTAACTTTTCTGGAGTCGGCTCTTTCGAAAATCCCCAAATCGCTTGAACTGGAGTCGTCTCTGACTTTTCTGGGGTCGACACAAAAATCTTCTGGAGTCGACTCTAACAGTCCGGAGTCGACTCTAAGTCATGGCCGAAAAACCATCGTTCTGTCTTTTCTGTTGGAGTCGGCTCTAACAGTCCTGGAGTCGACTCTAAGTCCGTGCCGGAGTCGACTCTGCGATTCCATGTGTCGACTCTAATGTCTGAAATCTTACCTTGACATTAGATTCGAACTAGAACTTGATTTAACTTATGATTTTGATTAATAGAAATATCATAACTGAAAAACTTAAATCAAAATCATTAGTAACTTCAAATGTTATACTCAAATAGTTTTGTTAATCATCAAAATCATCAATTGGGTCAACAATCTCCCCCTTTTTGATGATGACAAAAACTTTGAGTATATGCATTAAAAATTCATTTGAATTAAGAATTATAGACATTGTTAAAGCTTTAAAACTTTAACAGAGAATTTGATGCCAATTTCAAAATGAATCAAAAAAGATACATGAGTTCTATTATAAACATCAATCAAGATGATTTAACTTTACGTAGGAAATTATTAAGCTCCCCCTGCATTGAATAACTCCCCCTATGTAAATAAACTGAAATCGATTGATACAAATTGATTAGAATTTATAAATCTCAAAATTTCTCTCCCCTTTTTGATATGCCAAAAGATTGAAATCTTATACTCCTTATATTCTTTCATTCTTATTTCTTTTATGCATATACAATTTTCTCTCCCCCTTTTTTGTTATCAGCAATAAGGAGAATTATCAGAGCGGGGTTGTTGGTTCATTTAATCATAGAGATGGTAATTGGATCTCATAGACAAATTTGCAATAAAAGGATAATTGTATTTCAATGCAAGATTCATTACATGTGTCAATTCAAGTACATTCTTAGAAAAGTAACATATTCAAGTATATAATTCCTAGATACAGCTATCAAAGCAAGAAAGCAAGAAATCCTAAGATACAACCTAGGATAAGATAGGGTATCAAAATCAAACATGCTTTAAACAATTTTCTTCAAATGACCAATCATTTCCATACATCATCTTTTTGGTCTTTCTTAAATTTTTCAAGACAAGCTTCAACTTGAGCGACTGCAAGGTCAAGTCCTTCTTCAACTGACCAGTAGCATCTAAATAGACTCTTGATCCATCTGCTATTCCTTCCTATCCTTTCAAAGATCTTTTGAAGCTCAGATGACATGGCATTCACTGATTTATCCAAAGTGGAAACTATCATGTCAAGCTTAGCAGATATCAATTTCATTTCACTTCTCATATCGAATCATGCTCAGTCAGTAAGGCTCTGAGCTGATCAAGCTGCTCTCTGAAATCTTCCAGATACCAAGGCTGACTGATGTGGAGGTGAAGGATGAGTGCTCGGTCCAGCCTCTGAAGGTCCAGCAGTAGATGGTCCAGGGACATCCTCATCTATGGCCTCCTCAGTTCTGGCTTCTTGTCTCTTTCCTTTGCCACTGGCCATTTCTTTCCTGAATCCCATTCTATGAATAGTGGAGATGCTGTAGTAGTCAGTATATCTGAATTCCTTTGCAGTTCATTCTCCATTATTAGCACACCTTGGCTTCTAAAGACTAGTGTAAGAATCATACCATATGGCAGTGTAGATCTTTTCTTTGTAGCAGCCTCTGCCATATAACCAATCATCATGCCAGCTAAATTGACTGGCCTTCCAGTGATGATACAGTCCATCAAAGAATGTCTCGCTCCGAGACATACTCAAATCTTCCAATTTTAGGAAATAGATTCTTCCACAATATTATGAAGTAATCTGAGTTCCAGGTTAAGTTGATTTGCCATTTCTTCAAACTCAGTTACATCTCTTCCTAAGCATCTTGATAGGGCTCCACCTCTATCATCATGCTGATATTCCATAAACCAATTGTGGGCATTTCCAAAAGATTTCCAAGGACTCTGTAGTGATTACCACTTTGGTTCCTCTTACAAAACTCACAAACCTCCTTCTCCTCTACATAAATCATTGTAAAATTCTCTCACGAGGGCAGGGTAGGTCGGAACATCTAGTGACAAATCTTTTCCCAACCCATTTCTTTTATTTGACTTCCTATTGAAAAACCTTCCGACTCAAAGAAATCAAAATCTACCTTCCTTCCAGTGTGATAACCTTACCGGCTAACTCGACGGGAGGATGATGGAGAAGCTTCTTGAGTGGCCGAAGAGGAGGACGAAGCGAAGAAGATTCCTCCGGTTCCGAACGAACGTCTCCCGTGGGAACGGACGCCAACACGGATCCTCGCCTTTTGGGAGCCATTGGAGATCAATGAAGTTGGAATCAAGGTTTTGAAGAGTTTGGAAAATTTGGAGGCTTTGAGAAGGATTTGAAAGGATTAAAAGGGTTGAGTTTAGGTGTCGACTCCGCCTTTTTATTTTTGACCTTTCTCACTTAGAGTCGACTCCCGAAAACTGAGGTGTCGGCTCCGAACCAAAAATCTGTCAGCGCTCGAATTAGAGTCGGCTCTGCAGAAGCCGGAGTCTCTAATAGACAGAAACATAAAAAAAGGTGTCGACTCCAAAACTGAGGGTGTCGACTCCACAATAGTTTCAGTATAAAAAATCAAGTTTCAAGGATCTGAAACTATTCAAATTAATCATCAAACTCTAGATAATGTTCCTAATCAATTGGGGAAACAATGAATCAAATCTAGATAGATTTCCTTATTGGACATAGAGATTTTCAAGAAATTGATGAAAGTCTAGATAGTTGTTGTTCTTAAGAGTTTCAGAAAATCATTCTAAAGGATCACAAACTCCTAATTCTCCTCTAAGATAACAAAATCTTCTTCACTTAAGGGTTTGGTAAAATATCAGCTAATTGTTCATTCAGTATTCACATAATCAAGACAAACATCATTATTAGTTACATGTTCTCTAATAAAGTGATGTCTAATTTCAATGTGTTTAGTTCTTGAATGTTGAATTGGATTTTTAGTTAGATTATGGCACTAGTATTATCACATCTTATAGGAATTTTATCAAGTGTGATACCATAGTCTTCAAGTTGTCGCTTAATCCAAAGGATTTGAGCACAGCAACTTCCAGCTGCATACTCTGCCTCAGCAGTGGATAATGCAACCGAATTTTGCTTTTGCTAAACCAAGAGATTAAGTTACTTCCTAAAAGTTGGCATGCACCACTTGTACTTTTCTATCTAATTTACAACCAGCATAATCAGAATCAGAATAAGCAATCAATTTTAATGTTGAGTCTCTAGAATACCATAATCCTACATTTTTTGTTCCATTTAAGTATCTAAAGATTCTTTTAACAGCAATTAAATGTGATTCTTTAGGATTAGATTGATATCTTGCACATAGACAAACAGAAAATAATATCTGGCCTACTTGCAGTTAAGTAAAGAAGGATCCGATATACCTCGATAATGCTTCTGATCTACTTTCTTACCTTCTTCATCTTTGTCCAGCTTGCATGAAGGACTCATTGGCGTACCAAGGGGTTTAGCAGATTCCATACCAAACTTCTTGAGAATTTCCTTTGTGTACTTTGTTTGGTTGATAAAATCCCGCTTTCTTTGTTTGATTTGAAGTCCAAGGAAGAATTGAGTTCTCCCATCATGCTCATCTCGAATTCTCCCTGCATTAACTTAGCAAATTCTTGACAAAGGAGATTGTTAGTAGCACCAAATACAATGTCATCAACATAAATTTGAACAATTAATAAATCTTTTCTTTTCTTTTAAAAACAAGGTTTTATCAACATTTCCTTGAAAAATCATTTTCAATTAAAAATTTACTTAATCTATCATACCAAGCTCTAGGTGCTTGCTTTAAACCATAAAGTGCTTTGTGCAATTTGAAAACGTGATTTGGAAATTCATGATCTTCAAAACCAGGAGGTTGTTCAACATAAACTTTCTCATTTATAAAACCATTTAAAAATGCACTTTTAACATCCATTTGAAATAAATTGAAATTCATATGACATGCAAATGCAAGTAGTAGCCTAATGGCTTCTAATCTAGCAACAGGTGCAAAAGTTTCATCAAAATATACCTTCCTGATTATATCCTTTTGCAACTAATCTAGCCTTATTTCTAATTACCAATGCCATTTTCATCAATTTATTTCTAAAAACCCATTTAGATCCTATTATAGGGTGATTTTTAGGTCTTCTACTAGGGTCCAAACTTGGTTCCTAGTGAATTGGTTTAACTCTTCCTGCATTGCTAACATCCAATAACTATCTTTCTTCAGCTTCCTCTATAGTTTTAGGTTCTATATGAGATACAAATGCAAGATGATTATTGATATTTCTCATTGATGATCTAGTCCTTACACCTTGAGATGGATCACCTATGATTAGGTCCTTAGGATGACTATAAGCATATCTCCAATCTCTAGGTAGATCTTTATCATTATGAGCAGTATCAATACCATCATCCTTAGGTGAGTCATCATCTTTAGCTTCAGGTTCTTGATCTGAAGATACATTTAATTTTTCAATACCTTTTCAATCAAAGATGTATCTTCCTCATCATCAATTTTATCTGAACTTGATGCTAAAGACTCATCAAACACTATATGAATGGATTCTTCTACAACTAAGCTTCTCTTATTAAATACTCTATATGCCTTGCTAGATGTAGAATATCCTAGGAAAATACCTTCATCAGACTTTGCATCAAACTTCCCAAGATTATCCTTACCATTGTTATGAATAAAACATTTACAACCAAATGCATGAAAATAACCTAAATTTGGTTTCCTATTATGCCATAGTTCATAGGGAGTCTTCTTAAGGATAGGTCTAATCAGGCTCTATTTAGGATGTAACATGCTGTGTTTATAGCTTCCGCCCAAAATATTTTGAAGTTGGCTTTCACATAGCATGGTACGGGCCATGTCTTCTAAAGTCCTATTCTTTCTTTCTACAACTCCATTTTGTTGAGGTGTCCTAGGTGCTGAAAAAGTTATGATGTATGCCTTTTTCAAAAAAAATTTTTCAAATAAGTGATTTTCAAATTCAGTTCCATGATCACTTCTAATAGACACTATGGTAGTGTTTTTCTCATTTGTGACTTTCTTAACGAATTTCAGGAATATTGAGAAAGTCTCATCTTTGTGAGCTAAAAATATTACCCAAGTGAATCTAGAGTAATCATCTACTATCACTAGACCATATTTCTTTCCTCCTAGACTTGTGGTTCTAGTAGGTCCAAAAAGGTCCATGTAGTAGCTCTAGTGGCCTAGTAGTTGAAACAATATTTTTAGATTTGAAAGAAGTTCTTGTTTGCTTTCCAAATTGACATGCATCACATATTCGATTATTTTCAAAATTTAAGCTAGGAATACCTTTAACTAGATCCATTTTTAATAGTTTAGAAATTAAGTGTGTGCTTGCATGACCTAATCTACGGTGCCATAGCCAACCAATCTCATTCATCTTAGCATTATTAGCAACTAAGCAATGATTACTTGGAGATAAATTACTCAAATCAATTAAGTACACATTGCCATAACGTTTACCAACAAGAATAATGCTGTTATCAATGGGATTAGTAACAGTGCAAACAGAAGCTTCAAAGGAAACTTTGAAACCTTTGTCACACAGTTGACTAATACTTATCAAATTATGTTTAAGTCCATCGACATATAAAACATTATTAATATGAGTAGATGGAGTAATTTGAATCTTACCAATACCCATGATATGGCCTTGACCATTATCACCAAAGTAACTACTCCACCTCTTTTTGATTCAAGGGTGATGAATTGATCTTTGTCACCCGTCATGTGTCTTGAGCAACCACTATCCAGGTACCACTTTTTTTTTCAGTCTGATGGCTGCAAGACACTCCTGCAAAACATTCATGTCTTAATTTTAGGTACCCAAGCCTTCTTGGGTCCTTCATGGTTAGATGCATTAAATATTGTTCCTTTGGGAACCCAAATCATCTTTCTCTTATTATGTGAGATTTACACATATAAGATTTATGTCCTTTGTTTCCACATTTAAAACAAGTAATATTTGATGATTTTTCAGCATGTAAAAATATTTTTCAAAGATTTTTGCTTTTTAAGTGGATTATATCCCAATCCAGCTTTATCAAAGACAGCTTTTTGATTGTCCAAAATCATATTAAGTTTGATAGAGCTTAAAGTAAATTTATCAACTATAGGTTTAAGTCTATCAACCTCATTTTTCAAGCTTTCATTTTCTTTTATCAAAACTTCTTTTTCTACAACATGCTTTTCATTTTCTAAGGATAGTTTTTGCATTTGATTTTTCAGATCTTTGTTCTTTGAACTTAAGTTTGCAAAATCATCCATTAATTCATAAAAAGCACTATGCAATTCATCGAAAGTAAAATTATCTAGAAAACTCGAACTTACCTCATCATTGTCCGCCATGAAGCATAGATTGGCCATTTCACTCTTTTCTTCCTCTTCGGAACTTGAGCTTTCCGAATCACTCCATGTGGCCATCATTGCCTTCTTTTTGAATTTTCAGGCCTTTCTTTAGTTGTGGGCATTCAGATTTAAAATGACCCGGCTTTTTACATTCAAAACAAATAACTTCTTTTTCTTTGCCCTTGTCCTCATCTTTTCTTCCAAATGGCTTTTTCTTTTCAAACTTCTTCTTCCTCATGAATTTTTAAATTTTTTGTGATGAGTGCCATGTCCTCATCATCACTTTCATCTTCAGATTCATGAGGCTCTTCCATATATTCAGAAATCTTAAGAGCCATAGTCTTCTTCTTCTTTGACTCATCATCATCAACATGTTGCTTAATTTGAAGCTCATGAGTCATCAAGGATCCCAATAATTCTTCTAGGGGTAGGGTACTTAGATCTTTTGCCTCTTGTATTGCAGTCACTTTAGCTTCCCAAGTCCTAGGCAAAGAACGTAAAACCTTCCTCACAAGATCAGAATTATCATAAGATTTACCAAGGCTTTTTAAACCATTAACTATATCAGTAAATCTTGTAAACATATCAGTAATAGATTCACATGCATCCATCTTAAACAATTCATACTTATGAACTAGCATGTTAATCTTGGATTCCTTGACTTGATTTGTTCCCTCATGGGTAACCTCAAGTCTATCCCAGATTTTCTTAGCAGAAATGCAAATAGATATACGATTGAATTCATTTGCATCTAATGAGCAGTATAAAACATTCATTGCTTTGGCATTAAGTTGTGCCAATTTTTTATCATGTTCATCCCATTCCTTTCCGTTTAGGAATCTCCATGCCATTTACTCTAGCAGTGGGTGTGTGTGGTCCATTGACTATAATGCTCCATAGATCATAGTCAAGTGCTTGAATAAAAATTTTCATTCTAGCCTTCCAATAACCATAGTTTAATCCATTAAACAAGGGTGGTCTATTTGTAGATTGACCTTCAAAAAAGATGAACCAGCTTGAGTTGCCATGTGGATCTTTGACTCTTGATCGTTAGATCAAATCAAATGAGCACTAGCTCTGATACCAATTGTTGGTCCAGATAGCAACCCAAGAGGGGGGGGGTGAATTGGGTTTTTCAAAAATTTAAACTCTTTTGAAAAATAAACCCCAATAAAATAAAACTTAGATTCACACAGATTAAAATAGAATATGCACAAATAGAGAGTTAAAGAAAATGAGACAATCACGGCAAACACAGAGATTTTATAGTGGTTCGGTGTACCTACACCTACGTCCACTCCCAAGTATCTCTTGGGTCCACACTATAATCAATCTGATTACAGCAGAGTTTTTGCAAGCTCACAACTCAAACTTGTTGTTTTTCCGGGTGCACAACGAACCCAGCTGGTTTTCAAGGCTCACCAGCACAAAACCTTACACCACAAGCTAATGCTTGCACAAGGCTAACAGCCTCAACTGAATCAATCACCAGATTGACCCAGCAAACAATATTTGTTTTACAAGATAAAAGCTCCTCCTATGAGCAAATATACAATAATGAAACAAGAATAAAAAGATAGGAATCAAAGCCTGATTTGCAGATCTTGGTGGCTTGCTCCTTCTCTTCTTTTGAGTGATCTTCCTTCAAGGTGCTCTTGAGACTCAGAAGATCAGAGAACTAGGGCTTGCTTCTTCCCTTGAGATTTCTTCGAAATAAAACAACAAAAGCTTAGAATCTCTCTCTTTTCTTTTGGGGAATCAGTATGATCTTTCCTTACGAGTTTTCCCTCTTTTCTCTTTTGATTTTCTGATGGATTTCTAAGATTTCTCTCTATTCTTTTCTTTTTTCTCTCTTCTTTTCGGATGCAGCAAACCCTCTTCTTATAGATCCCGATTAATCCATAAATAGTTTAAAACTATCCGTTAGAAATAAGTGTAAGAAGGATTAGAACCAAAAATAGCAATAGCCATTGGGATTAAAAAGATAAAGATAAAGTTTAGAGTCGTTCTGACAGTTCTGGAGTCGCGTCTGACATTCTGGAGTCGGCTCTAACTGGAAATTCGAAAATCCCAAATCGCTTGAACTGGAGTCGTCTCTAACTTTTCTGGGGTCGACACAAAAATCTTCTGGAGTCGACTCTAACAGTCCGGGAGTCGACTCTAAGTCGTGGCCGGAAAAACCATCATTCTGTCTTTTCTGTTGGAGTCGGCTCTAACAGTCCTGGAATCGACTCTAAGTCCGTGCCATTTTTCGGAGTCAACTCTGTGATTCCATGTGTCGACTCTAATGTCTGAAATCTTACCTTGACATTAGATTCGAACTAGAACTTAATTTATCTTATGATTTTGATTAATAGAACATATCATAAACTGAAAAATTAAACCAAAATCATTAGTAACTTCAAATGTTATACTCAAATAGTTTTGTTAATCATCAAAATCAATAATTGGGTCAACAATCTCTGGGAGATACAATATCCACACAATGATGCTTTAGTTGTATCTCTTAATATGAACGATTATGATGTACACCGTATTTTGGTTGATTGTGGAAGCTCTGTTAATGTTTTATATTTTGATACTTTTGTAAGGATGAAATTGCAGATGGAAGATCTCGAACCATAGACTCTACCTTAATTGGTTTCACTGGCGATGCAATTACTCCCGAGGGAGTTATTACGCTGGTGGTTCGGGCGGGCACTTGGCCCAGTATAGCCATTGTACACATCGATTTTCTAGTGATCAATCTTCGGTTGCTCTACAATATGATCTTTGCAAGCCCAGATAGATGTCCCTTAAATCTATTATATCTATCCCTCATCTTGCCATAAAGTTTCCCATAGAATGGGGGGTGGGAATAGTTCGAAGAAGTCAAGCTGTGGCTCCATACTTCTTCATTGCTGATCTTCAGTCTAGAAAACTCGAGGTTGATGAGCTGGATGCTCGAAAGGATTTCACTAAGCAATGAGGAGAACCAGCCGAAGAACTCAAAGAGGTGCCACTCGACAAAGCCTGACCAGACCGAACCATAAGGATCGGGTCATAATTGAAAGGAAACCTTGGCGAGATTTGGTCGAGTTTCTTCGAAGGAATGCTGACGTCTTCGTCAGGTCTGCTTCAGATATGCCAAGAATCAGCCCAGATGTTCTTGTCCATTGCCTTAATGTGGATGAAACATTTTGATCAATCAAGCAAAAGAAAAGAAGCTTGCCCCCGAGCGTCAGAAGGCCATCGAAGAGGAGGTTGATAAGCTCATTAAAGCTAACTTCATTTGGAAAGTGAAATATCCCGATTGGCTAGTGAATATTGTCATGATAAAAAAGTCGAATGGCAAATGAAGAATCTGCATCGACTTCATGGACCTCAATAAAGCTTGCCTGAAGGACAGTTTTTCTATACCTCAGATTGATCAGCTTGTGAACGCTACCTCGGGCCACCAGATGCTGACCTTTATGGATGCATATCGGGCTACAACTAAATTTGGATAGCACCCAAGGATGAAGAAAAGACCACCTTCATTATTGACCAAGGTATTTATTGTTATCGAGTCATGCCTTTTGTTTTAAAAATGTAGGAGCAACCTACCAAAGACTGGTTAACAAAGTTTTCAAAAAAAATCGATCGAAACATAGAAGTTTATGTTGATGACATGCTGGTCAAGAGCAAGAAAGCATCTCATCATGTTGATGATCTTACAGAGAGCTTTGCAATGCTTCGGAGGTACCAGATGAAGCTAAATCCAACCAATGTGCCTTTGGAGTTAATTCTAGGAAGTTCTTGGGCTTCATGGTCTTCCAGTGAGGCATTGATGTAAATCCATAGAAAAACCAAGCCCTTCAATAGATGGTGCTTCCAATGTCAGTCATGGAGGTGCAATGCTTTACGGGGAGGATAGCAGCCCTCAATCACTTTATTGCTCGATTGGCCAAGAGATGTTTGCCCTTCTTCAAGGTACTTCGGTCAGCTAAAACTTTCTAGTGGACTCCGGATTGTCAGAAATCCTTCAAGGATCTAAGAAATACCTCGGCTCACCATCTCTTCTCAGTAGCCCAAGGCTCGGGGAGACCCTATACTTGTATCTGGCAGTCTCAAAGAATGCCATTGGGTCTGTGCTAGTCCGGGAGGAGGGCAAAATCCAAAAATAGGTTTATTATGTTAGCAAAATACTTTGGAATGTTGAGACAAGATACATCCAGATTGAAAAGATGGTATTAGCTTTGATAACATCCGATCGAAAGTTACAGCCTTATCTTCAAGCACATACTATGGTAGTCCTAACTAACCAACCTATCAAATCAATCATTCATCGTTCGAAGGTGTCGGAAAGGATGACCAAATGGGCCATTGAGCTAAGTGAACATGATATCCGGTATCAACCTCGTCTGGCCATCAAAGCATAAATTATAGCAAACTTTCTCCTTGAATGTACTATGCCAGAGGATGGTTCCACACCAGATACTTTCGAGCAATCGAATCCCAAACTCTATGACTACTTCATGTGGATGGGTCCTCCAGCATTAATGATTCTAGCACTGTCTTGATCCTCACTGGTCTAGAGGGTGTGACCATCGAGTATGGTATCTGCTTCTCCTTCCCAGTGTCTAATAATGAAGCAGAGTATGAAGCTTTGCTTTCCAGACTTTGGATTATCCACAACTTGAAGGTGAGGAGATTGATTGCACACACCAACTCCCAACTAGTCGCGGGCCAAGTGCTGGGAGAATTTGAAGCTCGGGAACCAAATATGGTTTGGTATCTCCAAAAGGTGCATGACTTGTCTTCTCATTTTTCTAAACTTGAAGTCATTCAGATTCCCAGAACAAAGAATGCATGCGCCAACCTTCTATCTCACCTGGCGACTATGGATTTAATGGATCTCAAACAAAAATTCACTTAAAAATTCTTGAAAAGTCCAGCATTGTCAACGCAGATCAGGTGATGCAAATTGAGGCCGAACCTTCCTGGTTCAACCCGATACTCAAGTATTTTAAAGAAGGATCGTTCCTGATCGACAGAAAGGAGGCAAGGAAGCTGAAGATGCAAGCAAATCATTATGTCCTACTCAATGACCAGCTGTACAAGCAATCTTTCTCCATGCCATTACTAAAATGCCTTCAGCCATCAAAAGCCGATTATACTCTTCGGGAGGTTCATGAAGGCATCTACGGCAATCATCTTGGCGATCGAGCTTTATGTCACAAAGTACTACGCCAAGAGTACTATTGGCCAACCATGCAGAAGGATTCTAACAATTTCGTTCGAGCCTGCGACTCATGTCAACAACATTCAAATATCCAGAGGCTTCCTTTTGCTCATTTGACACAAATATTGTCTGCTTGATCCTTTGCTAAGTGGGGGATGGACATTCTTGGTCCTTTTCCTCTTGCTACAGGATAGAGGAAGTTTCTATTCATAGCAATTGATTACTTCACTAAGTGGGTCGAGATTGAAGCAGTTGCCCAGATAATTGAAGCTCGAGCTAAGGATTTCGTATGGAGATCCATTATTTGTTGGTTCGGCCTTCCGCACACTATTATCACAGACAATGGCAGTTTGATAACCCTAAATTCTAAGAGTTCTATGCGGATCATGGCATCCACCATCGGCTTACATCGGTCAGGCATCCCCAAGCCAACAGTGAGGTAGAGGTGACTAACCGAACCTTGCTGCAAGGGATCAAAGCTCGACTCAACAGGACATATGGCAAGTGGACGAATGAGCTTCACCATATTTTATGGGCTTACAGAATCACCCAGAGGGTTTCCATGGGTGAAACTCCATTTAGAATGGCCTTCAGTACTGAGGCTGTCATCCCTATGGAGATTGGACTACCTTCACTATGGCTGGAGAATTATTCAGAGGAGTCGAGCGACGAACAGCTCTGAACCAATCTCAACTTGATAGAAGAAGTCAAAGAGAAGGTCTAGATCCGAATGGCGACCTATCAACAAAGGGTAGCCTGATATAATTCCTTTCGAGTTAAAGTAAAATCTTTCCTTCCTGGTGATCTTGTGCTATGCAAAGCATCTGTCTCTAAGACATTAGAACAAGGAAAGCTATCTTCAAACTAGGAAGGTCCCTATCAAGTTGCAGAGGTTCTTAGACTTGACACTTACAAACTTCAGGAGCTGGATGGAAAATCTATTCCTCGGACATGGAATTCAGATAATCTCTGAATATACCATCAGTAAAGTACGCTTCTACTAAACTCATTCTATTTACATTAGCAAAATTTTACTTTTAAAATTACAATGTCCATGTTTTGATTATCTCTCTAAAAAGCAATCCTCGGTGGAGCCAAGCGATTTTTTCGTACCTTGGCAGCGCTAAGTAAAATATAATCTCTCTTCAAACCTCGATAGGGCCGAGCGGTTTTTTTCATACCTTGGTAGCATCAAGTAAAATATAATCTTTCTCCGAACCTCGGTAGGATCGAGCAATTTCTTCGTACCTTGGCAACGCCAAGTAAAATATAATCTCTCTTCGAACCTCGATAGGGCCGAGCGGTTTCTTCGTACCATGGCAGTGCCAAGTAAAGTATAATCTTTCTCCAATCCTCGGTGGGGCTAAGCAATTTTTCTGTACCTTGGTAGCGCTAAGTAAAATATAATCTCTCTCCGAACCTCAGCAGGGCTGAGTGATTCCTTCGTACCTTGGCAGTGCCAAGTAAAATATAATCTCTCTCCAAGCCTCAACAGGGCTAAGCAATTTTTTCGTACCTTGGTAGAACCAAGTAAAATATAATCTTTCTCCAAGCCTTGGCAGGACCGAGTGATATTTCTCCAAACCTCAGCAGGGCCAAGCGATTCCTCCGTACCTTGGCAATGCCAAGTAAAATATAATCTCTCCTCGAGCCTCGATAAGGCCGAGCGATTTCTTTGTACCTTGGCAGTGCTAAGTAAAATATAATCTTTCTTCAAGCCTTGGCAGGACTGAGTGATATTTCTCCAAATCTCGGCAAGGCCGAGCAATTCCTCCGTACCTTGGCAGCACCAAGTAAAATATAATCTCTTTCCAAGCATCGATAGGGCCAAGCAATTTCTCTGTACCTTGGCAGTGCCAAGTAAAATATAATATTTCTCTAAACCTCGGCAGAGCCAAGTGATTCGTTCATACCTCGATACGACAGAGCTATTTCTATGAACCTCGGTGGGGTCGAGCGATCTTTATATCTCGATGGGTTTGGATGAGCCACTTTATATCTTGACTGGTCTAGATATAATTTCCCATAGAAACTATTCGCTGAGCAACAATCTGCATACCTCAATAGAGTCGGGTAAAACTCTCTTTATCCCTTGGCATGATCGAGTCATTTATTATGATTTCAATGAACTAGATAAAAACTCTTAGGGACCTTCGGCATGACCGAACTCCCACCTCTCGTTGAAGCATTTCTTCAAGGCCTCTATCTCTTGGACATGCTCGGACCTGCATTGCTGTAATTCCGACCGAGACTTGTCAGCGAAATCGTGAGCTCCTCTGAGTTCATTAGCTTCAGCCTGAAATATGGATGCTCTTTCTAGAGCGATTCTCTTGGTTTCCTTTGATTTCTCGATTTTCTCCTGAGCCACTCTTAAAGCCTTAGAAAGCTTGTCCGTCGATGCCATCCTTTCTCAAAGGACGATAGCCTTCCTCCTGGCTTAAGCGCAAGCTCTCGCAACTAGGTTCAAGCGATAGCACAACGATCTCATTATGATATCGCTCTGCAAAATGAACTTTTGATGATGAGTTCTGATTAAACTACTCTATGAAAGCAAAATGCTTCAATATTCCTACTTACCCAAGAGGTGTATGCTGACGCGAAATGTTTCGATATCACTCGATATGCCAGCTCACCCGAACACTGCAGTGACAATGTCCTCTTCGGTTGAGGAATTGTCCCTCTCATATAAGATGGATCGCATTAGAGTGGACAACATCTTCTTAACCTCTGGGTCAGCATGACCGAGTTCACAACTAGGGGGTTGACTTGTGGAGGCTCGGTTCGAGGAACCCCAATTCGCCTCGCCTCTTCGACCAAAGCTTCAGCATGGGATGCTTTGGCTTGCTTGTCCATTCCTCCTGATGTCTCTGTTGGAGGAACCTCACTCCAAGCTTCCTCCTCATCTGAGGGCTCTTCTTGATCCATAGGCGCCTACCCTATTTCCTCTATCCTCATCGGAACCTCGGTCGCTTCCTCGACCTCCCTCGATTCTTTGGGAGGATGCCCCCTGACAGGAGGCACCTCCTGTTCCTTGATCTCTTCCTCAACCTCTCTCATCTCCTCATCTAGAGCTGAGGGTTCTCCTTCATATACAGAGGATGCTCTCGGGCTGCTAGTCTCCTCAGGGCATAACTCTTTATCTCTTGATGGAGGGGCTACGGGGCCGATCAATGGTGTCCCATCAGAATCGTCCAGTATCACCATTACTAGTGAAAGGGAAACCTTGATGATTCCTTCCAAATTTCTTTCAACCACCTGGCCCTCCACCGCTATTGGTCCCCCCTTTGATGGGGGAGACCTTTCTCTTGCAACCGACACTCTCATCTCCTTCTTCTTCTTCTTCGGCGTAGAAGATTGCTGGCCGATCTTATATTGCTTCGCCTCCTTTGATTGCGGTTCATGATGACGGAGCTTTTTCTCGGACTTATGCCTCTTCCCAGAACTGGTTCTTCTTTGATACTTACCAAACTCTCCCTTCATCTGGCCCATAAACTTTGACCTTTTGGCTGTAGATACAATAGACAATAATTTAGTCTATGGTAAAATCGCTAATGTACAAGCAATGTAGAAAGGGGACATGAACTTACTTTGATAGTTGACAGAACTGAGCCCAGCAGCAAAAAGGGCATCTTTCGCTAAGAGAACGTTGGCCGAGAATATTCAACCACTCCAAAGAGTAATCAAATCCTTCTCTTCTTACTACGACAGTTGCAGGTGTGCATCTAAATCCTTGACGTAGTTCATCCATATTCTAGGAAAATCAGAACCGATGTTCCCTTCGACAATGAAGAACCAAGATTTTTATTCCTTTATGGAAGATGGGTTCTCTTATATCATTTTGAATGACTTCTGAGGCCCAATATAAGGCCATTCAGAGCTCCTTCTAGACATGAGACTGTAGCAAACCCAGAACATGGGAAGAGTTGTTGTCACTCTGATGCGGCTGCAAATCGATATGAAGTCAATGATGTTGCGCCAACTGTTCAGAGCCACCATTGTCGGGAAGATACTATAAAACCTCATTATCTTCTTTACCAAAGGATGGATGGAAAACTGGAGACCCGCTCTTAAACTCTTTTGTAGAAGAAGGCCCCAGACTCCAATTGCTCTGTGACCCTCTGCTCAGGCTTTGGTACCCATAGAATGATGTCTTGAGGAATCCTATACCTCTGGCAAACTCTCTCTAAATCCTCTGAGGACATTGCAGAAGCATTGTCACCAGGGTGTTTCATATTTCTAAGTTAAGAGGAACATGCTTCAAATGGGAGCACAAGAGTATTGAAAAATGAATCTTTAGAGATGAAGCAAGAAACAATGTGGTAGGGGGTACCCCTACCCAACCCTTTTTTAAACCGTCTAGCAAAAAGCAATGCACCATTAGCGAGGATTCTCAAAATTTTAAATTGCCAACTCAGATGCCTTAAGCGTAGGGACTTGCCATGTGTTGTTCTCCCAATTGTCATTCATGAGGAACGAGGGGTTTCTGCTTCATCCACCAAAAAAAAAAATGGAATGGCAATGTGGCAGTTATGAAACCATCATTGCACACCTCTTCAAATTCAAATCCTTCTGTCCAAATGAAGCCATCTAGAACTCTACTCCCTATGCTTGAATTTACACTTCGGACTAGAGAGTGGGGGGCATGCAATGTGGGAAAAAATTATCATTACATCAATATCTGTGTGCAGGATGAAAAGGTTGGGATCACTTTCAATTTTTGATTCATTAGTTATCGCATCCAGAAAAAGACAAAGCCATTACGTCTTAGCAAGACCGAAGTACCCTCATACCATGCCCAGATCAAACTATCCTTATACCTCAATCAAACCAAGCTTTTCCTATACCTCGATCAAATCAATCTATCCCTATACCTAGGCCAGACCGAGCTATTCATATACTTCGGCCATACCGAGCTATTTCTGTGTCTCGACCAGACTGAGCTATCCTTATACCTCGGTCAGATTAAGCTATACTTATACTTCTGTCAAACTGAGCTATTCATGTATCTTGGCCAGACGAGCTATCCTTATACCTCGGTTAGACCGAGGTATCCTTAACCTCTGCAAAACCGAGCTATCCCCACATCTAGCCCAAGTGTGCATGCTGCCTATTGATAAGTCTATTTATTATCCCAATTTAACTATTAAAATAAATATTAATTACTTTAAATTTATTAAGAATTGATACTTTTTATGGATGTTTGTAGGAAAGGAGCCTATAGATGGAAAGAGCTTGATTTTTGGAGTCCAATGATGCAACGACACTCAAATCAGGATTCGGTTTGCCCAAAAAGGAAGAAAGAGATGATTTCGCATGATTCCCTGTGCAAACTAAGGCAGGAGAAACCCTAGATGCGCTCTATAAAAAGAGGACCTCAGGCAGTAGTTAGGAGGAGGAGTTTCTAAAGCTCTTTTTATTCTTCTTTATTTAGATTATTGTATTTAGGCTGGGAGAGAAAAATTATGGAGGGGATGCTGGCAGCAGCAATGCGTGGCTAGATTCCTTCAACTTGGGATGATGATGAAACCTGTAATCAGGTTTTATCTTTCTTTTTGTTCTTAAATCCTATGCAATAAAAATTATGTTCTTCTTTATTATATCTTTGAGTTATTTTTCGATTGAGGTTTTGATCTGGCATACACGGACCTGTACCTTCTATCGACGTACCGTGATCTTAGGATACGGTACGTGCCTAAGAGAGACAGATCGTAGTATGATAGATTAGACCCTTAACCTTGCAATTATTAGATAGTTTATATCTAAGCGGACATGCCGTGATCTCCTGATACGGTCCATGCCTGACAAGAGATAAATTATTCTAATTTTAAATTTATAAAAATTATTACTATTGCAACATTAAAAAAAGAAGATAAAACCTGTTGCATAGTGGATTCGGATTCCTAGGTTGCTTCTCCTGCTATTTAAATTTTATTAATTAATTAGTTGTTATCTTTTGAATAACATTATTCTTAATATAATCCTTTATAGATAAATTTTCTTTTCTCTTTCGTGAAATAATTGCCCTTGATCCCTGAGGATATGATCCGATTCACCACTAGCTATAGTAGTGAGTAGTTTTATTTTTAACTGCCATAACAGCGATCAAATTTTGGCATCGTTGCAGGGGATCCACGCACTATTACTTCACAAAAAATATTTAAAAAAATAAAAAAATTATTACAAATTTTTTTCTTAATTTTTTTCTTAATTTTAATTTTTTTATTATTTCATTACTTCTTGCTTTTATATAAAAGAAAAGAGTAAAAAAAATTCTTTTTTTGTTGAATAGTTATTGCTCTCTTTAGCTTATTATTTTTTTTATAGTTACCTTAATTGTTAGATTTTCTTATTTTCTTTTTAACATAAAAAAATTACTTTTCTTCTTATCATAAATCCACTTTTAACCTAATCAACTTTTCCTTTTAATTAACTTACCTTAAAAGAATATGAAATAAAACCCTAAGACACTTTCCATAAAAGATAATTAATTTAAGAAAACAAAATAATAATAAATAATAATAATAAATAAATAATAAATAAAAATAAGTATAATAAAAATAAAATAAAATATTTTATTTCTATGCTTAGATTGACTTAGGTAAATTTATTTTCTGTAAAACTCAAAATTCTTCCATTGACATCTCATAATTTATTAGAAATTAGAAACTTAATCACAAAAATCTTTAAAAAAATAATTAGATTAATTTTGTTTGATAATTTCAAGAGCGGGACATTTGCTTGTTGCATAATATTTTCATAATTAACTTTAAGAGCACAAACCCCTAATCAAGATAAGGTGGGGATTTCATCACCCTTCTTGGCCCACAAACCACATCCTTCATTTTACATTAACCCAAACCTTTAACTCTAAAATTAACTAGACATCAGCCCATAAGGAACTCAGCTCAATAGGACAAGGCACCCAAAAGAGTTGGGCCGGGTCGAGATTGACTGCTTAACTGATGTCTAGAAAAGGAAAGGAAAGTGGTTACTTAATTGGTTCTGTTCGCTTACCTAGTAAGCAACAAGGGGACTCCCACTGACCTTATCCTTAATTGGCTAGTTGATCAGCTAATTTTTGACTTGAAGGGCTCCAAGGCAGTCTTAGAAGTTAGGAGCTGTCTAGATCTAGGTTAAACCTAGGATAGAGAGTCTAATCTTTGTTAACCTAATTTCTAATTAAACCATAACTAAATTATTCTTCATTGCTCTTAGTTTAGGAATCTTTTAGGATATTTTCTTTAGAATCTCTCCTTTCTCTTCTATTATATTAGTTAAAAAAAAAACTGAATTACTGTTTTCTTTAGAGTGTATTGGTAGAGTATATGCTTTGTCACGATCGTTAATCCAACTTCATACCCTTAAACTGAAATAGAGAGAACTTGTAGAGTAAACAGAGCACAAATTATGGATCTTAATCAAGAAACTAATCCACCACGTCAATTGAAGGAGTACTTTGCCCCTTCACAATATACATATTCACCATGCATACAAGTACCCCCAGTAGAGGCTGTTCAATATGAAATTAAGTCCAGTATAATCCAAATGTTACCAGCTTTCCATGGATTTACAAATGAAGATCCCTATAAACACTTAGATGAATTCTGAAATTTGCTCAACTGTCAAGATTCAAAATTTCTCGATGAGGCACTTAGGCTTAAGTTATTCCCTTTCTCCCTAAAAGATAGAGCCAAGTATTGGTTAAATTCACTAGACATTATAATTTCAACTTGGGACCAACTTCAGAGGGAATTTCTTAAGAAATACTTTCCTATAGGAAAAACGAATCAAATTAGAAAAGCCATAACCAATTTTTCTCAGTTAGAGGGAGAAATGTTTCATGAAACGTAGGAGAGATTAAAAGAATTAACTAGAAAATGTCCACACCATGCAATACCTAAATGGAAGTTAGTTCAATGCTTTTATGATGGATTGTCAGAAAGGCATCGACAAATGGTGGATGCCTCATGTGAAGGAACATTTATGCTAAAAAATGAACATGAGGCATGGCAGCTTTTTGAAACTCTAAGTGAAAATTCTGATACCACATGTCTGTTGCCTGTAGAGATCCTCCCACAGAACCTAAGAGAGGGTGAATATACAACATAGGTTAGTCTATAGACATTTCTATCAAAATTGATGAACTATCCCAAAAACTTGATCGGATTCTACAAGTTGGAAATACCTCTTTCTATCTACTCAATTACATGAGGTTTGTATAATCTGTTCGAGTTCGACCCATTCTATAGGTGAATGTCCAGCCGCATACCAATTTCTGAGCTTATTCAAGAGCAAGCCTACCAAGCCCAAACCCAAATGGCTCCTAGACCAAAAATGGTCCATATTCAAATACTTACAATCCTACCTGGCAAAATCACCTAAATTTTTCATGGAAACCCCAACCTATCATCAGTCCAACATCAATTAGGCCTAACCATCAAGAGACCCAATTTAGAAGCATGTCGTATTCCCAATATCCAAGTGCTCCTCAACATTCACAAATAATTATGATCCTACTTTCGAAGAGAAGGTGTTACAAGCATTGAAAGGGCTAGAAATGAATACTCATCTTCTTCACTCACACACACATCCATTGCACAACTAGAAACCCAATAGGTCAACTAGCCACAACATTCAGTAAAAGAGAATGGGGTAAGCTACCGAGTCAGCCCGAAGCTAATCCTAGGGACCTAAACATCCAAGGATCAAAACAAGAAGCCCAGATTAACCAACTAAGTGTTATTCATACATTAAGATCTAAAAAACAAATAGATAATCAGATGGATACACATGAAGAAGAAGAATTAGAAGTCCACCACTTGAACAACTTATTGAGCTGGGTCAGCCCGAAACACCTAAGGCATCAGAGTCTAATGTAATGGCTAACCCACCAGTTGAGCCCATGTCAAAGAAGATAAACAAAAAATTAGGGTTGTAGTACCATTCCCAAATAGACTTAAGTCCAATCAAAATTCAGCCCAATTTGATAAGATTTTGGAGGTCTTTAAGCAAGTTAAAGTGAACATCCTCTTACTGAACATGATCCAACAAGTCCCAGCCTATGCCAAATTCCTTAAGGATCTATGTACCAAAAAGAAGACCATCAATGTACCCAAGAGAGCCTTTCTAGCAGCCAGTGTGAGCTCTTACCTATCAAACCATATGCCAGTAAAATACAAAGATCCAGGATCACCCACTATTTCATGCATTATGGGAACACCCTCATAAATAGGGCTCTATTAGACTTAGGAGCAAGTGTTAATATATTGCCATACTCTGTATATGAGCAACTAGGGTTAGGAGAACTAAAGCCTACGAAAATGATCCTACAACTAGCTGATCACTCTTTGAAAGTACCCAAGGGAATAGTAGATGATGTATTGATCAAAGTTGGTAACTTTATCTACCCATTGGACTTTGTGATTTTAGAAACTGAACCAGTGACAAACCCAAAAAGCCACATCCCAATGATTTTAGGTAGACCATTTTTGGCCATATCTAATTTCCTAATTAATTGTTGAAATGGATTAATGAAACTCTCATTTGGGAATATGTCAATTGATCTTAATATTTTTAATCTTACCAATACACATCAAACGAACGACTCAAATTATGTTCAGGATACTGTTTATGATCCAATTGACCTTAGTGATGAAAAGCTTGACCTAGAAACCTGCATAAACCAAGACGGGGAGCAAATTAATGAGGTTGCTATAATTGATGAAAAATCAAGATGGAAACTTCCAACTGAACCACTAAGAAAGTACCTGAATCATTACCCAAACAATCAATAAAGGAAGCACCCAAATTAGAACTGAAACCACTTCCCAAGCATCTCAACTATGCATATCTAGGTCCATCAGAAACCCTACCTGTGATTATTTCAACCGATCTAAACTCTCACAAGAAGGGAAACTATTGAATGAGAATAAAGAAGCGTTAGGATGGACCATGGCTAACATAAAAGGGATTAGCCCCTCGATCATTCAACATAGGATTCACTTAAGAAGAAAACCAAGCCTATAAGAGATCTCCAAAGAAAACTTAAACCAACCATGAAGGAAGTAGTAAGGGAAGAGATCATCAAACTCCTTGATAATGTAATCAAAGTGAGCCATGACGTCTGGCTGAAGATGTTAAACTTAGCGCTTTTTGGGAGGCAACCCAAAATTTTTATGTTCTAACCTTTATTTCATGATTCTTATTTTTAGGAATAAGAGACTACTCCGCACGGTCACTCTAACATTACACAAGGCATATCTCATCAGATGGTATTTCTTCTTATTTTATTCTTCCTTACTTCATTGAGGACAATGAGAATTAAGTTGGGGGGAAGAGAAACCTTTTTAAAAATATTTTAAAAACACCTTGGCATTTTTTAAAAATTTTAAATTTTTTGTGCTATGAAAGAAATTCTTGAGCAAAATTGACTAGAAAAAGGTAATAAGTTAGAAAGTATTGGCTAATTACTGTAGAGAGCCAAGGAGTAGACTAGCTGGTCAAACTTTTAGTAACCTACTTAGGTCATCTAAAGGCTATTAGCACTTCCATTGCACATGCACACTGACGAGGTAAATTAGGTATTAGTTGTAAGGTCAATTGGAGATTCAATTATTACTGAAAATTGGTAATTGATATACACCCCAATGAGAGAAACTTGAATTTAAGGAAAGAGCTACCTGCCTAATATATATATATATATATATATATATATATAAGTCTAAACATTGTTTCCATCGAGTAACCGGGCACCTTCGCCTAAGTAAGCGTTGTTGTTTGCGTCAAAAATGGGCAATGTAAAGATATCGCTAAAATAATAAAAATAAAAATAAATAAATAAAAATATATATCAGGCAGTGTGAAAGCTACCTTAGGTCATGTGCTTAATTTGAGGGTGTATAAAAGTTGCTCAAAGTAAGTGATAAGCGAAGATACCATTATTTCTTACAAGCTAGTACCGAATGCTAAGTTAGCCATTACAAACATAAGTGCTGTATATCTATAGATGAACTCTAAGAAAGTTTCTGATAGTTCTGACAAAAAATTTACTTCAAAAACTCAATACTTAATTAGTGATACTAGCTATCTTCTTTCAACCTTAAGCCTAGATTTAATTTTGCAAAAGAGAATTTTATTGATGCATGGTTTTATTTTAATTACATTGCTAAGGGACTAGCAATGAGTAAGTTGTGGGGTGTGATAAGTCTATTTATTATCCCAATTTAACTATTAAAATAAATATTAATTACTTTAAATTTATTAAGAATTGATACTTTTTATGGATGTTTGCAGGAAAGGAGCCTATAGATGGAAAGAGCTTGATTTTTGGAGTCCAATGATGCAGACGACACTCAAATCAGGATTCGGTTTGCCCAAAAAGGAAGAAAGAGATGATTTCGCATGATTCCCTGTGCAAACTAAGGCAGGAAGAAACCTAGATGAGCTCTATAAAAGGAGGACCTTAAGCAGTAGTTGGGAGGAGAGTTTC
>UESW01004003.1:943119-975769 GCA_900491605.1 Calamus simplicifolius
ATTGAGGTTTTGATCTGTCATACATGGCCTGTACCCTTTATTGACATACCGTGATCTCAGGATACGGTACGTGCCTAAGAGAGATAGATCGTAGTATGATAGATTAGACCCTTAACCTTGGAATTATTAGGTAGTTTATACTCTAAGCAGACGTGCCATGATCTTTTGATACGGTCCATGCCTGACAAGAGATAAATTATTCCAATTTTAAATTTGTAAAAATTATTACTATTGCGACATTAAAAAAAGAAGATAAAACCTGTTTGCATGGTGGATTCAGATTCCTGGGTTGCTTCTCCTGCTATTTGAATTTTGTTAATTAATTAGTTGTTATCTTTTAATAACCACTATTCTTAATATAATCCTTTATAGATAATTTTTTTTCTCTTTCGTGAAATAATTGCCCTTGATCCTCGAGGATACGATCCCGATTCACCACTAGCTATAGTAATAGTAGGTTTTATTTTTGACCACCAACGACAGCGATTATTTCACGATCCTAATTACTTAAGGAAAGAGCTACCTGCCTGATAAAAAATATATATATATATATATATATATATATATATATATATATATATATAAGTCTAAACATTAGTTTTCCATCGAGTAACTGGGCACCTTCGCCTAAGTAAGCGTTGTTGTTCGCATCAAAAAATGGGCAATATGAAGATATCACTAAAAAAATTAAAAATAAATAAATAAATATATATATCAGGCAGTGTGAAAGCTACCTTAGGTCATGTGCTTAATTTAAGGGTGTATAAAAAATTGATCAAAGTAAGTGATAAGCCAAGATACCATTGTTTCTTACAAGCTAGTACCGAAATGCTAAGTTAGCCATCACAAACATAAGTGCTGTAGATTTATAGATAAACTCTAAGAAAGTTTCTGATAGTTCTGACAGTAAAATTTACTTCAGAAACTTAATATTTAGTTAGTGATACTGGCTATCTTCTTTCAACCTTAAGCCTAGATTTAATTTTGCAAAAGAGAATTTTAGTGACACATGGTTTTATTTTAATTACATTGCTAAGGGACTAGCAATGATTAAGTTGGGGTGTGATAAGTCTATTTATTATCCCAATTTAACTATTAAAATAAATATTAATTACTTTGAATTTATTAAGAATTGACACTTTTTATGGATGTTTGCAGAAAAGGAGCCTATAGATGGAAAGAGCTCGATTTTTGGAGTCCAATGATTCAGACAACACTCAAATCAGGACCCAGTTTGCTTAAAAAGGAAGAAAGAGATGATTTTGCATGATTCCCGATGCAAAATAAGTAGGTGATGTTGAACGGATGGCTGAGAAATTTTTTTATAATTTCTGAATGATCTTGAGTGCCCGATTGACTCCAACTTTGACTAGGAGAAAACCCTCGACGAGCTCTATAAAATTGGGGGAGGAATTTCTATAAAGCTCCTTTTACTCTTCTTTTATTTAGATTATTGTATTTAGGCCTGGAGAGAAAATTATGGAGGGGATGCTGGCAGCAGCAATGCGTGGCTAGATTCCTTCAACTTGGGATGATAATGAAGCATGTAATCAGGTTTTATCTTTTTTTTTATTTTTAATTTCTATGCAATAAAAATTATGCTCTTCTTTATTATATCTTTTAAGTTATTTTTCTGATTGAGGTTTTGATTGGCATACATGGCCTGTACCCTTTATCGACGTACCGTGATCTCAGGATATGGTACATGCCTAAGAGAGAGATCGTAGTACGATAAATTAGACCCTTAACCTTACAATTATTAGAAGTTTATACTCTAAGCGGACGTGCCGTGATCTCCTGATACGGTCCATGCCTGACAAGAGATAAATTATTTTAATTTTAAATTTGCAAAAATTATTACTATTGCAACATTAAAAAAGAAGATAAAACCTGTTTGCATGGTGGATTCAGATTCCTGGGTTGCTTCTCCTGCTATTGAATTTCATTAATTAATTAGTTGTTTTCTTTTAATAACCGCTATTCTTAATATAATCCACTATAGATAAATTTTCTTTTTCTCTTTCGTGAAATAATTGCCCTTGATCCTCGAGGATACGATCCCGATTCATCACTAGCTATAGTAGTGAGTAGGTTTTATTTTTGACCGCCAACGACAGTGATCACCGGGTGTTCCCGAAGAGGTAATTACCCATCAACTCAATATCAAACCAGGGTGCCGACCCATCCGGCAGAAGAAGAGAAGTTTTACCCCGACCGGTAGAAGGCCATTGACGAGGAGGTCCGTAAGCTGGTGGCTGCATGCCACATCCGAGAGGTCCATTACCCCGACTGGTTGGCTAACGTCGTGATGGTCCGCAAGGCTAATGGGAGCTAGAGGATGTGCGTGGATTTCACTGACCTCAACAAAGCATGCCCCAAGGACAGCTTCCCGTTGCCTCGGATTGACCAGCTGGTGGACGCCATGTCCGGTCACGAGACCCTTAGCTTCATGGATGCCTTCTCGGGATACAACCAGATTAAGATGGATCTGACAGATAAGGAAGCTACCTCATTTGTGACCAAGAAGGGGATATACTGCTACAAGGTATGCCATTCAGATTGAAATACGTGGGAGCTACCTATCAGAGGTTGATGAATAAAGTCTTTGAAGATCATATCGGGCGCAACATGGAAGTGTACGTGAATGACATATTAACCAAGAGTGTTCATACCACTGATCATGTTGCCGACCTTGCGGAGACCTTGAACAATCTCCGCCGATACTAGATGAGGCTGAACCCCCGCAAGTGCGCCTTCGGGGTACAGCGGGCAAATTCCTGGGCTTCATGGTGATGCAGCACAGGATCGAGGCAAACCTTAATAAGATCCGAGCCATCCTGGACATGAGGTCCCTGGTTAACAAGAAGGAGGTGTAGCGCTTGACTGGAAGGGTGGCAGCCTTGAGCCGTTTCTTATCCAAGTCCGCGGAGAGGTGTCTGCCTTTCTATAAGGCACTGCGCAAAGTCAACGGCTTTAAGTGGACGAAAGAGTGCCAGAAAGCCTTCAAGGAGTTAAAAGAGTTCTTATCCACTCCGCCATTGCTATCCAAGCCAAGGGGCGGGAGGAGCTCCTTCTGTACCTTGCGGCCTCCTCCAAGGCTGTCAGCTCCGTGCTTATTCGCATGGATGCCGATGGAACACAAAAGCCAGTTTACTACACCAGTAAGGTGCTTCATGACGCGGAGACTAGATATTCTAGAATCGAGAAGATTATCTTTGCCTTGATCGTCTTCGCCCAGCGCTTTAGGCCCTATTTCCAAGCTCGCCGATCGTGGTGGTCATGGATCAACCACTCAGGGAAATTCTTTCTCGTCTTAATACCTCTGGCTGACTAGCGAAGTGGGCACTCAAACTGGGGGAGTTCGACCTATCATTTTGACCTAGGTCGGCTATGAAGTCCCAGATCTTAGCAGATTTCCTGATCGAGTGTACCTGGATAGAAGAGCAGCCGAAGGAGCCCCATGCAAACCCCTCGGACACTGCAATCGAGGGAAGAGGGGAGGACTGGATCCTTCATGGATGAGGCATCAAATTCTCAAGGAAGCGAGGCAGGTCTCATCCTAGCAAGTCCGGATGGAGTTGTGATCGAGTACGCCCTCCGTTTCCTCTTCTCGGCCATAAACAACCATGCCGAGTATGAAGCCTTACTCTCAGGGATGAGACTGGCACGGGAGCTCGGGTGAAATGCCTTATTTTCACCGATTCCCAGCTCCTTTCCAGTCAAATCAAAGGGGAGTATGAGGCTTGAGATCCTACATGTCTCATTATTTGAGTATGGTGCAGGCACAAGCCTCTCCCTTTGCTCACTTCAGTGTCAGTTACATTTCTCGGGGAAGAATGCTAGAGATGATGCTTTGTCCCGGTTAGCCACTTTGGCCGACGGGACCTTGGGGAGAACTTATGTGGAACATTTGGAAGCCCCAAGCATCGATGTAGTGGAAGAATCCCTACCAATTAACCAAGATCCTTCTTGGATGGATGCCTATGTCCAGTACCTGACCAACGGTGCCCTCCTAGCCGACCCGCTGAAGCCAAGCTATTCAGGTGGCGAGCATCCAAGTTCCTGATGCACGATGGATAATTGTACCGAAGGTCATTCTCTCACCCTCTCCTCAAATGCGTCGGTCCCGTAGACCGACTACATCCTCCATGAGATCCATGAAGGTATTTGCGGAAACCAATTGGGGGGCAGAGCATTGTCACATAAGGCCCTACGCTAAGGCTACTACTGGCCTACCATGCGGGAAGACACAGCCGAGCTGGTCCGGAAGTGTGATAGTTATCAGCGACACCAACATTCAGTGCCAACCTCTCAGCTGAGCCCCCTGTCGGCTCATGGCCCTTCGCCAGTTGGGAATAACATTTTGGGACCATTCCCTCCAGCCTTTGGTCAGCAGAAGTTTTGCTCGTTGCCATCGACCATTTCACTAAGTGGATAGAGGCCGTACCACTCGCCAAAATTACCGAAGCCAAGGTGAGGAATTTCTTTTGGAAGTCCGTTATTTGTTGGTTTGGGTTACCCCATACACTTGTTACCGACAATGGTCGCCAGTTTGACAACGCTCCTTTCAGAGAGTTTTGTGCCGAACTGGGCATATGTCAGAGGTTCACTTCTGTCGGTCATCCGCAAACAAAGGGAGCAGCAGAAGTGACAATCAACCATCCTTCAAGGGCTTAGGACACGTCTGGATGATTTCAAAGGAAGATGGGTGGAGGAGCTTCTGAACGTGCTGTGGGCGTATCACACGGCACCCCAAACCCCCATGGGAGAAACTCCTTTTAGCCTTGTATTTGGGTCGGAGGCAGTCATTCCGGTGAAGATTGGCATCCTTAGTCTATGGATACAATCGTATGATGAGGGGGAGAATCACAGCCAGTTGAGAGCCAACCTTGACCTCGTTGAGGAAGTCCGCGATCAAGCACGACTCAAAATGGCTTCCTACCAATAAAGGATCGTAAAGTACTACAATGCTCGAGTTCGTCCCAGAACATTCCTCTCAGAGACTTGGTCCTTAGACGAGCCGAAGTCTCCAAACCTACGGAGGAAGGAAAGCTGTCGCCCAATTGGGAAGGACCTTATCGAGTCACCGATGCACTTCATCGCGAAGCATACCGAATCAAAGAATTGGACGGGAAGCCTCTCCCTTGCACCTGGAACAGACAATCTCCGTCGGTATTATCAGTAAAGTGTACGGATATCATAAGTTTGAGCATGTCTACTAAAGTAATACATACTTTTTCACTAACAAATGTCTTTGAGCAATCTTGCTTCCACTCAAGCCCGACTCAGCGTCGGCACTCAAGCCCGACACAGCGTCGGCACTCCAGCTCGGCTTCGCATCAGCACACAAGCATGAGGTTGGATCAGCGTTTATTCAGACTCACTTCGGTCTCAACTTCAGCCTCGGCTCCGGTTTCGACTTCTCCCACATCTGGACTTCGGCCTTGACACCTACGTCGAGTGTCGACTCTCAACTACGGCCTCAAGTCCCAACTATAGCCTGGGTTTCTATCTATTTTTGCCTTACCTAACCCTAGCTACTACTTCGGTTCCTAGATTGGATTTACACTTTTGGCTCCGGCCCTGATTCTAGAACGAGCAAATTACCAATAGCAAATTTCAAAGATTTCAAAATTGTATTTTCATTAATTGTAAAAGTTTTACAAAATTGCCGACTCTAGCCGGGCCTCATTACAAAGAAAAAGAAGATGCTCAAGGTTCGGTCGGCGCTGGATCATCATTGGAGGAAAGATGTTCTTCTTCGTCTGGTTCTAGGTCGCCGATTCCCTCGAGGCCGTAGACTCTTCTTACTTTGGCTTTGCAATCTTGGAAGCCCCCGTTGTATGCAAAGGCAATGGCTCCGGCCAGCTCCTCTTCATAGACGGTGGACTGTTTGAAGCTCTCTACGGCCTCGGCGGCCTTCTTATCTGCCGCAGCGATTTTTTCTTCGGCAGCCGTCATAGCCACCTTCGAGTCAGATATCTTGGCATCGGATCGACATGCAATCTCTTCAGCATTTTCTGCCCGCTCCTCGGCCGCTTTTATTTCAATGATGGCGGAGTGTAGTCGATTCTTCAACGTGAACACCTCTGACTCTGCCATCTTTTACTTCTCCTCTGCAGCCCAGGCACTAGCTAGTCCATGGGCCGCTTGGCGTTGAGCTTCCTCAAGTGCCCCTTCTGCCCTTTCGCCCGGGCTAAACCCTCGGATCGGGCAGCCTCGGCCTCGGCTTCGGCCCTTTGCACCCAAGCCAATTCAGATTGGGCCACCTCCAGAGCCTGCTTAGCCTTCTCTGCTCTGGCCTGAGCTCGACTAACCTCTTCATTGAATGGCCAAGGGTGGCCTCAGCCTGAGATAGGACGCCTCTGATGGTGGCCAAGGAATTCATCGCCTGCACAAGCAAATTACTCGGGTTAAGTGAAGAAAAATTCTTAATGAAGACTATTGATAGAGGGGAAGAACACTTACCTAGAGGTGAGCCACAGAGGCTTTGTGGAAGAAAATAGAGGTCCCTTGGTTCTGGAGGACCCTTTGTAGCTCAGGCACAGACCTAAGCCATAGTTTGCTCGGCCCAATGGCCGTGGTGCTCAAGAATTGATTGGAAGGAAGGCGCATTGGCTTCGTCTTCCTCCTCGGTCCCGGTGGTTGCTGGAACCACTGGCGCCGGGTCAAAGCCGACAGCGCCCCTTCTATTGGCGCTGCTGCCTACGGGGGCTCTTCGGTTGCAGCCTCTTTGGCTGGTGGAACGGCCTCTGGAGTCGGCCTTGTGGCCGAGGCGGTTGGCGCCACCTCGGGAGCGGCAGGCGGTGATGGTGGAATTCCAGCCCTCTGCTCCTCCGGAGGCGTGTTGGTGAGATCGATGGGGGATCGGGACGGTGCTGGTGAAGGTGATCGGGGCCACCTCCTTTCTTCGGACTCTTCATTTCTTCTCGAGGCCCCTCCGGCCTCGGCTTTCTTGCTGACCTTAACTTTAGCCTTCTTAGTGGGGCCCCATCTGCCTGGGCTCTTCTCTCCTTGGCAACAACCCTTCTCACTGCTTGGAGTGACGACAACATCTTTGCATAAGTCGAAGGACTTGGTTAAAAAAAAAGGGAGAGGAAAAAGGAGAAAAGGAAGAGAGCAAATGGTGTGTATGAAGAGGGGAAAAGTCGTGGTTCCTCAACGTTACCCGGAATAAGGCCTGCCAGCCGAAGGTTCTGCTTGGCCAATAGTTGGTTGCATCGGGGGACGTTGGCAGTTATCAACTGCCCGAACGCTTCTTGGTCCCTTGGGAGTATGGTTGGATCCTTGTTTGGCTCGGTGTTTGGAATCCCCACTCTGTCCTCACCCCCTCAACTTGAGCGAAGAAAAACCTATCTTTCCACCCCTTGATGGACGTGGGAAGATGTAGTTTGAGGGTTCTTATGGGTCTAGGGGCAAAGGACCACCGCCCCGATTATTTCCTAAGGGTATAAAAGCATCGGAAAAGAGAGATCCTAGCTTCTATCCCATGGATATGACACAATACCAAGAAACCGACAATAGTCTGAATGGAATTCGGAACCAATTGTGCTGGAGCTAAGGAATATCTATCTAAGAGGTTAAGTATGAAAGGATGAATGGGAAGACGAAGGCCGGCTTTGAAATAAGTTTCATATAAAGCCACTCTACCGGGATAAGACGAAGCTACCTTATCTTCGGGAAGAGGTCGATATAGGCAGAGATTGGTGGGGAGACTGTACTTAGCCCTAAGGTTTATAATCTCTTGGGCGGTCATGCTCGAGGCAGTCCCCTCGGTGGATGATGAGCTGGCAATGGCCGGACGACACCGAATGGGGGCCCGTCTAGCGGCCGAGCAACTCCCGGGGGAGATCGCCCGATGGCTCGCCGCTTCTCTAGTGGAGCCCTGTCGATGGAGGAGGAGGACTAGCTTGATGCTGGAGAAGAAGAAGGCTATGAAGGATTGGGGGAATAACCCCAGAATCGGAGATTGAACAGGAAAGGGATGAAAAAGCCATGGAAACAGAGATGAAACTGACCTGGAGAAAAGATCTGGGAACCTGGGATTGAAGACGAAGAGCTCGGGAAGAAGGAACAGGGGCAGAAGATGAACAGATGCTCGAAAGAGGACCGGGTGGAAAAGAAAGGGCAACTGCAGTAGAAACGAAAGATCGAGGTCAGGGACGACTCCCCCCTTTTATAGCCTCGTTTCAAATCATCCCGCCTGTCTCCAATTTGGCCACGTGCCCGCTCGTCACTGGGAATCGTTTCGGCAACCGCCCGATGCGCAGAATGCGAGGGGCACCACCAATGATGGGACAGCGGTGACCTCACCGCAACGATGGTGCCTGCCTTTTCACAGTTCTGAACCCGAGGAGAATCCCACTCGATCTCAATGACCAAAACGACGAGGCGGTGGCATTGCAGCACCCGATGCCTCATCAAAGAAGCATGGCCTTTGGGGACACGTGTCCTCTTAGTAGCCGCTGGTGCACGAAGATCAGCCACCAGGTGATATAATGCCTCTTTTCGCTGGTGGTTGTACTTCCACCCATCTCAGGGGTGGGAGGGCATCTGATGTGGCTGATCATGCCCCCAAGCGGTGGGATAACAGTCTGCATGGTTCTCGGAGCCAAGTAATAATTTGGGCCAGTCTCGGCCTCGGCTTCGGCTTCGGACTTCACCTGGCTTCGGCCTCGGACTTTGCCTTGGACTTCACCTCTGCTTCGGCCTCGGACTTTGCCTCGGCTTCGGTCGCGGACTTCGTTTCAGCTTCAACATCGGCCTCGAGCCCCGCCTCGGCCTCGGCCTCGAGTCTTGCTTCGGCCTTGGCCTCGAGTCTCACCTTACATGCTCTCAGCCCATAGTTTCGATCGTAGAACCAGTTTCGAATATTGTGCCCAGTGATTTAAAATGCCTAAGACTGCCACGTAGCCTGCCAACCCGCTTTTTGTCAAGATCACGAGCGGTTGTCGATATACTATGGGCAATTGCCGATATTTACGATGCACGTTTAGTGGCTATGCGCCCACCTACCGTTTACGGAGCCGATCTTGACGGAAGATGTGATCCGATGGTTATTCATGAAGGGTAAGAGGGACCTCCGAACATGTATATAAAAATCCTGACTCATAAGGAAGAAAAAAAGAAATTTTTACTATCTCATCTTGATTGCTGTTCTTTAAATCACCAACTCGAAGGGTTCGATCAAAATCATCGATTCGTAACTTTTGTTACAGATTTTTGACTATAGAAGATGATCTTATTTTTTTAAAAAAAATTCATAAATTTTTTTTTGCTCATGCTTTTCGAAAGTAATTTGACTGTAACACCACCCTACCCGACCCAGGCAGGAGTCTGGACGATATCCAAAACCCAGGCAGGAGTCAGCCATCGCTCTTTGTCACAGACCCTCTCAGAGAGAGAGAGAGAGAGAGAGGAAGTGAACTTGCTGACTCCGCCATCGCTCTCTGTCACATACCCTCTCACAGAGAGAGAGAGAGAGAGAGAGAGAGAGCAATTCGCCAACAAACCCAGGATAACTCATAGCTTGGAATAAAAAACAACAAACATAAAGTTATAGATGACGTTGGCTGTCCGATATACATAAAATACTGATAATAGTCAATTATAACCAACAAAAATATAAATGCCAGCACAACAACACCAACAGTTACTCCATCATCTCCTCACCCGTTTGCCGCACCACTCGCTGCATCAATGGGGGCGGTCGGATTTTTAAGATGAGAGACTACTGCTACAGGAGGGGTTCGGCAGATAACCACGGGTGGACGTGATATGAGCGACGATCTGGCTGCACTTCACCAGAAGGGTCAGTAGCTCGTTCCTAAAGTCCTGTACGTTCCCTTCCCCCGACTCAGATTGCTGGCTGTTTTGCTGGGGCTCCGGCTGGTTCAGCGGTGGCGGCGGAGGAAGCGAAGATGGGGGCCTAGCGGCGGAGATGGACCCAGGTTTCTTTAAAATGGACTTCAGCGGTGCAGTGGGAGCCGGTGGCTGCCGATGTGGTAAGGCCCGAGGCGGAGTCAGTGAGCCACCACTCCCAGCTCCATCTTTTCCAGGCCTGGGCGGAGGGCCAACCCTGACGCAGGGGGCCGCGGCTTCCCAGGATTGGGCTGTGGTTCCAGCGTCGCGGGATCGACCTCAAAGAGAGATTTTTCGGGTGGATTTTGCTTCTTTTTTCTCTTCTTTTGGATGTTTTCTGCATTGTCATCAGTACCAAGGACCTTCTTTCTCTTCTTCTTTTGGATGTCTCCATGGTCTTTAGATCCAACCAAGCCACTATCCTCGCTCAAGCGCTTTCGAGCCTTCTTCGCCAATTCATCCACGGTTGTCACGGCCTGAGGCTTGGAGCCCTGCTCCACTGCTCGACCAGCAGAGGCTGGCAAAACAAGTGGAGGTCCTGTCACCTGTTTGACGAACTTAGTACGGGAGACATCCAGCTGCCGAGGTTCGGTCTCCATCCTTGCATCAGTTGGCCCTGGTTCACCATTCAGCTTCCGGTCATCAAAGGCTAGAGTTTGAGAAATCATTGCCATGCCCGTCACTTGGAGAGGGTTTGCAACTATACCTTCGAGTGTAAGCTGAGGCCTCTTCTGAAGCACATAGTTGCCGGCCAGGGTACTGGATCTCGCGAAGGCTGGCCTTAAACGAGGCCCATCTGATCGACTGCAAGAGTTATACACAAAGAAGGCAAAGATAATGAAGCCAGAAGATGCCAGAGGGACAGCATGATCAGCGAAGCCGAAAGGAACCAGCCAAAGCAGCAGCGGCAGCAATGAGACCATCAGCTTCGGCAAAGCCTGGCGAGAAGACGGCTGCAGAGCCTGTCAAGAAGAAAAATCCACCCGTACCTCCTCGGGCGTCCTCTCCGACGGCTATGGTGTTGAAATATCCGCGGACGGTAACGCTTCCATCCATTCCGGGGCTCAAGGCGAAGCTAGCCTGGTTCGGGCTGCCGGTGGAGGGCGGCACCCGTGTCCGCTTGACGTCTTATACGTGCCAGGTGATCTTTCAGCACAAGCCCGACGCACAGACCGCTGCAATGTATGTTAATAGCAAAATCTCTCTTTGAGGTCGATCCCGCCACGCTGGAACCACTGCCCAATCCTGGGAAGCCGCGGCCCCCTGCGTTAAGTCCCAGGGTTGGCCCTCCGCCCAGGCCTGGAAAAGATGGAGCTGGGAGTGGTGGCTCACTGACTCCGCCTCGGGCCTTACCACATCGGCAGCCACCGGCTCCCACTGCACCGCCGAAGTCCACTTTAAAGAAACCTGGGTCCATCTCCGCCGCTAGGCCCCCATCTTCGCTTCCTCCGCCGCCACCGCTGAACCAGCCGGAGCCCCAGCAAAACAGCAAGCAATCTGAGTCGGGGGAAGGGAACGGACAGGACTTTAGGAACGAGCTACTGACCCTTCTGGTCAAGTGCAGCCAGATCGTCGCTCATATCACGTCCACCCGTGGTTATCTGCCGTACCACCCCCTGTAGCAGTAGTCTCTCATCTTAAAAATCCACGGTTGTCACGGCCTGAGGCTTGGAGCCCTGCTCCACTGCTCGACCAGCAGGGGCTGGCAAAACAAGTGGAGGTCCTGTCACCTGTTTGACGGAATTAGTAAGGGAAACATCCACCCGCCGAGGTTCGGTCTCCATCCTTCCATCATGATCAGTTGGCGCTGGTTCACAATTTAGCTTCCGGTCAGATCCTGTCACCTGTTTGACGGAATTAGTACGGGAGACATCCACCCGCCGAGGTTCGGTCTCCATCCTTCCATCAGTTTGCACTGGTTCACCGTTCAGCTTACGGTCAGGTCCTGTCACCTGTTTGACGAACTTAGTACGGGAGACATCCAGCTGCCGAGGTTCGGTCTCCAATGTCCTTCCATCAGTTGGCCCTGGTTCACCATTCAGCTTCCGGCCATCAAAGGCTAGAGTTTGAGAAATCATTGCCATTCCCATATTGGAGTCACTTGGAGAGGGTTTGCTACTATACCTTCGAGTGTAAGCTGAGGCCACTTCTGAAGCACATAGTTGCCGGCCAGGGTACTGGATGCAGGGCCTGACCCTTGGGAGAGCTGGAGGAGGGGACGGCTGCTGTCATCCCGCAAGGTAGAGCAGGGAGCGGATCCTTCTATCCTTGGAGCATAGCATATATTCGATCAGCCTCAAATCGTGTAGAGATGCCGAAGCGAGATGATATATCCCTACTGAAATTCTGTAACAGAATTTTGGATCTTGATTTTGGTATTCTTCTCGGATTGATTAGCAACTAGAATTTTCTTTGATTTCTTGCGCCCCAAGATTGTAAGAGAGGATCATGGCCTCTCTTCTTCCTTACGAGAACCTTCAGATCTGATCCAAAAATTAAAAAAGATGCTATCCAAGATGAAGGTGCTGCTAGGGTTTCTCTCTTCTCCTTTCTTGAAAGAGGCGGTTCCAAGATGATGGCTAAGGCAGAGATGGCAGCAATAAAACCTAGAAATCTAGGGCAACTATATGTGAGAAAAAGAGAAAGATGACTATACCAAATCCGTCCCCATGACGGCCACCAAAATAAAACCAGCACCATACATGAACCGGTGCCTTATTACATGTATAATAAACCCTAAAAAACTCTCTTGGATCAGCCCATACTTTAGGCCCAAACCCAGCCCAATGACAGACTAGTCCCCTCAAGACCCAACAACATGGGTCTTAAACATATGAAGCCTATAAACCTTCATCCTAGGACTCAAACCGGTCTTAGACCATGAGCGGATGTTATGCTTTGGGCATCCTCAAGCTCAATCCAAGCTTTGAAGTACCATACCAGGCTCTACAGCCTCCACCAACTATTGCGGAACTCCACGTTGCTAGAGTGCCAGCTGGTCGATCAGTACTTCCGGCGCCTTTTGGATGTCTCCTGCATTGTCATCAGTACCAAGGACCTTCTTTCTCTTCTTCTTTTGGATGTCTCCATGGTCTTTAGATCCAACCTAGCCACTATCCTCGCTCAATCCATCCATGGTTCTAGATGGGTATGAGGCCCTAAAATCTGGCGCATAGCAGTATACATGAACTAGTCTACATTCGCATTCTTGAAAAGGACAACGAAAGTTAATCTGTTTGTTTCTTTTGTGATCAAGTGTGAAACAATGTTTTGTGTTTGGAAGCATGGTCCTGCTGGCCTCATTCTGCCACATGGGAATGATGGCTTTCTACTCAACTTTTGTAAGACAGAGAAGAATTTGAAATTGAAAATGAGAAAAAAAAAAAAAAAGAAACACAACTGATGGTGGATGCCTAAATCTGGTGGGGACTGGGGATGTTCTCAAGATTCTGAAGTGGCTACATACCTCTTGCATTGACTTAGATACAAATGGTAACCAAGTGCTCCTATTATGTCTTTATATAGTATAGATCATTAGGGAACAACTTTGGAATTCGCTGGAGATGGTTTCCAGTCCACCTAACCTTGATTCAGCTTCTTCTAACAATCTTCGATTGGTTCTTCATCTTGAATGATGCTTGATTCCTCTCATATGGGTCTGGGATGTGTACCCTCTGGCATCTTTGATTCCAACTGTGCCTTTCTACTTAACTTTGTAGCATGTTCTTCCTTGCATGCTGAGATAGAAACATATCTCTGTTGATAACATGATCACAGAGGCACACAGTAGTAGTGTTTTGGCATAGCAAGATAAAATATTATGGATGCTATGATGAAACTGCAGCAGGAAAGGGGGACAAAAGGAAAGAAAACTTCAAACCCAAAATTTTATGGCATGGATCAAAAATTGTAAAATTTAAAAGAGAATAAATGTAGCTGACCCAAATGAAAAGCATTTCTTAACACATAAAAAATCATCACAACATGTGCAAAACCCATCACCAAACTAATCATCCAATTCATTGAAATAATGATTGAATTCATCAAATGCATCTAACTTTACAAATTGTATAATTTTTTTTGTAGATGGATGAGCATGGGCGGAAACCGGTGAGGTGAAGTTTTACCGGATGACTCATACACTTTTGTCAGAGATGATGACACTTTTGTCAGAGATGAGTCGGAGACTTATATGTAATTATTTATTACAATTTATTTCATACAACAATTTTAATTTGATTATGTTATTCAGTAAGATCTAACTAATTTTTCTAAATTAATACAGAAAAAAGCTACATCTCTTATTGTTGAGCATGTCGATGACTTTATAGCATCTACGCAGAGTAGTCGCATCGAGGCCGAGGTGTTTATAGAGCTGATGGGACCGAGCGCTACGGTCAAGTGAAGCGTTATGGAGTTGGAGTTACCCCCACTCAGTTATCTGAGGTGAGTAGACTTACGCGTGATGCTGCAGATGCTGTTCATAATACACGTGTTCGTAGACTTGAGCATGCGATTGAGGAGATGCAACGTTCGAGTGCCGCAGCGATGGAGGAGATGCAACGGAGGAGTACAGCCAAGAGAGCAGCCGACAGAGCATTCATGGATTCTATGAGAGAGCATATTGAGCGGTTTACATCTCTCATACAAACGGTTGTTCTACATCAGATAAATACATATATTATCAAATATATATTTTATATTAAATTAATTATTTATCTAATATTCATTGATAGTTTCGCAAATTAAATATTTTTAATTTTTCTTATATGCTGCTAGAGCATCAGATCCTCGCGGACAAGATGACGATCTTCCTCCTGCAGATCATTGACCTTGTTTTTTTTATTTTATATCTTTCATTTCATGTATCTTTAAATTTTGTGAAACTTTAAATTGTAACACACTTGATGTAATGAAATTTATATTTGAAATTTTAATTTGAATGTGAAGAATGTGTGCAATGTGATTTTGTTTGTTATGATTGCATTGTATATAACAGGTTTAATATAAATTTTATCTTAATTGCACAGGTTTAAATATAATAGGTTTAATATAATTTTTAAAATTTTTTGTTTGTTATTTTATTTAAAAAAAATAGAATGTGCGGACGCTTTTAAGCATCGACAACTGTCAGCATGTTCCGATGCTTTAAAGCATCAAAGCATCGAAAAAATTGCTCGTGCCGCTTTAAAGCGTCGGTTATATTAACCTGTACCGATGCTTTTAAAAAGCGTTGTCAAATAACATTTTCATCCACAGCATCGCGATGCGTGTAAAAGCCTCGAAATAATATTTTCCATACTTTTTGTAACCCCCGTAATTAATTTGGGGACACCTGGCACTTAGTTTCCTTCTGATGTTTAGGACCCAGTGGGACGTCTTGATTTTCGAGTCTCCGCGTGACGGATGGATTCTCGATTCCCTTGATCCAAGGCATCGCGAGGGTGCTTATTAGGAGATGGAGGATAAATCTCTCCTTCATCCCCCGCACGCCTTCTCCAGGTAATTCTTTGCCCACGTTTCATCACAGAGAGGGAGGGAATCGAGCGAGAGAGAGACAGAGAGAGAGAGGCCAGAAATGGAAGGCCTCATCAATGGTTTGGTCGACTTAGCTCTTGGTGTGGGCGGCGATAACGGCGGGGAAGCACCTCGAACCCAATCCCCTCCTCGCGACGAGCAGCACTCGCGATCCACCTGGGCCGAGGTGGTTTCTTCAGGGCACCATGAGAAAGCGGAAGAGGAGCAATATAGCAGCTATCGCTGTGATCAGAACTCATGGAGCTCCCGAAAGGATGAGAGCAGTTATCGTCATGATCAGAGCCCATGGAGTTCAAAAAAAGGAGGAGAGCGAGGAGAAAAGTGATGGAGATTGGGAAGCTGTTGTCAAACCCAGAAGATATCCAATGGCACCAACAGAGAACTGGCATAGATATAAATGCCCACCTAACGAACAGGAATACATTGATGATGCTGATTATGGCTTAGATGTTGAGCCCATGAGAGAGGAGCTTGATGACTTATCGAAAGCCTGTAGCAGGTTATGGGAACTTGATTTCAACTGCTTGGTGCCTGGTAAAGACTATGAGATTGATTGCGAACGAGGAAAGAAGGTTTATCATGAGGGGATATGGCACTAGAAGGTCTGTTCAAGTGGGTCAGTCATGATACATTTAGGCGGCCAACATACTCTCATTTTTGTTCTCTCCTGGATAATTATAACCCATATGAAGGATGTAAAGAGGTCGTTACTTCTGAAGAAAAGCATGAACAAGTTGCATTCATGAAGGAAATAAGAAGGACTTCACCAACAAATATCTGTATAAATACTTAGTTTCCAATGGTGTCATATCTGATGGTTATGAAGAATTCAAGAAAATGATGATCAGTCTGTGGTTTGATATCTATGGAAGTGGTGGGTCTAGTTGCTCATCTGCTTTTGAGCATGTATTTGTAGGAGAGATCAAGGGACGTGGAGAGCATGAAGTCTCTGGTTTCCACAACTGGATTCAGTTTTACCTAGAAGAAGCTAAAGGGAGTGTAGACTACCAAGGTTATATATTCCCTAGGAGCCGAGGGCAAAGTTTTGGATGCTGTTGATCGAGCTCTGGACTGACCAAGGTGTTCTTAGATAATCGGATTCAGGTATCCAGATGTCAAAATAGCTGGTTTACAGTTTGGAATAGCGTACTGTGGTAAGTAAGCCAATTATCATGATTTCATAAATTATTTAATTTATAAATATTTGAATTTATAATTGTATGCATATTTATAAAATAAGAAAAATGGAGTTTCATTTATATTGACTATTTTGAATTAGTAAATAGTACCATGAGTTTACAAATAAGTATTTGCTATGATTATTACAGCTGGTAATATTTTGCAAGAAATAGCTTTATATGTATATACAAATATGAAGAATATGATTACTTTGACCTTGCAATATGTTGGTACTATTGAGATAATTATATGCAATTGTTAATAATATTCAAACCACTGTATATGTGATGTGAGAAGCTTATGCTTATATTGATGCATGACGTGTTATATGCAAATATGAAGATGATATTGAGATCATGTTACTATGTATTGCCGCGGTTCTCATATGATGTGAATGATATGAAATGATGTGAAATGCCAAGTGATACGGGACCTACCTCCACAGGAAAGATATGTGGAGGACACACACTTGTAGGGTGTGTTGTGATTATTTTTGATACATGGCATAACGCTGGTACCAGGACCCTTCCTTTTGGGGACATTTAAGAGTGATACACTAGTTGGGTGTTGTAGGGCCGTGAGACACATAAGAAATAGTGATTATATAAATACAATGGGTTTGTTTACATTGCATATTTTGGCATTTATTGTATGATTTAGCTTCCAAAATTACTTTAAGAAAATGATATGCATATTCTGATAATATGGCAAGTGTATTTGAAATTAGAAGCTTTTTATTTGTAAAGTTGATTTGATTTGATAATATTATGAAATGATTAATGATTATATTATATTATAGTAGGCTTACTTATTGAGTGTGAGCTCATGTAAATCTCATAATGTTTTTCAGAGACACAAGACTGAAGAAGGAATTATGGGGTAGATGGAGCTTCTATTAAAATAAATTAGATCCATTATGTTGATGTAACCCCAGTGATGTTTGTATGTGGGGCTTATAGCCCAAACCTTATAATTATAGATTGTATTAAGTTATGAACTTGAATTGATATATCGATATTGCCTTATTTGAATTAAGTGTCTTGTTTCGGGATGCCTTGCATGCCTGGCATACGGCGGGTTGTCACTCTAGCTCAAATTTTGAGTCTGGAGCATGACGGCTTTTATATTATAATGACTCAGGCCCTGAGCCCATTTTGTTACAAGAAAGCAAGACGGTCAATGTCCATACCAACTTGGGTTTCGATGTGCTTGGGTTGTGATTTACTACATATAAATCACTCAACCAACTCTCAATTTTTTGATGTGGCACTTAGATCCTGCACTTCCAGCTGGTGCATGAGTCTGATACCATATTGTAACGACCAGGCCCTGGCCCGTTTCGTTACAAGAAAGCAAGACGGACAAGGTCCATACCAACTTGGGCCATACAGCTCAAAAGGGATCCAATTTGTCTTCCTTCTTGCTTTACTACATATAAATCACTCAACAACTTTCAATTTCTCAATATGAAACTATTGAAAGGGGCATCACACTTTTCAAGTATCGATAAATGATAATTTTTTGAGGCTTGGAGCCTGAGGCTTGGAGCCCTGCTCCACTGCTCCACCAGCAGGGGCTGGCAAAACAAGTGGAGGTCCTGGCACCTGTTTGACGGAATTAGTACGGGAGACATCCAGCCGCCAAGGTTCGGTCTCCATCCTTCCATCATGGCGCTGGTTCACCATTTAGCTTCCAGTCAGATCCTGTCACCTGTTTGACTAAATTATTATGGGAGACATCCAGCCGCCGAGGTTCGGTCTCCATCCTTCCATCAGTTTGCATCGGTTCACCGTTCAGCTTACGGTCAGGTCCTGTCACCTGTTTGACGAACTTAGTACGAGAGACATCCAGCTGCCGAGGTTCGGTCTCCAATATCCTTCCATCAGTTGGCCCTGGTTCACCATTCAGCTTCCGGTCATCCAAGGCTAGAGTTTGAGAAATCATTGCCATGCCCATATTAGAGTAGTCACTTGGAGAGGGTTTTTACTACTATACCTTCGAGTGTAAGCTGAGGCCACTTCTGAAGCACATAGTTGCCGGCCAGGGTACTGGATGCAGGGGCCTGACCCTTGGGAGAGCTGGAGGAGGGGATGGCTGCTGTCATCCCGCAAGGTAGAGCAGGGAGCGGACAGACGGTGGGCAGTGGAACGGGCCTGGAGGGGACTCCACCGGCGCTCGAATTCTGCTCATGTTCATCTCTTCGTTTGAGGATATACTTCGGAGCTTTGGCGGCGGGTCTGCGCGAAGAGGTGAGCCTAACGTCGACCACATTTGGAGCAATAGTCAACTGGCCGCTAAAGGTGGTGGCCGTTATGTCTTTGAAAAGAAACAAAACAAGAAGAAGAAAACAGCGTTAGAAGCATGTTAATAGAGATCGAATAACAAAGCCAGGATAAAGTTAGAATATTTGATGATCTGGTTTAAAATAAAAGTTATGGTGATGCGTGAGTTATGGTGCTGATTTCATATCCTTCAGTATTCGTGAATCCTAATGTGTGGTAGTTTTAGACAACTCTGACAATAAGATTTAGAGTTAACAATCTATAAAGTCTCAGTTCATTTTCCAACCATGCGTGCAAAAATGATAATAATAATAAGAGTCATAAAAAGATGTATATTTATATATAATTATACTATTATTGCATCACAACAATAACAACAAAGTATTAATCCTAAATTAATTAAAATAATTATATAAATTATTTTTCTTAACTTTGAGTCATATTATTTGTTCAATCTATTTTTATATAAAGGTTGTTAGTTATTATTTTATTTTATTTTAGTCTTTATTGGGCTTTTACATAATGGGCCTATTTGATTATGCTTTGATGTGTAGCCTCCAATGGATAAGATCATAAGAGGCATTATGTTTATCCGTACAACTAAGAAACAATATTTATATGGTGATGTGCTTAATGAAACGATAGATCTATTTTTCTTCTTGAGAGAAAACCTTTTCTTTACCCTAATTTTTCTTTCAAAAATACTATGTGTTGGAAACAATCCCAACAAAAATTGATATCAGAGCCAGGTTCGAAGAACGAAGAAGACCACCATCCTTAAGGAGGTCATCGTTCCAACGACCGGCCATGAGAAGAGAGTTCGGTGGAAGCGTCAGCCAGCATGAGGATAAGTATCGCCACCGCCACGCCAAGTTCTGTCAAGCCCATGGCCGCCCCTTCTTTGAAGAAGTCCGAAGAGATCGATCGCCATCTCTTGAAAGGCAAAGGTCATAAGCCAAATCTCTTGGAAGACACAGCTACGTGGACGTGGAGGCAGGGGAGAACAAGAGACAAAGGAGAACGTTGACGTGAAGACTCACCGACACACACTACAAGAAAATTCAGTTTTAGCGACGCCAAATTGCGTCACTAAATGAATTTAGCGATGCATTAGCGATGCAATTTGGGCATCGTTGTCAACCTCGTCGCAACCTACAATCCGTCGCAATTTCGTTGCTAAATAGCGATGTCTAGCGATGCAAAAAAATGTATCGCTAATTTGTGACTAAATTGAGGTCATCGCAATTTAGCGACGCATTAATGATGCCAACTTGCATCGTAATTTTATGACTAATTGCGTCGCAAAATTACGATAAAATATTGCATCACAATACTGCGGCGCAATATTGCGACGCAAGTTATCGTCGCAATATTGTGACGCAAGTTGTCGTCACAATATTGTGACCAACTTGCATCACAAAATTAATAATTAATTTTTTTAAAAAATAATTACGATGAAAGTCGCTAATTAATTTTTTAATTAAATTTAAAATGTTATAAATTAAACATCTTAATACAATTTCATTGCATTTAAATATTGATCGAAACATTTATCACTAAATTTTAAAAATATATTAAAATTTAATATATTAATAATTTAAAGTTTTTATATACAAAACATAAGAAGTAAAGAAAAAAATACATCAAGAATCTGCACTATCACGATCATGGGAAGGCTGCGGAGGTTGGAATGATCCATGCGACATGAGGCGAACCAAATTCTGCATCTGACGCATCTGCTCTCTCATGTCTGTAAGCTCCTGCTGAAGGCCTCCCGTGCGCTGGTCAAACTCCTGTCGAACCTTCTACCAAACCTCCTCCATAATAGATCTCCAAATGTTGTCTAAATGCTCGGCAGTAATATCGCCAGGATAGTGCGAACTAGAGCCCGGATGGAGAAAATATTTAGAAGCTTTAGTGCCCAGATCATAGACCCTACGGTCTCGTGGCTGGACACAAACAGCTTTCAAAAACATACGTTGACTCTCCTGTGGTGAGAGTTCAACGGGCAGCCCCCATCAGTGGAGTCAACCTACGATGCCTGGGACTAAAGCTCCTCGACTCGTGCTTTTGAATTATAGAATCAACGATAAATGAATCAATATATGAATATGAATAAAATTTTAGAAATTAAACAAATACAATATAAAGCTAATTTCTTACCATAACCTTCTATGATCGTGCATCGATCCAGGAACCATCCTTCCTGATGTGTATCATCCTGAATAGACGAAACTCACCAGGATCTCTGCCATTCTGCTCAGACTACAAAAGCAAAAAAACTGATATAAATGTAAGTATTTATAAATGACTAAATTAGTAATTAAATTATTTATGTTTTCTTACCATACGACGTCTATGCTCCTGAATCGAAATAGACCCCGCAGTGTGGCAGGAGAGACCCGTGCCATGACTGCCCTTCTTGGATCGACGGTTCGTGGTGGCTGATGCAGACCTCCTTTGCCAGGCCTCAGACTCCCACACCTGCCGCGTCATGCCAAATACCCTTCGGTACATGCACAGGACGCTCACCCAATCTCCTTCAATGACGAAGCATGTCGGAGTATCGGCGTGCTGCAAGAACATTCCATGCTGCCCTAACGGCATCATGGATGGAAGGGTTCCACGTAAACTTTTTCTGCATTGAAATAAACAGTTAGTTTCAGAATATATTAAGATTAAGAAATTATATATCAGTGATAAATTATATTTAATAAGTTTACCTAAAACTCTGAAAAATAAAACTCCCTCATGGCCATAGATACATGGTGCCAATTGTAGCCACTGGGATCAGTACGCCTCTGAAATATGGAGCTGATCCGGCTCGAAATAGTATGCTGCTCAATAAAGTTGTTAAAAAAATGCATGTTTATAAGTAATTGACTTAAACATATAAACATATATTTACAATTAGTATATACTTACAGTCCATCAGCATCCAATCGAAGTACGGTGCGGCCGGCATAGGAAGAACTCTCAGAGGTCTGTGCCGATCGGCTATGACCGTCGAAGGCTAGAGATCTAAACTCTCCATCTCCAATGCCCATGTGATCTGATGCGGCAGGGCTACGTCCCTGCTCGCTGTGGTAGATCTATCTCGGCCCATCATACTAAAAATACTAAAGATTCATGCAATATAATTACGAATAATGATGAATATGTAAAAATTTAATACTTATAAAAATAAATTAAAATTGAATAAACCTCTATGTTTAATCAGTGTCATATATTTTGTCAAATATTGCGCCGTATCGGACTGTGATTCAGTGTCATTATCATCAGGAGGAAACCAAATATTTGCATCCTCAATTTCTTGGACATCACCATTTGGATCTCTAACTGATGTTTTAGGAGCCCTTGTGTCGTCCTCAATTGCATGCATTTCCATCTCATCCTCTTGAAATACAGGGCATTTAGTTAATTGACTTGATGAACTTTAGTCTAATATGATTGCTGAACGTGGGACGATTTTAGAAACAGCCCACCAATCTCGCTTGTCGTTGCGCAAACTTGGATATCGACAATAAAACACTTGCTGAGCTTGGGATGCAAGGATGAATGGTTCATATTTCTGCAATCTTCGTTGATGGATCACTTCAACTATATTGTAGTCATTATGAACCCTTTTACTCATAGGAACTGTCGAATCAAACTAATCGCAACGAAACAATACGGTTCGTTTTATAGGCCAACCGGACTATTCAACTTCAACCACCTCTACTAACTTTCTGTAATAATCCTGCATATTTGCTCCAACACTTTCTCCTTTAACACACACACTTCAGTTCTACGTGCCTCTTGAAGATGCTAGTCATTCAATCTGAAATTTGTACCCATTAACAAAATAGCCAGTAGAGGTTGTTACGGTCTTCAATGGCCATTACGCTAAATATTTAATGAAAATATTGTCGGTTGTAAACCATGGACCATTTACCTATAAATTAATAAGCTATTAACAACTAATTCGAAAAATAAAAGTCATTATTGAAATTGATTGAGTGATACTACTCAAAAATTCATAAAACCAGTAAGCGAACTCCGTTTCTAACTTCTGCCTAATGGCAATTTGACTGATGTTGGGATTCATCTATCGTTGTCTATCACAATACATCCTTAAGGGATGATAACAATTAAAACTTCTATTAGCAATTAAATAGTGTGGTATATTACAATTTAAAGTAGAAGTTCTAATTAAGCATTGAAGTATATACTTACTCAATGTATGGATTGACTTCTCTACAGTTCATTAGGATGTAATAATGTGCTGCATTATACTCCACATCGCTCAAATCTCTTGACTTCTGCCTCCCAAATGAATGGCCGATACCTTTAAAAACTGATATTCTACCGTCATTAGGTTCTCCTTCGTCCACACATACAACATCGTTACGACCAAGATTTTGGCTCCTCGTGTGGACGTGACCCTCAAAGTAATGTGATGCAAAAGCTGAAACTTCTTCAACCAAGTGTGCATTGCATATAGAACCTTCAACCCTTACCTTATTATGCACATTATTTTTTAACTTCTTAAGGTACCTATATGTAAAGATGAGAAAAAAATAAATCAACTTTCACGCAATGAAATAATATTTGAAATGTCAACATGTACTACTGATTTATATATTTACCTCTTGAAAGGATACATCCAGCGATACTGCACGGAACCAACTATATTCGCTTTGTATGGCAAGTGAACCGGTAAATGCTCCATTGAGTTAAAAAAATTAGAGGAAATATTTGCTTCAGCTTGTATAAAATAATTAGAATTTCCTCTCAAGCCTTGCTATGGATGCAGAAGTAATGACTGCGGCAGATAACTCCTTGAAGAATAAGCTGAGCTCCGTCAATACCTTTCATATATGGTGCGGAAGCAACTCAGAAAAGTTATAGGCAATAACCGTTGCATAAAAACATGGCAGTCATGACTCTTCATGCCAAACAACTTGAGCTTATGCATGTCCACTCACCTACGGATATTTGAAGCATAACCATCTAAAAATTTTAACCCTCTAACCCAGTTACATAAAACTTCTCGTGAATTTTTGTCAAGAGTGTAACAGGCTTTAGGATATGTCCCGTCAGCATTCCTCCTCAAATCAGCTCTTCTGCAATACTGATTAAGTTCTTCTCTTGACTTTGTAGTGTCTTTGGTTTTTCTCGGGATGTTTAGCACCGTGTTAAATATGTTATCAAAGAAATTTTTCTCAATATGCATAACATCCAAGTTGTGCCGAATGAGATTTGTGCTCCAATACGGCAAATCCCAAAAAATACTGCGCTTTTTCCAGTTATGTTCTTTACATATACAACTATTTATTCTATCTCCATCTAGTTTCCAAGCATACCACAACCCCAAATGCTCTATAGTATCAAATATATCTGTGCGAGACCTAACCGGTTCAACGAATTTTATGACTGCTTTGTTCTTTCGGAAGGCAATCAAGTTTCGCCTATAAGGATGATTTGGAGGCAAGAACTTTCTATGATTATCAAACCATGACTGCTTACCACTCTTCTGCAATGTAAATGCATCTGAATTATACATGCAATGAAGGCATGCCAGATGCCCAGCAGTGCTCAAACCAGACAACATTGCATATGCTGGAAAGTCACTAATTGTCACATCAAAGCAGCTCTCATGATGAAATTTTGTTTCATAGAAATGTTGCAGGCTATGACTCCTATTTCCCATAATATTTTCAATTTGGCCACCAACGGTTGCAAAAAGACATCAATTTTTTCCTTTGGATTTGATGGTCCTGTAACCAAAACTGTCAAAAACATTGCAATATCTTTCATGTACTTCCACGAAGGAATGTTATATACAGTCAGTATCATGGGCCAACATGAATATTATTGCCCCACTTGACCAAATGGTTGGAAGCCATCGGTACAAAGACCTAATCTCACAATCCTTATATCTTTAGCGAAATCAGGATGATTTTCATTGAAATGCTTCCAAGCTTTTGAATATGATGGATGTCGTATTTCATCTTCTTTAGATTCATGTTCGACATGCCATCTCATATCAGCAGCTGTAGCCTTAGATATGTATAATCTCTGCAGGCATGGAGTAAGAGGGAAGTAATGCATCCTCTTGTAAGTCACACTTTTCCTTCTACTTGTACTAGCTCCCCCTTCATTATTGGTGTACCTCGATTGCCCATAAATCTTACACCATCTCAGCTCTGAGTCTTCACCCCAATATATCATATAATTGTTCAAGCAATAATTAATCTTATTAATTGAGAGCCCAAAGCCACGCAACAACTTCTTCATTGTGTAAAAACTGTCTGCTATAATATTATCATTTGGCAAAACTTCCTTCATTAACCGAGCTACATTGAATGCCTTTTCTGATAATTGATGTTCTGCCTTAATATTCAACAATCGAGCATCCATAGATAACTAGGAATGACTCTCACAACCTGATACAATTCTTAATTTGCAGCACGCAACATATCATAAAATTGCTGTGCATCTGGATTTGGTTTTTCTATAAATGTATTTTGATTGAATTCATTACCCAATGCATTCATCACCATTTTTTCATATGTGTTTAAATTCACAAATGGTTCATCAACAGGAATTGACACTTGTTGGCTTGTAACAGCTGCACCCATTTTCTCTGTTTTACCATGACAGTACTAAACATCGTACCCAGGAACAAACCCCTTTTTACACAAATGCACCTTCACAGTTTCAATATCTCTGTAGGCTTTATTCTGACACCTATGTAAGTTGCAGGGGCACCTAATCTTAGGCCCATCCATCCATTCAGGTTGGCTACATGCAAATACAATAAATTCTTCTAATCCATTCAGAAAATCTGGATTAAATAAGCCATCTTTTATCCTTACATACATCCACGAGCGAGCCCCACTCATTTTTGATCAACTTATACAATTTCTGGTAAACCATTAAAGGAAACAACAATATAAAACTATATTAGCATTAGTAAATATATAACTAAATTATTTTTTTTACACATCTAAGATAAATAACAACTATTTAAATAATTTATAATGATAAACCAAATTTATTTTTAATGATTGCAACCAATTGATTAGGCCAGGCCAAGGCTAAGGTCCCTGCCCTGCAAGGCCGGGCCACGTGGGGTTCGTTCAATCATGAGACTTCACAAGTATGTAAGTGTTCTAAATTAATTCCACCTTTACTTCATATCTAAAAGGTAAGGTCCTATCCCATTCAAGATTATTTTCTGTGATATGTTATTCTGCTATTAATTATCATTGTTTATGTTGAAATTTCAACAACATTTTCCATATGTTCTCCTAAATGTGTGGCATATATGCCACACTAGGAGAACGTATGAGAAATACAAACCACAATCTCAACCTACGATAACTAATAGTAGACTAACATATCGCAAAAAATAATCTCAAACTGTCCACTAGGACAATTTAAGAATTTGCAAGACTAAGTCTTACAAATTTTTAAATGGATCTAAAGGTTATAGTGCTATGAGAAATAATATGCAATTCCAAAGATAATCGAATTTATGCTTGTGAAAAAGTTTTCTTATCTATTATACATATTTTGATAGTGGTCTATGTCACTAACTTCTTAAGATTATTATGTCCAAGATAATAACCTTAAACAAATATTTATGCATAGTATTATTTAATAATACTATGGTTTTAAAATTGAATAGGCTAGGATGGATATTTTCATAACACATCAATCGTGAGACATATGATACGCTAAGTAACCCTTAAGTATAATTCTAAAAATTATGTAAAATCTCAATATGCTCACATCATACATCTATTAAAGCCATAGCCATATCATAACCAAAATAACATATCTCAATATATCATGTTCTTGTATCTTAAATCAAAGTCAAAACCATTTCATAACAAAATTAAGATACAACAATATATGTAAGAACTTCACCAATAGACTATCATGCATAGTTTAACATGCTGAGAAATTTAACAATAAATATATAAAATATGGAGGCATACAAGATATTTTTTATATATTACATAATGATAGATGTGGAACTCCTATCTCGATCGCTAATCCCAATTAATCTCTTTAACAAAATCAATCAATCATTGATTACTTATAATTAAACATAAATAATAATTAATTTACTAAAATTCATAATTATAAAAAAATACCATTTTACCCTTCTAGCCTACATTTTAAAAATTACTAATTGACCCCTTCTACCAAGGTTAATTATGGCTTAATTAATTTACTATAAAAATCACTAATTAATCATTTAGCAATTTATTTAATTAATTTACTATCAGAACCACTAATTAGCTAATATTACAATGATGTTATATTGCAATCATTATTTATTAGAATACCATAATTTCTTATACTATATTACAATACTATAAACTAATATATCTTAATATTATTATAATATGGTATTAATATAATAGTATTATATTATAATATAATTATTACACAATAATTATATTATGTAATAATATTAACAATATCATATTATATTATGTAATAATTATATTATAATATAAATGTTACATAATTATATTATGTAATAAAAAAATATAAGATGTAATAAAAAAATATAATATGCAATATGCGTCGATAAATAGTGATGCAATTATACATCGCTAAATATTAATATTATATAATTTTATATATATTAAGTATTATAGTGTATAATAATTAATATTATATAGTGATAATTTTATATATTGATATATTATAATCTATGCCGCTCATTTTTTATAATGCCGCTTGTTTCGCTGGAGCCCCTAGGGTGATGTGGGTGGCCGCGATGTTCCTTGGCCATTTTCTTCGGGAACCTTCCATGGGCGGCGCTCCTACTCCTTGCTCCCCTCCTCTGCCCTTGGCGGTGCTTCGATCTCTTATCACGGGTTACCTCCCTGGTGGCCGACCGGGGGGTCGGGCTTGGCCTTGTGCCACTCCCGTCTTCTTCCAAATCCGGAGATGGGTAGGGGCCTACCATGATGATGACGGGTGATAGAGAATTAGGGTTCGATTCCAGAGAGGGAGCAAGTTCGGTGCCAGCAGCCATGGTAATTCAGCTCCAATAGCATATATTTAAGTTGCTGTAGTTAAAAAACTAGTAGTTGGACCTTGGGCTAGGCTGGCCGGTCCACCCCACGGTACGATGTGCACCGATGGCCCCATGGTGTGCCGGGTGGCCAACTATAAGGTCCTACTCAGGTTCGATGCTACCTTCAGTCCGATCTACGCCTTTGTGCCAAGAATGCAGTCTAAACCCTAAACCCTAAAACCCATAAACCCTAAACCCTAAAACCCTAAAACCCTAATTAAACCCTAAAATCCTAAATCCTAAAAATAAAACCCTAAAACCCTAAACCCTAAACCCTAAGCCCTAAAATTCCAAAAAACCCAAAAAACTCTAAACCCTAAACCCCTAATACCCTAAAACCCAAAACCCTAAAACCTAAACCCTAATCCTTAAACCCCTAAAATCCTAAACCCTAAAACCCTAAACCCCTAATTAAACCCTAAAACCTAAAACCCCAAACCCCTAAAACCCATAGAACCCTAAAACCCTAAAACCTAAAACCCTAAAACCCCTAAAACCCCTAGAACCCTAAACCCTTAAACCTAAACCCTTAAACCCTAAACCCTAAACCTAAACCCTAAAATTAAACCCTAAAACCATAAAACCCTAAAACCCTAAACTCTAGCTAAAACCCCAAACCCCTAAACCTCTGAAACCCTGAAACCCTTAATCCCTGACCCTGAACCCATGAACCCTTAAACCTTGAACCCATGAACCCTTAAACCCTTAAACCCTAAAAACCCTAAATAGTGATGCATAAAAACCCTAAACCCTAAAATCATAAAACCCTAAACCCTAAAACCCTAAAATCCTATTTAGCGATTCATTAAAATGCATCGCTAAATAGCAACACATTATGGTGTTAATGCGTCGCTAAATAGCAACGCATAACTGTGCGTCGCTAAATAGCGACTCTTTTTGGTGCGTCGCTATTTAGCAATGCATTAATGAGTGCTATTTAGCTATGCACGATTATGCATCGCTAACTAACGATGCTGCTAATAGAGTCGCTATTTAGCAATATTTTTTTGAAAGTTACTAAATGCATCGCTATTTAGCGACTGATTTAATGTCGCTAAATGGAGATAATTTGTCGCTATTTCATTGTAGATTTTATAGGTCGCAATTGCATCATAATTCTGTCATTATTTTGTGACGAATATTTGCGTAGCTAAGTTGCGTCGCTATTTCATAATTTTCTTGTAGTGACAAGGGCGTAGTCAGTGAGGGGCATTGCGAGAAATGAACTTACAATTTAGAAATAGAAGATTGGTTTCTTGGGAGACAACGCCTGGAATTTCTTCCTCCCAAAGCAATCTCCAAAGCAACAAAAAAAAAAACAAGGTTTGACTACCTTGGCGTTTGACTTCCCATCCACAATTTTTGGTGTCAGGTTTCCAAGGAAGTCATTGGCATTAGGGAACAGCCAAGGAGTGGATCTTTTCCTCCTTGGATCTTTGGAGAAAAAGGAGAAAAGGAAAGCCCTTCAAAGAAAGGAAATTGATATAAAGAATAAGGAAGAAAAACAAATTGCTGGTGTAATTCATGGTAGGCTCAAGTAAAATGGGTTTGACTATTAACCAACCTTCTATTTCTATTTTTGATGAAAAAAATTTTTTGATGGAGAAAATTATGATTATTGGAGCATTAAGATGAACCCTTTTTATTTCACAAAAAGTATGGGATTTAGTAGAGTATAGGTACGAAGAGCTAGTTAATCCAACAAATCATCAGAAGGAGTAACTGAAGGACTACAAAAAGAAGGATGCCAAAGCCCTATTTTTCATCCAACAAGCTGTGTCTGAGAAACTTTTTTTTAGAATTATTAGAGCCATCAAATCAAAGGAGGCATGGGACATCTTGCAAGAGGAATTTTAAGGCAACATAAAGGTGAGAGCTATCAAACTTCAAACTCTAGGAAGAGAGTTAGATAATTTAAGAATGCAAGAAAATAAAAAAATAAAAGATTACTTCTTCAAAACTATGGAGATGTTAATCAAATGAAGAGCTATGGTGAAAACATCACCGAGCAAAGAATATGTGAGAAAATTTTGGCTAGCTTATCTCAAAATTGATACAATAGTTACAATTATGAAGAATCTAAAGATCTTTCTGAATTAAGTGTTTATGAATTGATGGGATCTCTTGAAGCTTATAAGCAAAGATTGTTTAGAAATAAAGAATCATCAATTGAAAGTGCCTTTCAATCTAAACTCAAAGTGGTTAATAAAAATTCTCAAAAAGAATCATCTAGTCATGCTCTAGTCAAAAGAGAGTCATTCATAGGTGAAAACCAGAGTAGAGAAAGAGAAAGAAATATGAAAGAAAGAGGTAGAGAAATGCAAAGAAATAATTTTTTAAGAAGGCAATTTGATGAGAGTACTCAACAAAGGTGCAACAATGTAAAAGGTCTTTTCATGCTGAAAAAGATTGCTGGTTTAGAGGGAAACCCCAATGTTATAATTGTAAAAAGTTTGGACATGTTCAAAAATATTGCAAGTACAAAGCAAGTGAGCAAGCATACTTTTCAGAAGAAAATGAAGGTCAACAAAGCACACTATATGCATGTCAAACTGCAAAAGAGCAAAGAAATAATGTGTGGTATCTTGACAGTGGGTGCAACAATCATATGACTGATGATAAGTCTATTTTTGTGGACATTAACAGTTTTTCAATCTCACAAGTAAAAATGAAAAATGGTGTTCTAGTCCAGCAAGAGAAAAAGGCACAATTGCAATCAATACCAAGAAAGAAAGAAAATTCATTCATGATGTTTTACTTGTTTTAGACTTGAAGTAGAATCTCTTGAGTGTTGGATAATTGATTGAGCATGGGCACATGGTACATTTTGAAGATAATGTTTGTAAGTTACATGATAGAGGGATGAATAAGCAACTTATGACAAATATCAAGATGAAGAAAAATAAAAGTGTTTCTCTTATTTTATACTATGCAAAGGATGTTGCATGGAAGATGAAAGTAAATATGAGTCATGGCTATAGCACAAAAGGTTTGGGCACTTGAACTTTCAAAGTTTAACAAGTTTATATCAAAAGAATATGGTGTATGATCTACCAGCAATACATGACAAGGAAGAACCCTATGCAGGATGTGCACTTAAAAAAAACATAGAGAGGCATTTCCAAAAGAGTATGTATGGAGAGTTGTAGCACCATTGGAGCTTATTCATACTGACATATATGGACCTATGAAAACTCCTTCTCATGCAGGTAACATCTACTTCATTATTTTTATTGATGACTGTTCAAGGATGACATGGATGTATTTTATAAGACATAAATCAGAGGCATTTTTTATCTTCAAGAAGTTTAAAAATCTTATGGAAAGACAAAGTGGGCATTATATCAAGGTGTTGAGAAGTGATAAGGTGGTGAATACAATTCAAATAAATTTGAGAAGTTTTGTGAAGATATTGGTGTACAAAGACAATTAACTGTTGGCTATGCACCCGAACAAAATGGAGTTGCAAAAAGAAAGAATCATACTATTGTTGAGTTGTCTAGATCTATGCTCAAAGACAAAGGCCTTCCAAATTCTTATTGGGCAGAAGCAGTGAATACAGTAGTGTATCTGATGAATAGATGTTCAACAAAAGCTCTTTAGAATATGACACCATTTGAAACCTAATCTGGCAGAAAGCCTTTAGTGAAGCATTTCAAAATCTTTGAATGTGTATGCTATGCACATATTCCAAAGGAAAGAAGACATAAACTTGATGAAGTGAAAAATGTATTTTTGTTAGATACAGTTCTAAATCAAAAGGTTACAGACTTTTCAGCTTAAAGCAAAATCAAGTGATCATAAGAATAGATGTTATTTTCAATGAGAAAGTTGCTTGGGATTGGAAGCAAAAGAAAGTTGAAAAAAATATTATTTCTCTTGATGAAGAAATTCATGATGCTCAAAATGAAGAAAAAGAGGTTGAAGGTTTACCACAAACTTCTCCAAGTATAAGTCCATTTTTAACTTCAAGTTCAAGTCTATCTCTAAGTTTTACTTCTATAAAAATGAGAAGATTAAGTGACATTTATGCTTCTTATAATTTCTGCATGATTGAGCCTGAAACTTATGAAAATGCTATGCATGAAGAAGTATGGAACAAGGCAATGCAAGAAGAAATCAATATGATTGAGAAGAACAAAACTTGGAAATTAGTGAAGAAACCAAGTGATAAGAAAGTCATTGGCTTGAAGTGGATCGACAAAACAAAACACAATCCAGATGGCACCATTCAAAGACACAAAGCAAGATTGGTAGCAAAGGAATACTTTTAATTACCTGGTATTGATTATAAAGAAACTTTTGCACCTGTTGCTAGATATAATACAATTAGAACTCTTATTTCTATAGCAGAACATAAAAGTTAAAAACTACACCAACTAGATGTAAAGTCAGCATTCTTGAATGAAGTATTAGAAGAAAAAAATTATGTTGAACAACCTTAAGGCTTCATCATCAAAGGTCAAGAAAATAAGGTATACAAGTTGAAGAAAATATTATATGGGCTAAAGCAAGCAAACAGAGCATGGTACTCTCAAATTGACACCTACTTCAATGAAAAAGGTTTTCTAAAAAGTCTAAGTGAACCAACACTTTATGTGAAGAAGCAAGGTAATGATATTCTCATTGTCTCTCTTTATGTTGATGATTTAATTATTATGGTAACAATGAGAATATGATTTTGACTTTCAAAAGTGATATGATG
>UESW01004003.1:975818-1029279 GCA_900491605.1 Calamus simplicifolius
TCAAAGAAAAGATGGCATATTTATCAGTCAAAAGAAGTATGTAGAAGGCATTCTCAAAAAATTCAACATAAAAAATTGCAATAGTGTGGAAACACCTTTTATGGTAAATGATAAGTTGATGAAAGAAGATAAAAGTGGTGAAGCCAATGCACAATTATACAGAAGCATTATTGAAAGTTTATTATATCTAACAATTACAAGGCCAGACCTAATGTTTGCATCAAGTTTACTTTCCAGATATATACAAAAGCCAAGTAATATTCACTTTGGAGAAGCAAAAAGAGTCTTGAGATACATCAAAGGTACTAAAGATTATGGGATCATGTATGAAAGAAACAAGAATGATATAGTGAAATTATTTGGGTTTTGTGATATTGATTGGGCTGAAAGTATTGATGACATGAAAAGCACATCAGGATATGTATTCTTTTATGGATCAGGTATCATATCTTGGGCATCCAAGAAGCAAGATACATTGGCATTATCTTCTTCTGAAGCCGAATACATTTCAACAACTTTGGCAGCACAACAAATAATTTGGTTGAGAAGAATACTTGAAGATATAGGTGAAAATCAAGAAGAAGCTACTACTCTGCTGTGTGACAATAAATCTACTATTTCTATGACAAAGAATCCTATATATCATAGCCGCACCAAGCATATCAAAATCAAGTACCATTTCATTAGAGATATGGTAGAAGAAAAAGAAATTGAAGTCAAGTATGTGAAGACTGAAGACCAAATTGCAGACATCTTTACCAAGGCACTACCCAAGGAGAAATTTATTCACTTTAGAGATCTCATGGGCATCCAAGAACAACCATTAAAGGGGAGTGTTAAAATATAATGGTTGTTAGTTTTTAGTATTTTATTTTATTTTATTTAGTCTGAGTTGGGCTTTTAAATAATGGGCATATCTTTTTATGCTTTGGTGGGGTAGCCTTAGATGGATAAGATATAAGAGGCATTATGTTTATCCGTAGAAATAAGAAACAATATTTATATGGTGATGTGCTTAATGAAATGTAATAGATCTATTTTCTTCTTAAGAGAAAACCCTTCTTCTATCTTGATTTCTCTTCCCAAAATAATCTGTGTTGGAAACAATCCCAACAGTATGCAACCTTACTGCATCTCTCACCACACCCACATTTATTGGTGATAAAACGTGAAGATGTTCCGAAAGCCAAAAGTCGTTAATGGTTAGGTGGGATTCTTTTAAATTCTATATGGTTCACCATTCTTATACTGCATTGGTATATATCTATATGCGGATATTATCATGGAATAAGCAATATTAGAAGACAAGAATTAGTTATCATGAATAGACAATATTCAAAGATAAGAATTATTCCTTAGTTAATATGGGATAAAATAATGTAAAAATATATAAGAAAGTAGATCCAATTAATATCTAAATATCATATCTAGTAAATAAAAAATCAAATCACATCTATGCTAGAATCATGTTTAATATGGAATCATGCCCAATCAAATATGTGGCAATCTTAGAATCATATCTAATACGAAATCACTACCAATAAAATATATAACATCAAATATAAAATCACTCCAAATGTATGGCGTCAAATATAGAATCACACCTAATACCTCTCCTCAAGTTGGACCATGATGATCAACAATGCCCAACTTGTGAAAAGGTAGTTGCAATTGGCCATGACCAAAAGCTTTCGTGAAGAGATCAACAGGTTGATCAGTGATAGGTGAGTAACAAGTGATGACGTCATGAGATTGAATATGTTTTCGAACAAAATAACAATCAATTTTCATATGCTTGGTTGTTCTTGAAAGATGAGATTTGAAGCAATGTGTAGTATAGCTTAATTATCATAGTATAAGAGCATGGGACGTGAGTGTAAAATACCAAGATCAACTAACAAAGCTTTAAACTAAATGAGTTTACTAGCAGCAAAAGTTATGGCATGATATTTTGCCTCAGTAGAAGAGTGTGCAGTAGTGGTTTGCTTCTTCATTTTTCAAGAAAAGGCGTGGAACCAAAGGTGATGAGTAGAGTGATGAGTTATTGGACAAATTGTCGAATCCAAATTATAAAAAGCTGATTAGTGAAAAATAATTGAGTCGAAAAAAAAGATACCTTAATTCGAGTGTGATTTTAGGTAATGAAGGGCTCTCATAGTAGGATCCAAGTGATCGAGGATAAGTCATGGATTAACTTAAAATATTAATAGAATAAATGAGATCATGATGAGTGATAGATAAATATATAACCTAACCAATAAGACCACGAAACAATCCTAAGCTAGCAATAGGTGGACTTAGTCAATGAAGAGCTTGGGGTATTGTTTCATGGAAAAGTAGCAAAGATGAAAATTCAGCATGTTGTTTCTTTAAGCATGTCCAAAGCATTCTTTCATTCATTCAAAAAAAATACCTAAAGATAAATCAGCAATCTCTAGTCCCAATGTCAAGGGCCTTAATATAGAAGTATTGACTAAGAAAGGATTTGAGTTGCTAGCAACGACTATCATTATTCCTGTGAAAATCATATCATCAAAATAAAAAGTATAGTCAAGAATCAATCATTGTGAATAAGTATGAATAATGAATAGTTTGCTTTAGATTGAAAACTATAATGCTTCAAGGCACTGGTAAATTTAGCAAGCCATTTATGTGAGTCTTCCTTAAACCCATATAAAGATTTTTGAATATGACAAGCTTGACTGTCTCTTCTCTTATCATAACCAGGGTGAAGAGTTATATATATACTTCCTTATCAAGGTCCCTTAATTTGTAAAAATGCATTATTCACATCAAATTGATAAAAGAACTAGTTTTTAGTAGCTATAATAGTAAGAAGACAACGAACTGTAAAAATTTGGCAATAGGTGCAAAAAATTTAAGAAAGTTTAGACTTTCAACTTGGGTATATCTTTTGGCAACCAAGAATGCCTTATAGCATTCTATGGAGCCATTAGAGTTTTATTTGATTTTGAATACCTACTTACAAGAGATAACTTTCTTGCCAAAAGGGAGAGGTTTAAGTGTCCAATTGTTAGTAAGCTTCAAAGTAAAGTTCATACTTTATGGCCTCGCACCACAAGAATGATGAACAGCTTGTAAGTACATTTTAGGCTCATCTTCTTGGGAAATGGCCATTAGAAAAGCATAATTTGATACAAGAAAGAAGGTAAAAAGGAGGAGAGCTTCTATTTGCACCACAAAAATTGCTCTCTATACCTCCAAATTTTTAAAAAAATTAATTTCCTAAACTACCCTTAAAACCTTTGCCCCCTCTCTCCTCCGCTTGCTTCGGTGCCCCACCACCCCCCTGCTTCCCCCCCACCCCCCATTCCCCGTTCGCTCCGGTCCCCCCCTCCCGGCAGCACTGGTGCAAGGGAAAGTCGGAGAGGGGGGTCAGGGCCGGATCGACTGAGGAAGTGGGGGAAGCCCGAGGGGGGGTGTGGATCGACCGGGGAAGGGAGGTTCCGTGGAAGCGAATGGGAGAGGAGGAGGGGGTTCCACCGGAGTAAATGTGAGAGGAGGGGGGAGGGTAGTTTAGGAAACTAATTTTTTTAAAAAAATTGGGTGTGTAGAGAGCAATTTTTGCGGTGCAAATAGAGGCTCCCAAAAAAGAGGGTACAAAATACCCGATGAAGTAATGCTGAATGAGGAGTGAGGAATTATTCCCATGAATATATATAGAGGTAGTTGCCATGAAATAAGCAACATTACAAAGCAAGAATTACTATACAAAAATATATAAAGAAATAGATATAGCAAATATATAGAGATTATATCTAGTAAATATAGAAAATCAAAATCACATATATGCCATAATCACATCCAATATGAAATCATCCCTAATCAAATATTGACATCAAATATTGAACCAAACATAATAGATTCGATACCATCTTCATGCTATAACGTGAAATATTGTAATACCCCAAAAATAGCCTCACATTGGATGAAAAAAAAAGGTTTAAGTGCTTATAACTCAAGTCTACCTATTACCAATAAACTTTCACTTGAATTTTTGAGCCACGTGATTTTAGCCTACTAATAAGTTAATTAGGAGTTGGGCTTGAGGCATTGCAAATGGTATCAAAGCCCATCCGAACATATCATGGAGCCACTCTTATAGCACTAATGATTTAGCTTGAGATAGATTCTAATTAAGGTATGGCTTGCAATAAGTACCTTACTGATTCTAGTTAACTTATGACTTGCAATAAGACCTTACATTATAAGAAAAGTTTCACATCAAATAAGAAAGAAAAGATTGGTGCCACTTACACTCGAGTTTTTGAGTTAAATAATTTCGATTCACTATCAACAGATGGTAGGAACCATTACAAGCATTATGCAACTTTGTGGCTAGTTGGCACCAATAAATTGTAATATTTTTTTAGTTTTTATTTTGGGTGAAACATGTTCAGAATTTAAAAAAAGGAAGAGAGAGACCGTGACTCTCACCCAAGATACGCACACTTAGTTTAATGTGAACAAAACTCAACAATCCCCTACTTGGTCACATTGGACTAAGTACAGTCCAGAATAAATTAAAGAAGCATTAATACAGTTACGTCTCTTTCGATTTGAACCTAACCTTAATGTAAGCATCATAAAGTCTTAACGGAGATTGCCGATAATATGAGAGCTTTGAACTATTATCCCTTGTGTCAAGACCGATGATACTCCACACACACTCCTTAAAGTTCTTTGCCTACACCACTCGCTCAGCATAATTTATGGCCATGTACTTATCCTGTTTCATAAACTTTTTTTATGAGAGAAACTCTAACTCGTACTTAAGACGTTTAAAAGCTCAACCCTTCAACTTGTAATAGTCAACACTATACACTAAGTACAGCTACAACTTATCAATGACTTGTTGTTTTCCATTGAACCCAAGACTAGTCATTTCCTAGTATTAGGTTAGGTTACCATCATTGGTGAACTTTTACTCAAGAAGTTTTAGACCCATCCCTCTGAAAGTCATCTTCACTAAATCTCTTGTAAGAGGTTTAGTAAGTGGATCAGCTAGATTATAGCTTGATCGCACAAAAGTGAAAAAAATTATTTTATCCTTGATTAATTTTCTTACATACTCATGTCTTAGACTAATGTGTCTAGACTTCCCAGTGTACACTTCGCTGTACGATCTGACTAAAATGGCTTGGCTATCATAATGTATCAATACAATTAAAATATTTTCACAAGCCAATGGGATTTTCAATAGAAGATCCCTTAACCACTCAGCCTCATGTCCTGTTGAAGCTAGAGCCACAAACTATGACTCCATTGTTGAGTGTGAATGCAAGTTTGTTTCTTAATTTTTTAAGATATTGCACCACTGCTAGTGTAAACATTCAACCAGTGATAGATTTACTATCTCCCACATTCGATATTCAACTTGCATTGGTATATCCTTCCAATACATCAAAAAAATTAGAGTATTGTAGACCTAGCCTTTTGATTTTCAAAAGATAACCAAAGACTCTACCAATAGTCTTCCAATGCTCTACACTCAGGTTGTTAGTATAAACCTACTCAGCTTACTGACTGCAAATGTTATATCGGGTCTAGTGTATTGCATCCACTACAAGAAATTAAAAATATGCGATGCCAAAATGCGTCGCTATTGCATCGCTATACCATGTTTAGCGACGCAATAGCGACGCAATGATGGCGTCGCTCAACTCCCCGTCGCAATACTCTTTATCGCAATTGCGTCGCAATATTGCGACGCTCTGCGACGCATAAACATGCGTCGCTAAATTTAAAATTAAATTTTTAAAAAAAATTTATTAATAAATATTGCGATGCAATTTATTGCGTTGCAATATTTAAAATTAATTTTTAAAAATTAAAAATTTATTAATAAATATTGCGATGCATAAAATTGCGTCGCAATATTTAAAATTAAATTTTAAAACAAAAAAATTTATTATTAAATATTGCGACGCAGTTAAGTGCATCGCAATAATAAAAATTAATTTTTAAAATAAAAAAATTATTATTAAATATTACGACGCATTAATTGGGTCGCAATATTGCGACTCATCCAGATGCGTCGTAATATTTAATAATAATATTTTTGTTATAATAGACGCAATTTTAGTCGCTAATGCGTCGCAAATAAAAATTATTTTAAAATATTGTGATGCATGGTCATTGCGTCGCAATATTTATTAAAAATTTTTAAGATAAAATAGCGACTCAATTTTAGTCGCTAAAGCATCGCTATTAAATTTATTTTTAAATTATTGTGATGCCAGGAATAATATTTTAAAAATATTAGTAATCCAATATTAGACGCTAATGCGTCGAAAATTTTGTTTTTAAAAATATTTAAATGATTAAAAATTAAAACGGTTAATAAAATTTCGCTAAATCTAAATATTGATACAAACATTTTTCACTCAATCCAAACAATAATAAATTTCAAAAATAATTGATATATTAAAATTTAAAAGTTTTTACAACATAAAAAAAAAAATACATCAAGAATCTGAATGATCACGTGAAGGCTGTGGAGGCTATGGAGGCTGTGGAGGCTGAAGACTCTGCGATAAGCGTCTAACCATATCCCGCAAATACTGCATCTCATCTCGCATGTCAGCAACCTCCTGATCCCGGCCTCGCATACGATCCTCAAAATCCTGCTCGTAATCCTGGCGAATCTCCTCTGCAATAGATCTGCGAAGCTCCTGTAAACGCTCGGGAGGAAGATCAGCAGGAACTCGCGAGCTGGAGGCCTGATGGGGAAAAAATGTAGAAGCTCTAGTGCCCATACCATAGACCCTGCGGTCTCGTGGCTGGGCACCAACAGCCTCCAAAAACACACGTTGACTCTCATCTGCTGAGAGTTCGACGGGCGTCTCCCCATCAGTAGAGTCGACCTGTGATGCCTGGGATCGAAGCTCGTCGACTCGTGCCTTGAAATTATGAAATCAATAATAAATGAGTTAATAAATTTCTAGAAATAAAATTTTAAAAATTAAACAGATACTACATAAATCTAATTTCTTACCGCAACCTCCCGTGATCGCGTATCGACCCAAGAGCCGTCCCTCCTGGTGTGTGTCGCCCTGAATAGACGAAACTCACCAGGATCTCTGCCCTCCTGCTCAGTCTATAACAATAAAAAAAATGATATTAATAAAATATTTGTAAATAACTAAAATAGTAATTAAAATATTTATGTTTTCTTACCATACGCCGTCTGTGCTCCTGAATCGAAATGGAGCCCGATGTATGACAGGAGAGACCCGTGCCACGATAGCCCTTCTCAGATCGGCGGTTCGTGCTGGCTGATGCGGACCTCCTGCGCCAGCCATCGGACTCCCAGGCCTGCTGCCACTCGTGCCAAATACCCTCTGGCACGTGCACAGGACGCTGACCCGACGACCTCCAACGATGAAGCATGTCGAAGTATCGGCGTCGCGTCAGAGCCTCCCATGCTGCCCTAATGGCATCATGGGTGGCAGGATCCCACGTAAACTTTTTCTGCATTAAAATAAACAGTTAGTTTCTGAATTTATTAACTTTAAAGAATTATATATCACTGCTAAATTGTATTTAATAAGTTTACCTGAAACTCAAAAAATAAAACTCCCTCATGGCCGGCGATACGTGGCGCCAATCGTAGCCACTGGGATCTGCACGCCTCTAAAAACGGCGCTGATGTGGCTGGAGACATGATGCTGCTCAATGAATCTTTTAAAAAAATGCAAGTTTATAAGTTAATGACTTAAAAACATTAACAAATATTTTGTAATTAATATATACTTACATCCCCTTAGCATCAAGTCGAAGTAAAGTGCGGCCGAAGGTGGAAGAACTCTCGGAGGTCTGTGCCGATCGGGTAGATGGTAATACTGCTGCAGAGGTCGAAGGCTGCGCCTCTGCTGGAGATCCAAACTCTCCATCTCTGACGCTCATATGATCTGATGTCGAAGGATCCAAACTACGTCTCTGCTCACCCAATCTATCGTCGGTAGATCTACCTCTGCCCCTCATACTGAAAATACTAAGGATTCACACAATTAAATTACGATTAATGATTGACTATGTAAGAATTTAACACTTATAAAAAAAGTTAAATTTTAAAAAACCTTATGTTTAATCATTGTCATTTGTTTCGTGAAATGTTGGTTCAACATCCGATGCCGTATCGGATTGCGAATCAGTTTCATTATCGGAAGGAAACCGAACATTTGCATCCGCAATTTCTTGGACATCACCACTTGGATCTCTAAGTGATGTTTCAGGAGCTCTTGTGTCGTCCTCAATTGCATGCAGTTCCATCTCATCCTCTTGAAATGCAGGGCACTCGGCTGATTTACTTGATGAACTCTCCTCTAATACGATTGTTGAACGTGGGACGATTTTAGAAACGGCCCACCAATCTCGCTTGTCGTTGCGCAAACTTGGATATCCGCAGTAAAAGACTTGCTGAGCTTGGGATGCAAGGATGAATGGGTCATATTTCTGTAATCTTTGTCGATGGTTCACTTCAACCAAATTATAGTCGTTATGAACCCTTTTGCCCACAGGAATTATTGGATCGAACCAATCACAACGAAACAATACGGTTCGTTTTAAAGGCCAACCGGGATATTCAACTTCAACCACCTCTACTAACTTTCCATAATAATCCTGCATATTTGCTCCAACACTTTCTCCTTTTACACACACGCCCCAGTTCTGAGTGCTTCTTGAAGCTGCTAATCGTTCAATCTGAAATTTGTACCCATTTACAAAATAGCCAGTAGAGGTTGTTACGGTCTTCAATGGCCATTGCGATAGACATTTAATGAAAATATGTCGGTTGTCGACCATGGACCGTTGACCTATAAATTAATAAGCTATTGACATCCAATTCAAAAAATAATTGCCATTATCGAAATTGATTGAGTGATACTACTCACAAATTCATAAAACCAGTAAGCAAACTCCGTTTCTAATTTCTGCCCAATTGCAACTTGACTGATGTCGGGATTCATCTGTCGGTGTCTATCACAAAACATCCTATGGGATGAAAAGGATGAAAACTACTGTTAGAAATTAAATATTATGGTATATTATTATATAAATTTAAATTTTTAATTTAGCATTGAAGTATACACTTACTCAATATATGGATCGACTTCTCGACAGTTCATTAGGATGTAATAATGTGCTGCATTATACTTCATATCGCTAAGATTTCTTGACTTCTGCCCACCAAATGAACGGCCGATAGCTTTAAAAATTGATATTCTACCGTCATTAGCTTCTGCTTCGTCCACACATACATCATCGTTACGACCATGATTTCGGCTCCTCGTGTGGATGTGACCCTCAAAGTAATGCGAGACAAAAGCTGAAACTTCTTCGACCAAGTGTGCATTGCATATAGAACCTTCAACCCTTGCCTTATTACGCACATTATTTTTTAACTTCTTAAGATACCTATATGTAAAGTTGCAACAAAAAATTAACAATTTTTCAAGCAATGAAATAATATTTCAAATGTCAAAATATCTTAATGATGTATATATTTACCTCTCGAATGGATACATCCAGCAATACTGCACGGGACCAGCTATGCTCGCTTCGTATGGCAAGTGAACCGGTAAATGCTCCATTGAGTCAAAAAAACTGGGAGGAAATATTCGCTCAAGCTTGCATAAAATAATTGGAATTTCCTCCTCAAGCCTTGCCATTGATGCAGAAGTAATGACTGCGGCAGATAACTCCTTGAAGAATAAGCTGAGCTCCGTAATTGCCTTCCAGACATGTTGCGGAAGCAACTCACGAAAAGCTATAGGTAATAATCGTTGCATGAAAACATGGCAGTCATGGCTCTTCATGCCGAACAACTTGAGCTTATGCATGTCCACACACCTACCGATATTTGAGGCATAACCATCTGGAAATTTTAACCCTCTTAGCCAGTTACATAAAACTTCTCGTGAATTTCTGTCAAGAGTGTAACATGCTTTAGGATAGGTACCATCGGCACTCCTTCTCAAATCACCTCTTCTACAGTACTGATTAAGTTCTTCTCTTGACTTTGCAGTATCTTTTGTTTTTCCCGGGATGTTTAGCACCGTGTTAAATATGTTATCAAAGAAATTTTTCTCGATATGCATAACATCCAAGTTGTGCCGGATGAGATTTGTGCTCCAATAAGGCAAATCCCAAAATATACTTCGCTTCTTCCAGTTATGTTCTTTACATATACGGCTATTTATTCTATCTGCATCTGGTTCCCATGCATACATCAACCCCAAATTCTCTATAGAATCAATAGATCCGGGCCGGACCTAACCGGTTCGGCAAATTTTGTGACTGCTTTGTTCTTCCGGAAGGCGATCAAGTTACGCCTGTAAGGATGATTTTGGGGCAAGAACTTCCTATGGTTATCAAACCATGACTGTTTACCACTCTTCTGCAATGTAAATGCATCCGAATCATACATGCAATGAGGGCATGTCAGACGTCCAGCAGTGCTCCAACCAGACAACATGCATATGCCGGAAAATCACTTATTGTCCACATCAAAGCAGCTCTCATTAAGAAATTTTATTTCATAGAAATGTCGTAGGCTACCACTCCTGTTTCATAGAAATTTGAGAATTTGCAAGACTAAGGCTTACAAATTCTCAAACGGGTCTAAAGGTTAATTAAAGTGCTGTGATTATGAAAGTCCGAAGACAATCGAACTTATGCTTGTTATTCTTAACATCTTGTGAATTATACATGTAATCACTAACTTTTTTAAGATTATTGTGTCAAATACAAAGGTTTGCGAATACTAAAATGTAAATCATTGAAACTAGTAATTTGTTGCTGGAAATTAAATAATATAACAACAAAACATTTTATTTAGCATTTCAAAATGTAATGCATCATTAAGTTTGCAGCAGAATATAAATAATCAAAACATAACAAATGTAAATGAGTATAAATGCACAAATACTATTGTCATAAACATCCTACTTAAATTAATTATTGCATAAATAATATGTAAATTAAATAAACATTCTGCTTAAATTAAGAAAAAAAAAATTTTTTTTTCACAGGGGAGGGGGCGGGGGTTTCCCCCCCTCCCCCCTGCTATCCGTTTCTAATTTTTTTTTTTTTCACAGTGGCCTGGCCACCATGGCCAGGCCATTGCCGGCCACGGCAACGGCCGTGGTCGGACAAGAAAAGAAAGGGGGATGCGGGGGTTTCCCCCCTCCCCCCTGCTATGACCCCAAATTTTTTATTTTTATTTTTTTTTTTCACAGTGGCCTGGCCACCGTGGCCAGGCCACTGCCGGCCACGGCAACGGCCATGGCCGGACAAGAAAAGAAAGGGGGGCGGGGGTTTCCCCCCCTCGCCCCTGCTATCACCCCAAATTTTTTTTTTTTTTTTTTCACAGTGGCCTGGCCACCGTGGCCAGGCCACTGCCGGCCACGGCAACGGCGTGGCCGGACAATAAAAGAAAGGGGGTGCGGGGGGTTTCCCCCCCTCCCCCCTGCTATGACCCAAATTTTTTTTTTTTTTTTTTTCACAGTGGCCTGGCCACCGTGGCCAAGCCACTGCCGGCCACGGCAACGGCCGTGGCCGGACAAGAAAAGAAAGGGGGCGGGGGGTTTCCCCCCCTCCCCCGTGCTATCACCCCAATTTTTTTTTTTTTTTTTTTTCACAGTGGCCTGGCCACCGTGGCCAGGCCACTGCCGGCCACGGCAACGGCCGTGGCCGGACAAGAAAGGGGGGTGCGGGGGGTTTCCCCCCCTCCCCCCCTGCTATCACCCCAAAATTTTTTTTTTTTTTCACAGTGGCCTGGCCACCGTGGCCAGGCCACTGCCGGCCACGGCAACGGCCGTGGCCGGACAAGAAAAGAAAGGGGGTGCGGGGGGTTTCCCCCCCTCCCCCCCTGTTATGACCCCAAAATTTTTTTTTTTTTTTTTTCACAGTGGCCTGGCCACCGTGGCCAGGCCACTGCCGGCCACGGCAACGGCCGTGGCCGGACAAGAAAAGAAAGGGGGGGGCGGGGGGGGTTTCCTCCCCTCCCCGGCCCCCTGTTAAAAAAAAAAAAATTTTTGATTACAGTGGCCTGGCCACCGTGGCCAGGCCACTGCGGCCATGGCAGCGGCCGTGGCTGGAGAAGACGGCCACGGCAGCGGCCGTGGCCGCCTTGTCCGGCCACGGCAGCGGCCGTGGCCGGACAAGATAACAAAGGGGGGGCGGGGGGGTTTCCTCCCCTCCCCGGCCCCCTGTTAAAAAAGGAAAAAATTTTTTTTCATTACAGTGGCCTGGCCACCGTGGCCAGGCCACTGCGGCCACGGCAACGGCCGTGGCCGGAGTAGACGGCCACGGCCCTGCCGTGGCCGGAGAAGATCTAAAAAAAAAAAAAAATTTTTTGATTACAGTGGCCTGGCCACCGTGGCCAGGCCACTGCGGCCACGGCAGCGGCCGTGGCCGGACAAGAAAAGAAAGGGGGGCGGGGGGGGGGTTCCTCCCCTCCCGGCCCCCTGTTAAAAAAAAAAAATTTTTTTTTCATTACAGTGGCCTGGCCACCGTGGCCAGGCCACTGCAGCCACGGCAACGGCCGTGGCCAGAGAAGACGGCCACGGCGCTGCCGTGGCCGGAGAAGATCTAAAAAAATAAAAAAAAATTTGTTTTTTTTATTATCGGAGCTAACCTTGGTTGCCGGAGTCGGATGCGATCCTCGGGTAGCCGAAGGACGGGGAATCGCCGGGAAAATCGGACGGAATAGCCGGAGGACGGTGGCGGCGCTAGGTCAAGACGTGAAGGAGGAAGAAGAATGGAAGCGGCTTAAATATAGGAACTTAGCGACGCCATAGTGCGTCGCTATTTTAGTCGCAATAATTTTTTTTTTTCTGAAAAAATAGCGACGCCACTAAATGCATCGCTGAGGCGTCGCTAAAATGGCGCCATTACCTGGCAGGAAGAATATTTTTATTTTCTAATAATTGCGTCGCTAAGGCGTCGCAATTTTTTTTAAATAATTTAAATAGATTAAAATAAAAACTTATTACAAATATTGCGACGCAAAAATTGCGTCGCAATTATTTTTTTAATATTTTTAAATAAAAATATTTAAATTTATTATAATAATTGCGATGACATATGGCGTCGCAATTTATTTTATAAAATTAATAATGATTATATTTTTTTTAATGTTAAATTTATTATAATAACGATCGGCCATGACCTATCTCGGACAGTTGCAATCCGTCCGAGATCGGCGACGATCCGACGGTTGCGATCGATCCAAGCCCTGATCCCGATCGGCCACGACCGATCTCGGACCGTGGCGATCCGTCCGAGATCGGCGACGATCCGACGGTTGCGATCGATCCAAGCCCTGATCCCGATCGGCCACGACCTATCTCGGACAGTTGCAATCCGTCCGAGATCGGCGACGATCCGATGGTTGCGATCGATCCAAGCCCTGATCCCGATCGGCCACGACCTATCTCGGACCATGGCGATCCGTCCGAGATCGGCGACGATTTGATGGTTGCAATCAATCCAAGCCCTGATCCCGATCGGCCACGACCTATCTCGGACAGTTGCAATCCGTCCGAGATCGGCGACGATCCGACGGTTGCGATCGATCCAAGCCCTGATCCCGATCGGCCACGACCTATCTTGGACCGTGGCGATCCGTCCGAGATCGGCGACGATCCGACGGTTGCGATCGATCCAAGCCCTGATCCCGATCGGCCACGACCTATCTCGGACAGTTGCAATCCGTCCGAGATCGGCGACGATCCGACGGTTGCGATCGATCCAAGCCCTGATCCCGATCGGCCATGACCGATCTCGGACCATGGCGATCCGTCTGAGATCGGCGATGATCCGACGGTTGCGATCGATTCAAGCCCTGATCCCGATCGGCCACGACCTATCTCGGACAGTTGCAATCCGTCCGAGATCGGCGACGATCCGATGGTTGCGATCGATCCAAGCCCTGATCCCGATCGGCCACGACCTATCTCGGACCGTGGCGATCCGTTCGAGATCGGCGACGATCCGACGGTTGCGATCGATCCAAGCCCTGATTCCGATCGGCCACGACCTATCTCGGACAGTTGCAATCCGTTCGAGATCGGCGACGATCCAACGGTTGCGATCGATCCAAGCCCTGATCCCGATCGGCCATGACCTATCTCGGACCGTGGCGATCCGTCCGAGATCGGCGACGATCCGACGGTTGCGATCGATCCAAGCCCTGATCCCGATCGGCCACGACCTATCTCGGACAGTTGCAATTCGTCCGAGATCGGTGACGATCCGACGGTTGCGATCGATCCAAGCCCTGATCCCGATCGGCCACGATCGATCTCGGACTGTGGCGATCCGTCCGAGATCGGCGACGATCCGACGGTTGCGATCGATCCAAGCCCTGATCCAGATCGGCCACGACCTATCTCGGACAGTTGCAATCCGTCCAAGATCGGGACGATCCGACGGTTGCGATCGATCCAAGCCCTGATCCCGATCGGCCACGACCTATCTCGGACCGTGGCGATCCGTCCGAGATCGGCGACGATCCGATGGTTGCGATCGATCCAAGCCCTGATCCCGATCGGCCACGACCTATCTCGGACAGTTGCAATCCGTCTGAGATCGGCGACGATCCGACGGTTGCGATCGATCCAAGCCCTGATCCCGATCGGCCACGACCTATCTCGGACCATGGCGATCCGTCCGAGATCGGCGACGATCCGACGGTTGCGATCGATCCAAGCCCTGATCCCGATCGGCCACGACCTATCTCGGACAGTTGCAATCCGTCCGAGATCGGCGATGATCCGACGGTTGCGATCGATCCAAGCCCTGATCCCGATCGGCCATGACCGATCTCGGACCGTGGCGATCTGTCCGAGATCGGCGACGATCCGACGGTTGCGATCGATCCAAGCCCTGATCCCGATTGGCCACGACCTATCTCGGACAGTTGCAATCCGTCCGATTGGCGACGATCCGACGGTTGCGATCGATCCAAGCCCTGATCCCGATCGGCCACGACCTATCTCGGACCGTGGCGATCCGTCCGAGATCGGCAACGATCCGACGGTTGCAATCGATCCAAGCCCTGATCCCGATTGGCCACGACCTATCTCGGACAGTTGCAATCTGTCCGAGATCAGCGACGATCCGATGGTTGCAATCGATCCAAGCCCTGATCCCGATCGACCACGACCTATCTCGGACAGTTGCAATCCGTCCGAGATCGACGATGATCCGACGGTTGCGATCGATCCAAGCCCTGATCCTGATCGGCCACGACCTATCTCGGACAGTTGCAATCCGTCCGAGATCGGCGATGATCCGACGGTTGCGATCGATCCAAGCCCTGATCCCGATCGGCCACGACCGATCTCGGACCATGGCGATCCGTCCGAGATCGGCGACGATCCGACGGTTGCGATCGATCCAAGCCCTGATCCCGATCTCCCACGACCTATTTTTTTTGATTTTCTGGTTAATTGAGTTGCAATATTTTTTTCCCGATATTTAAATTTTATTAAAATTTAATTTAAAATTATTGCGATGCAATTTTGGCGTTGCAATATTAAAATATTAATTTTTTTAATTTTCTGGTTAATTGAGTCGCTAATGCGTCGCAATATTTTTTTTCCGATATTTAAATTTTATAAAATTTAATTCTTTTAAAAACATTGCGACGCACTGTTTTGCGTCGCAATATTTTTTTCGATATTTAAATTTTATTAAAATTTAATTTAAAAATATTGCGATGCATAATTGGCGTCGCAATATTAAAATATTAATTTTTTTGATTTTCTGGTTAATTGAGTCGCTAATGCATCGCAATATTAAAATTTTATTTTTTTTGATTTTTTGGTTAATTGAGTCGCTAATGCGTCGCAATATTTTTTTCCGATATTTAAATTTTATAAAATTTAATTCTTTTAAAAACATTGCGACGCACTGTGTTGCGTCGCAATATTTTTTTTCATATTTAAATTTTATTAAAATTTAATTTCATTTAAATTATTTGCGATGCAATTGGTGCGTCGCTACATTAAAAGTAATTTTTTTAATTATCTATTTAATTGCATCGCTAATGCGTCGCTATTTAAAATATTTATTTCTGTTAAAAACATTGCGACGCATATATTGCGTCGCAATATTTTTATTGATATTTATATTTCATAAAAAAAAATAATTTAAAAATATTGCGATGTAGTATTGGCGTCGCAATATTAAAATAGTAATTTTTTTTGATTTTCTGGTTAATTGAGTCGCTAATGCGTCGTAATATTTTTTTCCGATATTTAAATTTTATAAAATTTAATACTTTTAAAAACATTGCGACGCAGTGTGTTGCGTCGCAATATTTTTTTCGATATTTAAATTTTATTAAAATTTAATTTCATTAAAATTATTTGCGACGCAACTGTTGCGTCGCTAAATTAAAAATAATTTTTCTAATTATCTATTTAATTGCGTCACTAATGCATCGCTATTTAAAATATTTATTTCTGTTAAAAATATTGCGACGCATATATTGCATCGCAATATTTTAATTGATATTTATATTTCATAAAAAAATTAATTTAAAAATATTGCGACGCAAATATTGCGTCGCAATATTAAATATTTAATTTTTTTTTTATTTTTTTGTTAATTGAGTCGCTAATGAGTCGCTAATGCGTCGCAATATTTTGTTGTCATAGAAGCGTCGCAAAGTGGTCGCAATTTAGCGACGCAATAATGCATCGCTAAAATTGCGTCGCTATTTCAGTATTTTCTTGTAGTGATCAAATACATTAGACAACCAATAACACTTGCATACTCATGTTGTGCCATGACTTGTCCACTATTCTTTTCAAGCTTAAGCCTTGGATCGAACGGAGTGTTCACTTCTTTGAACTTCAAATGTTTAAACTTGTGTAACACTTTCTCAGCATAATGTGATTGACCAAGTTCAAACCTTTACTATTTTGTTTCACTTTGATGCCCACAATAGTGTCAACTTGTCCAAGATCTTTCATCTTGAAAATGGATGATAGAAATCTCTTCGTTTCTTGTATGCCTTTCATTTCATTGCTATTGATCAATATATCATCAACATAAAGGCACACATATACAACAAAGTCATTATGCACTTTAGTATATAAACACTTATCAGAAACATTGTAAACAAATCTATTTGAGAGTATGACAGAGTCAAACTTCTCATGCTATTATTTGGGTGCTTGTTTCAATGCATACAAAGATTTAACAAGCTTGCACACTTTATGTTCATTACCCAGTAGAACAAAACCCTCTGGTTATTCTATGGAGACCTTCTCATTGAGATCACCATTTAGGAATGTTGTTTTGATATCCATTTGATGAACATAAAGGTTGTGTAATGAAGCCAATGTAAACAATACTCTAATTGTTGTTATTCTAGCTATAGGTACATATGAATCAACATAGTCAATTCCTTCTTTTTGTCAAAAACCTTTAGCTACTAGTCTAGCCTTATAGGTGTTTAAAGTTCCATCAATATGATACTTCTTCTTAAAGACATTTACAACCAATAGGCTTAGACTTTTTATCGAAAACCTTTAGCTACTAGTCTAGCCTTGTAGGTGTTTAAAATATTATTACTATGATACTTTTTCTTAAACACACATTTATAACCAATCGGTTTAGACCTTTTGGGTAAGTCGACAAGCTCCCAAGTGTGGTTTGACATAATCGAATCCATCTCATTTTGAATAGCTTCCTTTCAAAAAGCAGAATCTCTCAAAGCCATTGCTTTCTTAAAAGTTTTAGGATTATCTTCCACTTGAAGAACAATAAGTTCCTTACGAATAAAATTCTGTCAACTTCATTCTATCACATAGAAAGAAATGAGTTGGGAATATATCTCTTCAGGTTTTAAATCCTTAATTTTTTGGACTCTTACGGTGATTCTCACAATGAAAAAAAATTATTACTAAGCATCGCGGTGCTTTGATGAATCGATGCATTCCAGATTGCAATGCTTGATTTTAAAAATACATTCCAAAAAATCTTTAAATATTGCCTAGGATCAAAGGTTCATTAATATTTTTGTGCACCCTTGATCAAGGCTTGTTAAATCCTATAAATGTATTTATGGTTGGCTCAAAAAGTATTTTAGAAAGTACAAATAACATTGATATTGTTGAGAAATTGAAAAAAAATAAGGAAGAGAGAAGCTGTGGCTCTCATTCGAGATACGCACATATAGTTTAATGTGAACAAAATCCAACAAAACATGGACCGCATCGTTACTTTCAATGCTTGATTAGAAAACATCGACAACGTGGTTTTGAAACCGCGTTGCTGGAGTCGTCACAGCCCCGTCGTGCACGGTGGAATTGTGCTTCCCCCTACCCATCTTGCATGGCAGCTTACACCAACCCATCATCCTAAGGCATAGGATATGTACCGTGGCACGGTTATATAAGTAGTTGAAAGATCATTGTGATGATACATGAGACCATTACTTTACCTTGATATGCCATGCAATGTGGCTGCTGAACAGGTAATCGAGTTCCACGAGCTGAGTTCCCTGTATAAAAAGAGCGCATCCCGACTCCCGGGGTCGTCGCTTCTGTCTCCTTTCTCTCGGCTATACCCCTTCTCCTTTCCTCCTCATTCCTTTTTGCCAATGGTTTCTGAAACTCCTTGTGATGGGTACATGATATGCCGGCATGAGAAAATAAGCCTGCTAGATCTACTGAGCCTTCTGATCTTTAGAAGACCCCTCATCAGCCATCAGTTCGTGGAATGCAGCACACAAACACTCAAGTGACTAGAACAACACTCAAGTGGATTGGGCGCGTTACTGAGTTCACGTTGAACTTGATATCCCTTAATGGTGGAATACGAGGCTTAATCTGGAACGTTATCACAGATTTTCACTCCTCATCGACTTGCTCATTGAATTGCTTTAGGCAGCAAGATGAATCTTTTTTCTTCCTTGTCCTCCTCATCTTCTTTTCGTTTTTTTTACTGGACTTTTCGCTTTTTCTGTCTTGATGTCTCCTCTTTATCTGAGAAACAGGAGAGGAAGGTACTTTTATTTCCTTTGCCACAAAGGTTCACCGCATGCTTTTTGTAAGCATAAAATAATCTCTGGTTCAATCAATTACCTATTCTTTATCTTATTTCTTGAAGGATTTACCACGTACTTAATATATTACCGTATGTGAAATGGCACAGCTTTAGTGCACATCGATTAAAAAACACACGTCTCTCGAAAAAAATTATTACCGTTTTCCCTGCTTTGCTAGTCTTGCACGAGGAAAATGACATCTTCGATTCCATATACGGTATAATGACATATGGGCAGCCTAGGGTTGGAGATGCTACCTTCAAGAAATACATGGAGTCCATCTTGGGCGCAAGGTACTATAGGATGGTATATCGGTATGATATCGTCCCACGAGTCCCATCTGATATGCCACCGATATCACTGTTTAAGCATTGTGGGACCTGCATCAACTACCACGGATGGTATGAAAGGCAGGTAAACCAGAGGTTCCTTATTGTTCTGCGTTCCTTCTTAATTTTTCCACTCAATTATTTTGAAGTTGCATCGTTGTTTTTTTTTTTTTTTTTACTTTTTTTAATGTTCTTTTTTCTACCGTGATTAACAGGTTGTGATTGACTCACCAAACCCCAACTACTTTGCACTGAGATATACAATTCCAGTATATTTCAATGCTCTCGGGGATCTCATCAAGGCTCTCCTCCTCGGGAGAACCCAAGGTAAAGACTTCAAAGAAGAGTTTTTCTCAATCCTCTACAGGGCATTTTGGCTGATCTTTCCAGGCGTTGCATCTCATAGTCCTAGAGACTACGTCAACGGTGGAAGGCTCGCAAAGATAACCGGCGCCGGCAAAGCCGACGAGTCTTGATTGTATGTTTTCATATATTACGACATGCAAAAGACTAGAAGTAGCAGTTGTCAAAGTTATAGAAATTTTTTTTTTTTTAATTAAGTGTTAGATTTGGGAATACTGCTTGGCCTTGTTTGTTGCATTTGCATTGAAGGCATCTACGTACGCTGCTATCACAATGTAATGCTCCGTTTACTTAGAACAATCACTCATTAAGAGTCACTTTATTGTCCCCCCCAATTCATGTGTGGTTGTGTTATTTAGCACAATTGCAATGCAAATATACAAGGGCAATGAGAATACAATACACCATCTGTGTCCACTTTTATCCATGCAAGTGCTCCAGAGAAAAAAATGGATGAAATAAGAGTGAGAAATGTGTTGAAAATAATTGATTTTGAAAACCTATTTAAAAATTTTAGTCTAAAATTTTAAATATAAAAAATTAAAATTAAAAAAAGATGAGAACCACGCCTGGATCGAAGCGTGTTAGACACTGCCCTAAGGACTAGTTTTCGTTCCTTCGTGCAAGTTGTAGTGACAAATTAGTGATGAAACCATTAGTGATTGATTAGTGATGGAATAATGATGGATGACCAATGGATTATTCGTCATTAATCCATTAGTAAATTGTGATAGCATGGTGATGAAACTATTAGTGACACATTTTGTCAACAATGTATCTCTAAATTATGATGAAATAGTAACGAATAGTTCGTGATGGACTACTGACCGAATGTCCATCAATAATCTGTCATTAAATTATGTTTAAATTGTGATGAAATAGTGATAAAAATATTTATGACAATGAAATAATGAGTGATGGATCAACCGTCACTTATCCATCACAATCTAGTGACGGACACACCCTCTTTCGATAACTATTATTTAGTAATGAAAATGTATTCCATCACAAATATTTGATGGATAATCCATCACAACTCCGTCGCTATGTTTTGTGAGAGATGCTTTTTTCGTCATTAAAATTAGCAACGGTAAAAATAGTAACGACAAGATTTTATCACTAATCCATCTCTAAACCCGATTTGCAACTGAATAGTAACAAAAATTTGTGTCACTATTATGCTATTTTCTTATAGTAAGAAAATCTTGGAATTCATGTATTTGAATACTAATAGGTTTGAAATTTATCATTATGCACTTTTAAAATTTTGAGATGGTGAATCGATTTAGACCAGCTTCATCCATCCCATATTCAGCCTCAAGGGCATCCCATAGTTCCTTAGCAATTTTAGTGAGAAGGTAAGCATCATAATGGTTATCAGATAGAGCATTTAGAATTCTATGTCTACAATAAAAATCTATTTCTTAGGGTATTTTTGATGTTGAGGAAGAAGTCTCAACCACATTAAAAGAACTTGGTTGAGAATTGGATTTGGGATCTAAAAATTCTAAGGCAGAAAATAAGCCTAAAGTGGTAAACAAGTATTTCACTTGGCTTTGTCACCTCCTAAAGAATGACCCATTAAACTTTTCGAGTTTGATTGTACTAAGGTTATCTAAACCCATTTTATGAGAGTGTTGGTTGCTTAATTGGTTCCACACAATAAAGTTAAAGGTTTAGCCTTATAGTTTGAGTTTTTTTTTTTTTAAACTAGAAGCTATTTGTAGTAAATAAAATAACCACTAAACAAAATTAACTCAAATAATTTAAATTTAAATTTAATTTTTAAAATATAAATTTCAAAAAATTTATTATTTTAAATTTTTGAAATTGTAATTTTAATTTTCAAATTTTAGATTTGAATTTTAAATTTTAGATTTGAATTTCAAATTTCTAGTTTGAATTTTAAATATTAAATTCAAGACCATTTTTTTATTTTTTTTAAAGATTTATGCACATATTGAAAAATAAGGAAAAAATATATTTTTTTAATAACTTACAAAAAAGTTCTAGCAATTTCTAGTGAAAAGGAAAATAGTCCTTAGCTATTGAAGAATATATTTATTTTTTACAAAACTTCTTTCTAAAAATGGCTAGAAAATTAATTTAAAAATTTGAATGCATAAAAAAATTTAAAATCAAAAGAAGATAAAGAATCGTGCCTAAACAAAGGCGTGCAGGTTATCGGCCATCCCTAAGCTATAATGATCCAGTTCGATACGATCCTTCTATCATGAGCATGATCGCATGAAGATGCAACCCAATAGCTCCTTCATATGCCTAAAAAATTAATACATATAAAAAAAATAAAAAAAATAAATTTAAAAGAAAAGGATGAGAGAACTCTTTCTCTTTTTTAGCAGATTTTTGAGACATAGACCCCGATTTATCTTCAATCGGGTTCCCAAGGCATCCACGCTTCCCTCGCACCCACGGCCACGGGTTCCGGTCGTGAAACCAGGGAACCCCGTGTCATCGAGAGCATGGCCCTAGGCCTGGGCCTGGGCCACTATTTGGTTTGGGTTAGAAGCTGGGCATTGGCTAAATGGAAAAGTCCTACATCGCCCAGTGCAGAAGTGCATGCACCACGTGCATTGATTGGCCATGCAGGCATGTAGGCCATGTATACGATGCATGAAAGAACAAAATTATTTTAAGCATGCACGGCTAATCACCGCACACGATGCGCGCAACCTACACCACAAGCGAAATAGAAAGTCCTTTCCTTGGCTTAATTTAGGCCACAAATGAGTTTTATCATTGGGAAAGGTTTCTGTACACCGTGCTACTACACAGCACAAGGTGCAGGAGGACTTTTCCTTATTCATGCGCGACCGTACACACATAAGATCAATCATCGTGTGGGATGCACACAATCTACACCATGCGCGGTGCACAAGACCTTTCGTTATTGTTATTAGTTTCTTTTGGCCAAATGTTTGACTTGTTATAGGCTGGCATGACCATTGTCTGCATATGAGCCAAAGTCTAATTTGGGTCATGGTAATCTGATTATCTTTATAATTATTTATTATTCAATACATATTTTTTGATTAAATTATAATTATTGTTTATTTAATTGCTTGCTTCTTGAAATTTATGTGCATATTCTATAATTTTATTTGACTATAAATTATTTTGCATTTTAGGAGTTTAAATATATTATTTATTTATTTTTATTTAAAATGTATAATCTAAAAACCTCTCAGCTTATAGAATATGGAAATATAATGAAACAATTATTTGTTAAATTTCAAACCTATTGTTTGAATATAATATTTAATATTTTGTGACAAGTAGAGGTACATATTGATTATATCTTATGTTGAGAGATAACATAGATGTTGGATGGGTAAATGCATTTTTATTGTGGGTAATATTGGATATCTCATTTTGAAAGAATTTTTAAATTAATATTAATGTTTAGTCACCAAATTGGCTTTTCTATTGAGGCTTATAATTTTTTTTATATTGCTTTTATGAAATCATCAGTTATAGTAGATAATTGCTTGCCTAAAGAGGGTTATTTTGTTTTATAATTTGGGGAATGAATATAAAGCATATGTTAGAGGGCCGATTGGGGGATAGCTTTCCTGAAAGATAGAATATTCTATAGTTTTCTTGAAAACTAGAATATTCTTATGGTTTGCTTCATGTGAAGAAATCTTATTAGCATATTGTATTTTTTATTCAAATGAAAGTTTATGATGATACACTATGATTTTCTAATATACATAATCATTTTGTATTGAGATTATGTTTTTGTTTATTACCGACATATTGAGATATTATATTCTTCCTCTTGAATAGTTTTTTTTAATGTGAATAACAATGCTACTATTGAGATCTTGATTGGCTCTAACTATAAGACATAGAATAAGAATATAGAATTTGCTCTAAGATTAATGATATTGATTTAGCTCTTATATGATGGTGAACCTCTAAGCCTACTGATTAGAATTTTATTAAGTAGAAAGAATTTTATGTTATGTAGAAGAGGCTAAATTTTTTAGGCCGGTATGTTATAAAATATAAGAAATCTATTTTTGAATATCTTATAAGTGGATTATTTGAAACCAATAATGCCAAGGATTTTTAGCTGTTGGAGAACAAAAATTTTGAATATCCAATAAATTTAAGGTAGGAACTCTAATGAGGGAATTAACATGTATGAAAGGAGACACCTTGTGGTCTATTGCCTATTTTGCAAGTAGTTGTCTTAAAACTTTGACTCCTTTTTATCCCTAATTCATCCCGTCTTTATAAGCAATCTATCGATCATCATTCATGCATTGATCGATAATGAATAGCTTAGTAGATATCCGATCCATTAGAGTGGTCTTATTCGACCACCTACAATTAGTTGAAAGAAAACCACTAAATCTAGATATATAGGATCTAAAATCCTTTTATTTTTATGTATAATAACTTCATCAAGCGATATTTTATCTATTGTGCGCGCATGCGCAACCTTCGGTTGCCATGTGGAACCTAGCCAATATAAAATTTTATAATAAAATATAGGATATGATGCTTTGTTTGCAAGAGTAATTTGGTTTGAACGATATGCTATGTTGCATGGCCACCTGAAGGACCAAGCATAGTTGTTAGAACCAAACTGAACTGGCCATTAGGACCGATTAAATCGGGATCCGAAGGCCAAGCTGGTCTGGTTCTTACATAAAACCGAATATGTAAGTGACCTGAAATAATTTAGTCAATCCATTCGATTCACCCATGAATCGATCAACCCAGTCTGAACCGAATGAGGTCATGGGTTTTATTATCATGTTAACCTTAATTTTTTTATTAAAAATTAATTTTTATCAATATAAATATATTTTATATTTAAATAATTGATCGATAGTTCAATCAGTGACCCAATGATTGAACCAATAACCCAATGACCCAAGCCCTTGGCTGGGTCAATGTCCGAGTTAGGCTTAACAACAATGGGACCAAGGACAAAAGAGGTGGCCTTCGCTTTAGTATGCTAGAATAGAAGAGGCTACAATGAGGCTAAGAAAGTGAAAGATGCTATGGATTCTCTTCTAATGAATCATGCGCGATAATTCAATACACATGACAAGATTAAAATTAAGGTAGCTAATCCTTCACACCCGATCCTCAATACCCCATCCTCTATGTGGTCAAAAATTCAATACCATGCAATGAACCACCTTCTTTCATGTATAGTGTTATGGCTGATTTGATTCTTCTTACACTGCGGTTAAAAAAATCAACCACAACTATAAGGCAGCAAGTGGGTTTGGGCTAGCCCAAGCCCATCAGACCTTTGTAACTTTAGGTCAGACCATGAGATAGGCCCGAACTAATTTGGATAAGATGTGGGCTTAACATCAGGGTCCAAAAAAACTTGGGATTAAACTTAGTCCATTACTTGGCTTGACTTGAACCCAGTCTGAACTTGAGCTTGAGCTCAAAGAAGGCTCAAACTATTACCACTTGGTTATGTTTAACCTAATCCAAATATAATTTCAATCCCTCAAAATATGATAGGTCTTCTAAATTTTATATTAGATCTTTTATAAATTGTATGAGAATAACTTTCTATATTGTAATAAATTTGCTAAATTCGTTGATGTAATTATTTTAAATATTTCTTATTTTTGTATGAATATTTAAAAACTAAAAGTTGATTCTATTATTCTAATTTTTTTTTCAAATAGATTGTTATAATTGGTTTGATTGGGTTTTGAGCTGGATCTAGGCTTGGACTCAGACCTAATTTTTGAAAAAAAATAAGACTCAAATTGCACAGAAGCCTTAAAAGAATTTTGTATTTGGCCCAGATTAGGGTGGAGCCTGATCTAATCCAACCCACTTTCAGCCCTAATCATAACTTAGATAGAATTTATTTTTTTGAGGATAATTAAATAATTTAAGATTCAGATGTAAAAGTTGTATAACCTTATTATAGAATGGTTTCATATGATTTAATAATGGTGTAAAACAATCGTGTTGTTCATTGGCTCCGCACAGTGGGCTAAGTTGGGTAAAGGTTTGACAATGGTGTAAAAGCCTTTGTACATTGCTCCTGGTGCAGCATGGTTTGTGTCAAACGCGGTGATTCATCAGCGTGCGAATCTATGTCAAAGGTTTGCTCATAAATTCTGTATTACTAATGCATAAATTTTTGTATAGGTAAATTATTGTGTTTGATGCAGACCATCAAGCATCGAAATGATGCACAAAAATTTCTCGCAAAGACTTTTCTTTTTCATATTTGTTAAGGGGTATTCCAAGTGCCCATTTATCCCAATTCTCCAACTATGGTCTCGATAAAGCGCATAAAGTTTGTGAACTAAATGACGCTGAAATGACCTTAAGCTTGACGTCATTGGTTGCCCTTCGAAATAGATGCGCATAGACCTATTGGAAAAGACTTTGTACATCACATTCAGTGCAGCAAGTCCTATATGGGCTATAACGTCCCTTTTTATTGTTCTACATGTGTACGACACCCATTAAAAAATGTTAAGATACCTTTATGACATCCCAAGAAAAAAATTTACAACATTCCAGTTTTAAACTTATGACACCATAGTTTTAAACTTATGACACCCGTTCAGAAAGAAAAAAAAATTATGACATCCTAGTTGTAAACTTATGACACCGTAGCTATAAAATTACGACACCCACTCAAAAAATGTGTATGTACATAAATTTTTTTAAAAAAGCTGAAAGGGTATTAATGCACGTCACATCAAAATTTAAGATGATACCCCAGTTTTAAACTTACGATACCCTAGTTTTAAACTTACGACACTCATTGAAAAAGCAAAAAAAATTACGATACCTCATTTTTAAACTTACAACACCCTAGCTAGTTTTAAACTTATAGAACCAGTTCAGAAAATGTGTTTGTACACAAATTCCAAAAAAAAGTTGAACAGATATTAACGCACATCACAACGATTACAACCTCTAGCCAAACTAGGCTAGCCCTCTTGTTTATACGACACAATGTAGCCAAAAACCCCTAGCCACACCAGGCTAGTCCTCTTGTTTCACGGCACAAGAAAGCCAAAACCCCTAGCCAAACCTAGGCTAGTCCTCTTGTTTCAAGGCACAAGAAAGCCCAAAATAATCAGGGTTAACACTAACCCTTTTACAAAAATGATCAAGGAATGATAAAGAGAAGCTCCCACAATGAGCAAATATTCAGAGTATACTTTACAATTTTTGAAGTAATAAACTCAGCAATAAATGAACGAGATCGAAGTAGCTGAAGTCTTGATTGCTTGAAAAGCTTCAAAGATCCGAACGGCTTTTTGGAGCAATAATGAACTTGAATGCACAGCAACAACCACTCAACAATATGCAATATGAGCTCTTTTCTTAGATTTTCTTTCTCTTTAAAAACTCTTTTTCAGAATCGTCATGGTGTGCTTCAAATCCCACCTTTTTATAATCATCCAACAAGAAAAGATCTGTTAGATACATTAGGAACAAATGGAAATAAAAATGGAAAGAAAATATAACCGTTATAAATGTTTCCCTTAAGCATTGAATGCTGATCTCAATTTAAGGAAGGAAGAGCACTGCAAAAATTTAAAAAGCCAAAAGTTAAGTGTAGCTTAAAATAGCAATAGAGAGAGAGTAAGAGAGAAAAAGCAAACTCAAGAACTCAGGCGGTAGTTGGCTGAAAGAATAACTCCAGGCAGCTGAAGCAAGAAACCATTTGGCCAAGGCTAAAGCAAAAGTCCCCAGCTAGCTAGTCAGCTAGCTCACAAGAGAGGCCAAGGTTGAAAAAGGATGTCCAGAGGCAGCTCATTAGTTAGCTAAACAAGTTGCTAGTTAGCTCTCTAGCTAACTAACAGAAAAAGCAACGGCCAAGACAAAAAAGTTCAGAACACTTAGTTAGCTCACCAGCTAACTAAACAATGGATAGTTAGCTCTCCAGCTAACTAACAAGCAAAACCAAAAAGTCAGGAGAAAGTGTCGTTGAATGCCAGTTAGCTCCCCAGCTAACTAAAAGTATAAAGCTCTCGGCTGCAGGAAAAATAGGAGATGGAGAGTTAGCTCTTCAGTTAGCTAAAAGATAGCCAGTTAGCTCACTAGCTAACTAAATTCAAAAATAGTAAGGAACCGCTCAGCTTAGTTAGCTCTCCAGCTAACTAACAAAAAGATAGCTAGCTTTCCAATTAGCTAAGCAGAGAAAGCAAATGTCCAGTGGAGAGAGGGAGCTAGCTCTTCAGCTAACTAAAATTTCAAAATGCACGGCCACACGCTTGCAGTGAAGAATAGTTAACTAACCAGTTAGCTCCAGGATACAATAGTTAGCTAAGCAGTTAGCTAAAGGAACTGCTAGCTAGCTAGAAGACCTGGCAGCTAGCTCAGCAGTTAACTAGAATTTGAGGCAATTCGGCCAGGCAACTAAAAGCAAATTCCAGTTAGCTATCAGGGCACCACGAGCTAGCTAACCAGTTAGCAAGAAAAGGAGAGTGTTCGGCCAACTTACAGTGACATGAAGATTAGTTAGCTGAAGGATCTCCAGCTAACTAACAAGCTAGCTAACCAGCTAGCTAAAATATAATGACGTTCGGCCCAAGCACTGAGAATGTTTCCCAGTTAGCTGAAAGTCGTGCCAGTTAGCTAAATGGAATAACAAGCTAGCTAACCAGTTAACTCTCAAGCTAATAAAAAAATATTCAAAGCAATTAAATGAAGTACTTTCTTACCAATGAAATTTTGCACGCAGATACTTACTTGCAAGGCAACCGAACTTTTCTGTATCAAGCTTAGAGTTGCCTAACTGTTTTGTAATCATCAAAATCAATCTGGGGTCAACAATCTCTCCCTTTTTGATGATGACAAAACCTTTAAGCACATAAAGAGCAAATATAGGAAGTGACAGGAGTGTAATCAGAAAACATTAATTTCTTCCCCTGTCAAACTGAATAAGTGAACTCTTTTTCTCCCCCTGAATATATGGAGTTATTACTTTACTCCATTCCTTAATGTATGCAATAATCTTCTCTCCTTTTTGTCAGTAATCAAAAAGAAGTTTGAAGAGTTTTGCAATAAATTTAAGCATAATATATCGAGGAGATGTAAGCAATCATACATAATTTGAGCAGTCATTCAGATCATTACAAAATAGAGTGATACAAACATTACACGCCATGGTCTCAAGTCATAAAACATAGTCATAAACATGCATCACAGAAATAATACTAAGTACGGTTACAACATAAGTCAAACATAATCACTTGTCGTCATCAGAAGAAGAAATATGCACTGAAGAAACATTTGGCTTGTTTGAAGATCCTGGCTTGTCGGAGGAAGGCCGTGTCGGTGGAGTCCAAAGGTGCAGATGAGAAAAAGAAGCATCAGGCGCAGAGGCGGCAGAAAGAGTGATGAGAGTCTCCATGAGTTGACTCAGCCTTGAGAGGGTTGCAGTCCAATGGTCAACAATGTTTGCTGCATCCCGGGTCTGGGTCTCTATAGATCTCATTCGATGCTCTACCCACTCTGCCTTAGTTTCAAAATTCTCAAGCTTACCTTTTAGGAAATTAATCTCTTTTAGGATCCGCTCCATGACAGATTCATTGTGATGAAAAACTCTTCCATTGAGAATGTTCACATCATGGACAAGTCTCTTCAAGAATAAGTTTAAACTGAGATATGTTTTCAAAAATAGAAGAAATATGTGGAACGAGAGTCTGATCATTGACAGAAGAAGCACTGTCTCCAGAGCTTCGACTAGAAGAGGCAAGGGTCAATTCATTGATAATGAGGCGAATTTGATCATCACTTATACGTACTACAGGAAGAGGAGCAGGACCTTAATTGTCATTACGATAAGAAGGTCCAGGAGCATTCATATTGGGTGGATCAAATTGAAAAGGATTTTGATCATTAGACATAGCAGCAAGGTAAGGATTCGGATGGTTGAAGTCAAAGTTGAAGAAGTTCTGAGGAGAACAAGCAAATTGATTTACAGTTGGCGGTGGCATTACAGTTGGCGGTGGCATACTAGACTGACCAGTTCTAGACCTAATCTTTAACCAAATACCATCTGTTTGGCAAATCCATACGGTGCAGTGAATGAGCATTAAAAACGTCAGAGTGACGTAATGCCACTGCAGTTTCTCCCTTAAGCTTAATATTGAAAAACTCAAATACATAAGTGAGAAACATTCCGTAGGGCAATGCAGCCTTAGATCTAGACAAGGATTCTTTCATTACGGTCAACATTCAGTTGAGGTAGATCAACAGGGTCTTCTATTAAGATGTCATACATTATGCATATGTCCCTATCATTTTCTACATTAAATGAACCAGCACGAGGGGCTAGAATTTTGGCGATGATACTGTGAAAAGTCTATTTTCTACAGATAGCATGTTGGCATCTAGAGTTTCAATATTACTAGCTTCACTATCATCAATATTAAGGATTAAACCTATTTTATATCCACGTTCACTAGTAGGACTTCTAAGAAACCATCAGATGGAATATTAAGAGCACATCCTAACGTTTTGCAGTCTAGGTCGATTTTAGTCTTTTTCACAAAGGAAGAGATAGTTCCACTACCATTTTCATAGAATTCCTAATAAGAGATAAATATTTTCAGAATTCCCTAAAAGCTCAGGATAAATAGGTCTCTTGGTAGAAAGAAGCTTATCCCAACCTTGATTAATTAAAAGCTTTCCAATTTTAAAACCTTCTTGTTCTAAGAAGTTAAAATCAACTAACCTTCCATGAGCAAAGGATTTAGATGCAAGAAGGGAGTTGATATGAGATGAAGAAATAGAAGACTTCCGGCGAAGATCGGCACAATCATCATCTCTAGCGACTGCCTTCTTCTTGGGAGCCATCAACTATCTTCAAGATGGAATGATTGAATGAATGGAGGAAAGAAAGAGATCAATGGAATGAAGAGAGGAAAGAGAGGGAGAGAGGACGCTCGGTTGAGGGAGACGATCGTGGAATGAAAGAATTGATTTGGTGAAAAGTTATATAGAGAGATGGCTTGATGGTTAGCTGGCCAGGTGACTGTTTGGTTGCCTGGTCAGGTAACTGCCATGAATAAAATAAAAAAGGCTTCAAACGTCCGGTTGGTGGATGGATTTAAGGAAGTATAACAGTTGGCATTCATAAAGATGAAAAGACTTAAAGCATGCAGCATACTCAAGCAATTAATTTGACAGGATGTTCCCTTTAATTGATTTGATTTAAAAGATGTCACATCAATTAGATATCATATCAATTCATTAATTGATTCATTAAATGGTTGGATCAAACATTCCCAATTCTCTTCTGATTTCATAAAATTTTGTTTCATCAAGAGGCTTAGTGAAAATATCAGCAATTTGTTTAGAAATTCAATAACAACATTTCCATTATTTACATGATCTCTAATGAAATGATGTCTAATTTCAATATGTTTGGTTCTGGAATGTTGAATAGGATTTTAGTTAAATTGATTGCACTTGTATTATCACATTTTATAGGTATAGCCTTTTGTTTAATACCATAATCTTCTAGTTGTTGCTTAATCCATAAAATTTGAGCACAGCAACTTCCAGCTGCAATGTATTCGGCCTCGGCCGTAGACAGTGCTACTGAAGTTTGCTTTTTGCTAAACCATGAAATTAAGTTAACACCTAGAAACTGGCAAGTTCCAGTGGTTGATTTCCTATCTAATTTACATCCAGCAAAGTCAGAATCAGTGTATCCTATTAAATCAATGCTAGATTGTTTATCATACCATATACCCAAATTTATTGTTCCATTTAAATATTTAAATATTCTTTTAACCGCAAGCAAGTGTGATTCTTTAGGATTGGCTTGATATCTTGCACACATGCAAACACTAAATAAAATATCTGGCCTACTAGCAGTTAAATATAATAATGATCCAATCATGCCTCTATATAATTTTAAATCAACAGATTTTTCAGAATTATAAGATTCAAGTCTACATGATGAGCTCATAGGGGTACCGATACTCTTGGATGTCTCCATGCCAAACTTCTTGATCATTTCTTTGGTGTATTTGGATTGGCTTATGAAGATCCCATCTTTGCTTTGTTTAATTTGTAGTCCGAGGAAGTAGGTCAGCTCACCCATCATACTCATCTCGAACTCTCCCTGCATAAGCTTAGCAAAGTCTTTGCACAAAGATTCATTAGTGGCACCAAATATGATATCATCAACATAGATTTGAATAACTAATATATCTTTATTTTATCTTTTAATAAATAAAGTTGTATCCACAGTTCCTCGAATAAAATCATTACTAATCAAGAATTTGCTTAATCTTTCATACCATGCCCGGGGCGCTTGCTTCAAACCATATAAAGCCTTGTTTAATTTGAAAACGTGATTTGGAAACAAGTGATTTTCAAATCCGGGTGGTTGTTCCACAAAAACTTGTTCAGCAATATCCATTCAAGAAAGCGCTTTTAACATCCATTTGATATAATTTAAAATTCATATAACAAGCATAAGCAAGAAGTAATCTAATAGCTTCTAATCTAGCAACAGGGGCATAAGTTTCATCAAAATCAATTCCCTCTTCTTGATTATAACCCTTAGCTACCAATCTTGCCTTATTTCTAATTATATTACCATGTTCATCTAATTTGTTTCTATAAACCCATTTAGTTCCAATAATTTGATGATCATGAGGTCTTTCAATAAGAGTCCAAACATTATTTCTTTCAAATTGGTTAAGTTCCTCATGCATGGCATTAATCCAATCAACATCATTTTTAGCATCATCATAACATTTAGGTTCAATTTTAGATACAAATGCTAAATTATTACAAGCATCTCTAAATGATGATCTAGTTCTCACTCCTTGAGAAGGATCACCAATAATTAGATCTTTAGGGTGACTAAGAACATACCTCCATCCTCTTTCTAATTCATCATTACCTTGTGAGGCTTCAGGTAGGTCAGCGTTCCCTTCTTCACTTACCTCTTGTGTATCGTTCTTATCCTTTAATGTGATGTCCTTGAATTGATCTTCAATGTCATCTGCATCATTTATACCTTTTCCCTTCCTTGATGGAAGATCATTAGATTCATCAAAGATAACATGAATTGATTCTTCAACTACTAAAGTCTTTTTGTTGAATATTCTAAAAGCTCTACTATGTAAAGAATATCCGAGAAAAATTCCTTCATCAGACTTAGCATCAAATTTATCAAGGTTTGATTTTCCATTATTTAATACAAAACATCGACATCCAAAAACATGAAAGTAACTTATATTAGGTTTTCTTCCTTTCCAAAGTTCATATGGAGTCTTTTTCAAAACAGGTCTGATTAATGCACGATTTAAAACATAACATGCAGTGTTAATAGCTTCTGCCCAAAAATATTTGGAAGATTGCTTTCACACAACATGGTACGCGCCATTTCCTCTAATGTTCTATTCTTTCTTTCAACTACTCCATTTTGTTGTGGTGTTCTTGGTGCAGAAAAATTATGTTCAATTCCATTTTCATTACAAAATTCTTCAAAAGATTTATTTTCAAATTCTTTTCCATGATCACTTCGTATGATAAAACAGAAGAATTCTTTTCGTTTGTAATTCTTTTGAATTTTGAAATGCTGAAAATGCTTCGTCTTTACTAGATAGAAATAAAACCCATGTAAAGCGAGAGAAATCATCAATAATAACGAAACCGTATCTTTTACCTCCTAGACTAGTGGTTCTTGTAGGACCGAATAAATCCATATGCAAGAGCTCCAAGGTCTAGTGGTTGAAACTAAATTCTTTGATTTAAAAGAAACTCGGGTTTGTTTTCCAAATTGACAAGCATTACAAATCTTATCTTTTTCAAAAACAAGTTTTGGCAAACCATGTACTAAATCCTTTTAATTAATTTAGATAGTAAATCCATGCTTGCATGAGCTAGCCTACGATGCCATAACCAACTATTATCAGTTTTATTATTTGTAGCAACTAGGCAATCAATATTTTGATCATGCAAATCATTTAAATTAACAATGTATACATTACCATGCCTTTGACCAACAAATTTCATGTTTTCATTAGCAGGATTTTTAACAATGCATAGAGATGATTCAAAAGTAACATTAAATCCTTTGTCACATAATTGACTAATGCTAAGTAAATTGTGTTTCAGTCCTTTCACAAGCAAAACATTATCAATATAAGCATGAGGTGTGATACCTATTTTTCCAATGCCAATTATTTTTCCTTGGCCATTATCACCGAAAGTAACAACACCTCCATCTTTTGCTTCCAAAGTGATGAATTGCGATTCATCACCGGTCATGTGTCTTGAGCACCCGCTATCCAAGTACAATTGTCTTTTAATTTGCTCGGGTTGCAAGACATTCATCCTGATTCATTTATTTCATTTTTCAATTTGAACTTAAATTTTCATTTTCATGCTTACCTCATCATTATCAGCCATGAAGCAAACATTTGCAACTTCAGTTTTCTCTTCATTTTCTGAACTTGTAGCTTCACTGTCGCTCCAAGTGGCCATCATTGCCTTNCCCAAGCTTTCTTGGGTCCTTTAGGGTTAGTCAAAATGGTTCCTTTTGGGATCCATATTTTCCTTATCTTTTGTGTTTGGCAAATGTAAGCTTTGTGTCCAATTTTTCCGCATTTAAAACATGTTATTTTAGTAGAATCATCAGCATGCTCATAAATATTTTTAGAAATTTTTGTCTTTCAAGAGGATTGTATCCAAGACCAGCTCTATTGTAAACAGCTCTTTGACTATTTAAAATCATTTCTAATTTTTCTGAGCTTAGTGTAAATCTATCAACAATTGATTTTAATTTATTCACTTCATTTTTCAAATCTTGGTTTTGTTTTGACAATGATTCATTTTCCTTTGAAAACTTTTCTTTTTCAATGGTAAGATTTTTGATTTCATTTTTCAAATCCCTATTCTTTGAACTTAAATTTGTGAAATCGTCAATCAGTTCATAAAATGCACCATGCAGCTCATCAAAAGTAAAATCATCTAAAAGATTAGGGCTTACCTCATCATTATCAGCCATGAAGCAAACATTAGCAACTTCAGTTTTCTCTTCATTTTCTGAACTTGTAGCTTCACTGTCGCTCCAAGTGGCCATCATTGCCTTTTTCTTTATTTTTCTAGATGCCTTCTTTAATAGTGGACAATCTGGTCTGATGTGTCCAGGCTTCTTACACTCATAGCATGTTGGAGGTTCACTCTTTTCCTTATCTTTGCTAAGATCTCCTTTGACAAAATGCTTTCTTTTTCCAAATCTCTTTTTCTTCATGAACTTCTTAAATTTTCTTGAAATAAGTGCCATATCATCATCTTTCTCACTATCACTTGTGGTTTCTTCACTCTCATCTTCTTGAGTTGCACTCTTCAATGCCATGGTCCTTCTCTTCTTTGAATCATCTTCATCAATATGTTGTCGTTGCTGAAGTTCGTGAGTCATCAAAGAACCAACCAACTCTTCAAGTGATAAGTTGTTGAGATCTTTTGCTTCTTGTATAGCAGTCACTTTTGCTTCCCATGATCTAGGTAAAGATCTTAAAATTTTTCTAACTAGATCACTGTTAGCATAAGATTTTTTAAACTTTTCAAACCATTAATGATATCAGTAAATCTAGTAAACATATCAGTGATATTTTCAGCAGGGTCCATCTTAAATAATTCATACTTATGAACAAGCATATTTATTTTGGATTCCTTGACTTGATTTGTACCCTCATGGGTGACTTCAAGTCTATCCCATATTTTCTTAGCAGACATACATGTAGATATGCGATTAAACTCATTTGCATCAAGCGAGCAATAAAGAACATTCATAGCCTTAGCATTTAATTGAGCTAATTTCTTATCTTGCTCATCCCATTCAGATTCAGGTTTTGCAATATTGACATTTTCAATCATAATAGTGGGTGTGTGAGGTCCATTAATTATGATTCCCCATAAATCATAATCTAGTGCTTGAATGAAGATTTTCATTCGTGCTTTCCAATATGTGTAGTTTGTTCCATTGAACAAAGGTGGTCATTAGTTGATTGTCCCTCAATCAACATGGAATTCATTGGGATTACTATTGATCTTTGGCTCCAAGCTAATCAAAGCTATAGAAATCAAGAGCACGCTGCTCTGATACCACTTGTTGCCCAGATGTAGTAACCCAAGAGGGGGTGAATTGGGTTATTTAAAAATTTAATAGCTATGCAGATGAATGTGCTTTCAACCCTAATTTTGATTTGCAGCGGTGAAGTGGGGTGCACAGAATAATATCACAAAAAAAGCAATCAAAACACAGAAATTTATAGTGGTTCGGTGCCAAACTCAGCACCTACATCCACTCCTCAAAACCTTTGGGAATTCCACTAATCGTATCACAACGATTACAACCTCTAGCCGAACCAGGCTAGCCCTCTTGTTTATACGGCACAAGGCAGCCAAAAACCCCTAGCCAAACCTAGGCTAGTCCTCTTGTTTCACGGCACAAGGAAGCCAAGAACCCCTAGCCAAACCTAGGCTAGTCCTCTTGTTTAAATGGCACAAGGAAGCCAACAAACCAGGGTTCACTAACCCTTTTACAAGATAATCAGAGTATGTAAAGAAGAAGCTCCTACAAAGAGCAAATATTCAGAATATACTTTACAACTTTTTGAAGCAATAAACTCAGCAATAAATGAACTAGGTTGAAGCAGCTGAAGTCTTGAATGCTTGAAAAGCTTCAATGATTCGGACGACCTTTTGGAGCAAGGAATGAGCTTGAATGCACAGCAACCACTCAACAAATATTCAATGAAGGCTCTTTTCTTGGATTTTTCTCTCTTTTAAATTTCTTTTCAAAATCATCGTCTGGGTGTGCTTCTAATCCCAGCTATTTATAACCATCTAACAAGAAAATATCCGTTAGATACATAAGAAATAAATAGAAATAATAACGGGAAGAAAATATAACCGTTAAACATGTTTTCCTTAAGCATTGAATGCAGATCTCCATTTGAGGAAGGATGAGCACTGTAAAAATTCAAAAATCAAAAGTTAACTATAGCTTGAAATAGCAATAGAGAGAGAAAGAAAGAAAGAAAACTCTTTAGGCGGCGGTGGACTGAAAAAGAGAAGCTCCAGGTAGCTGAAAAATGAATGCCATCGTCCAAGAGTAAAGCAATAACCCCCAGCTAGCTAATCAGTTAGCTAACCAGAGAGGTCATAACAAAAGAAACATTCTGAGGCAGCACGTTAGTTAGCTCGGCAGCTAACTCGCCAGCTAACTCCATTTGAAATCCAAACGGCTGCAGGAGAGAGATAGGATAGCTAGTTAGCTGAATAGCTAACTAAAGAATGGCCAGTTAGCTCACGAGCTAACTAGAAGCAAAAATACTATGCTATCCGTCCAGCTTAGTTAGCTCTCCAGCTAACTGAGCAAAAAGGCAGCCAGTCAACTGAATAAAGTAGCTAACTCTCCAGCTAACTAGCCAACCGGCAGCTAGCTCTCCAGTTAACTAAAATTTAAATCCATTCGGCTGCAACATTCCCTGTGAAAAATAGTTAGCTAAGCAGTTAACTAAAAGAAACGTCAGCTAGCTAAAAGGAGTTACAGTTAACTAACAAGACATCCAGCCAGCTAGCTAAAATGGAAGGGTGTTCGGCCAAACCACTGTGACAGGAATTTTAGTTAGCTGAAAGGAATTCCAGCTAGCTAACCAGCTAGCTTACCAGTTAACTAAAATAAAGGGACGTTCGGCCAGGCACCTGAGACAAGTTCCTTAGTTAGCTGAAAGAGCTTCAGCTAGCTAACAAACTAACTCATCAGTTAGCTGAAATAAAGAGGACGTTCGGCCAGGCAACTGTGACAGAATTTTAGTTAGCTGAAAGGGCTCCAGCTAGCTAACAAACTAACTCATCAGTTAGCTGAAATAAAGGGACGTTCGGCCATCTTACTGAGACAAGTGTTTTAGTTAGCTGAAGAAACTTCAGCTAGCTAAAATGCAAGATGGTTCGGCCCAATACACTGTGAAACTTTCCCAGCTAGCTGAAGTCGTGCCAGTTAGCTAAGTGGAATAACAAGCTAGCTAACCAGTTGACTCCAAGGCTAATAATCATATTCAAAGCAAATTAAATGAAGTACTTTCTTACCAGTCGATTTTGCATGAAGATACTTACTTGCAAGGCGACCGAACTTCCCTGTATCAATCTTAGAATTGCTTAATTTTTTTGTAATCATCAAAATCAATCTGGGGTCAACACAATCCATAAACTGCACGACACTAGAAAAATTAGATAATTCAACTACACTTATCCAAATATCCAATGTAAGTACTATTGTACCATCAAAACTTTTGAAATATGAAATTATATTTTCTTTATAATTATAATTTTTTTAAAACAATCAAATTTTTGTGAAATTTCAAGAATTTTTTTATATGTAAGATTTAAGGCATTTACCATATATTTTTAAATTTTAAACTTTCGGCAAACGTAAAGGCATTTCACTACCTATAATAAACTTTAATAATTATTTACTATTTAATTCTTAAGAATAAAAAAATCTTCTTGATTCACCTCCCTAACTTATTTTAATTTGAGATTGAGTGGCCTCAGCTATTGCACTCTCATGTTTCTTCCAATGATGGGTCAGATGATCAATTTTTCTAAAATGTCACAGATGTAGTCTTTTCTATAGACTTTATAAATTGCATAAAGCCCTTGCTAGTGATATACTCAATGTCAAAGTGCAACCAGACTTCAAAGGCTTTGGGTTTAGCTTTAAACTTGATGGCTATTGATATGACACCAATGGCAGTAGTGGGTTTAAGGATATTAGGTTCAGTTTATGACTGGCATGCCCCATACTTCATCGTGTCAGCATCAAACTCAAACTTTTAGCTATGGGGGTGGAAAGAGCCAATGGTACTCAACATTGTCGATTGTAGAGGATAGAGTGTAAAAGTAGAGAGTAAGAGAGATTAGCATAGCTAATTAAAAACTAAGAAAAAATTAAGACAGTTTATGAGAATCTAGAAGACTCATAGGAAGATGAGAAGGGCTTAGAAGAGCTTAAAAGAGCTTTAGAGAGCTTATAGTTTGGTAAAGGATGAGGAAGAAGAGTTTGGACCAGATGTTGGAGGCTTTTAAATGACTCAAATAACTTTGAAAACTAGTTGTTTATGGCCATTAGAAAGGATAAATTAGTTTTTTTGACCAAAAGCTCATAATACCCTTAAAAACTGGTCAATTCTATAGTTATAAAGATATATTAGAAATTTTGATGAAAATAATAAAATAAATATACTATTTTATTTTATTTATAATTATTAATATAAATATAAAATAAAATAATATAATAATATATATTATTACATATTGTAAATATAAATTATTATTTTTCCAAAAAAATATTTTAGTTTCTAAAAAAATTACTTTTAAAAATAAAAAGCAAAAATACTGTAATCAAATGTATTTTTTATAAGAAATTTCTTGTTTTTAGTTTTAAAAATAAAAAATAGAAATAAAAATGATACTAAACATGTCTTTTATTTTTAACTTTCTTCTTTCTTTTGATAGAAAATATTTTAAAACTGTTTTCTAAAAAAACTATTTTTATTTTCATTTACCAAATGCATTTTCATATATATTCTTTATTTAAAAAAAGAAAATAAGACTATTCTCAAAACTAAACACACGTTAATCCTTATTTCGGTCTTATTTCTATAAATAGGGGGATTTTCATTGCATTCTTACCTTTATTCCTATCCGGACTCAATTATATTTTTCTCTACTCCTTATGATATATATATATATATATATATATATATATATATCAATAAAAATTATGAAATTAATGATATATCTGAAAAAAAACTATCATTAAGTATATTAATAAATTTAACATTAATCTCTTCAATTATAATTATCCTTAAAATAATTAGATTTTAAATTAAACTAAATATTATCTAAATATATAAGGATATTATAATATTTAAGTATGGGGTCAATGAAACGAGAGTGGGGGAGAGATATACTTATTCCCATCACTGTTTTTATCCCCACAAAAGACTAAAAAAGTCGATCCCGAATAGGGCAGAGTTGAACAAATCCGGCTTTACAAGTTGAAATTATAATTCTTGAACTAATTAATGTTTCAATTTGACTTCTTCAAAAGTATAAACCGTTTTCATCTAAACTTAAGCTTCAAAGTTCCAAGCTGCGCGTCAACTTAATCAGAGTCACCACAATTTGGTTGACTAATTAAGTTGCCAAAATAGAAATTGAATATCGAAAGCAATAAGTTTGAAAACAGGATATAATTGTCAGAAAGGTCAATGAAGCACGAAGAAATTAAGTTATCAAAATATGGTTGATGGAAAACGAACGGAATCCCACCTTCATCGAGTATGGCCTGTCCACTTTGAACAAAATGGTCTGATTAATTGGTTCTTGGCACTTGGTTAAGCGAATTTTTATGGTCTGCTTTGTTTGAAAAGAAACTTTTGTGGTCTAAGTTAACATGTGGAAACAAAAGCTTTCAATTTTATTTCTACGATGCTAATTTCCTTTCTTGGTCAAGAGTAGAGAAGGATGTTTTCTTGATTAAGTTATCATTCGAAAGCAAAACCAGCAACAACAGTGCAGGCTATAGTATTGAGCAGTGAGGAAAAGGTCAAGAGTCAATACATGCATAGATTTGTCAAGGTTACAACCAAGCATGGTAAACAATATATATGCCACCTAATTTCTTTATATGAATATATAAGAAAAATGAAAAGCTTGCATCTCGGATGCATTTTGACAACATCTTGAGGGCACAGGTGGCCTTAGTACTATTTGAGTTCAACAAGTTGATAACAGTAAATGAATCTCATTTAGTCCAGTGTCTATATGCATTAATTCATTATCTCGAAAGGCTGACTTAGTTCTTATCCAAGTAGCATCAAGCATGACAGTTACTGAATCTATAATCACAAATCTTGTGCTATCACGCAGCAATTCATAGCCACATTGTTTTTCATTATTTATATCAAAATGAATATTTAGTATTGTTTTATATCATCAACTTTGATGGTAGATTGGTAGGTCCTCTTCGGATTGGATATGGTATAAAGTGTGTTGATTCGATATCCTCTAAGAGAGGAGCTAAATGAAATTTGCCATGCGAACAAACTATTATTCGTGATGACTAATTGTCAACTTTACATCAAGTATGGAACTAATTCTTGGATAATGTTCCTAAAAGATTTACTTTGCCTACATTTTGCCAATGTACTCTAATTGTGCAAACAAACCATGAACTTGAATAAATTTTTAAGAAAAAATAGTATACATTCATTTAGTCTTTTCAGTAATATCTTTTCATGAAATCCAGGGTAGGAGAGAATCTGGTGAAAAATCAAGTGAGGGTAGGATTCATAATACCAATTACTATAGTCTATGCTTTTTTGGGAGAGTGAGGAAAGAGAAAGGAACAAACTGCATTCTAATTACCTAAATCCAAAATTTAAAGGATACACCATCCAAAACACTTTTGAGGAGAATAAGAGGAAGTATGGAACTTCCTCCTTAGTTTATTATTGGAGAAGAAACAATTTAGTTGGTGGGAAAGAAGCATAAAGCTGAAGCAGATTATTAACTAGCATTATCCTTCTTCCAATAAAAATATAACTTTCCAATAAGCAAGTCTAAAGCGATCTTTTCTAATAAAGGTCACTAAAGTTGTTAGCTGATCTTTTTTACCATGAAGAGATGGATCAAGGTAGGTAAAGGGAAGGGTAGCTCTCTTGCAGTTCATTATAGTGGTAAAGTTTAAAGTTTCTTCTTCTCCTTTGTTCAAACTAATGGATCGCTTTCACTAGATGATGCTTTGTCTCTTGCTAGCACAAAGTAGTAGCAAGTCATCTACAAAGTAAAAACTTACTGATATATTAAAATATCATCGTGATAGATGCATCCATTGAGGCAACCTTGACTTTGTTAGCCATTTTAAAGAAACCCTGCAGTGTTTGAATTTGCATATGATTTGGTTCTTAAGAATCACCATGAAAATGTCAGCAACGGAGCCTAAAGTCAAAATCCAAGATGTCTTCCAAGTCTGCACTAGAATGAATATAAGTTGTTATTAGTAAGTCTCATTGGTAAGCACCGTTGAAACATGGCACCTTTCAAAGAATGCACTAATAAAGTCCTTCTACGGAAGCTCTCTCTCATGGTGGACAAGGTAATATAATTGTGATGTACCAAGACCACGATGCATATATTATCCAATTAAAAAAACTTCCCTTTTGGCAATATAAACGATGCGTTTCATTGACCGTGCAATGTAGATGGACCGTTACGGCGGCGGGCCTGAGATTGACTCGAGATATTAATGCAAGTTTTATTTGACCTGCAAGAGAGATCATGGATCAGAGATCAAAGTCTTCTTTGCAATTATTGCCCGAGCTTCTGTCGTTCGTCGTGTAAGGAGTTGATTGGATAGTTTATAAAAACATTTCATGGCATGGGAATTGACCGAAAATTGACCCCACCGTACAAAGAACGTTGCAAACCGTTTCATGAAAAGGTCACGGTCCGATGTTCAAGTTTAATGACTAAATATTAGAACACAGATATATCTCAACGAAAGCAAGAGGGATGAGATTCAACGTAATACGCACATATATATTGATGTCACTGATGTATCATGGAGATAATTATGGTAAAATCAAAATCTTTAAGTCGGTCGAGTCAGTCCTGATCTTTTCTGATCGGCCCCGCTCGACCCGACATCTCCAAGTCGGTCGAATCGGTCCCAACCTTTCCTGGTCGGCCCCGCTCGGCCCCGGTATCTCCAAGTCGGCCGAGTCAGCCCCGATCTTCCCTGGTCGGCCCCGCTCGGCCCCGGCATCTCCAAGTCGGCCGAGTCGGCCCCGACCTTCCTTGGTCGGCCCCGCTCGGCCCCGGCATCTTCAAGTCGACCGAGTTGGCCCCGACCTTCCCTGGTCGGCCCTGCTTGGCCCCGGCATCTCCAAGTCGGCCAAGTCGGCCCCGACCTTCCCTCATCGGCCCCGACATCTTCAAGTCGGCCGAGTCGGTTCCGACCTTCCCTGATCGGCCCTGCTCGGCCCCGGCATCTCCAAGTCGGCCGAGTCGGCCCCGACCTTCCTTGGTCGGCCTCGTTCAGCCCCGGCATCTCTAAGTCGGCAAAGTCAGCCCCGACCTTCCCTGGTCGGCTCCGCTCGGCCCCGGCATCTCCAAGTCGGCCGAGTCGGCCCCGACCTTCCCTGTTCGGCCCGCTCGGCCCTGGCATCTCCAAGTTAGCCCCGACCTTCCCTGGTCGGCCCCGCTCGGCCCCGGCATCTCCAAGTCGGCCGAGTCGGCCCCGACCTTCCCTGGTCGGTCCCGCTCGGCCTCGGCATCTCCAAGTCGGCCGAGTCGGCCCTGACCTTCCCTGGTCTGCCCCGCTCGGCCCCGGCATCTCCAAGTCGGCCGAGTTGGCCCTGACCTTCCCTGGTCGACGCCGCTCGGCCCCAGCATCTCCAAGTCGGCCGAGTTGGCCCAACCTTCCTTGGTCGGCCCCGGCATCTCCAAGTCGATCGAGTCGCCCCCGACCTTCCATGGTTGGCCCCGACATCTCCAAGTCGATCGAGTCGGCCCCGACCTTCCTTGGTCGGCCCCACCCTGACATTTTCAGGTCTGCCGAGTCGGCCCTACTCGGCCTCGGCGCCCTCCGAAGGGTCAAGGCTATCCCAAACCAGCCCTAGAGCGGTCCCGGTTGTTCACGCCACCGTCCTTCTGACCTGCGCCGCCTGACATCCCAAGGCCCAACTACCCACTGGTCACGCCGCTGATGGGACTGGACCTAACTACCTGTTAGCCCCACTGACTGATGGGACGTAGCCACCAACCATCATTTTTTCCTTCCCGATGGGATAGGACCCACCAACTAGCCCAAATTCACGTAACCCCACGAACCCCGCAGACATTTCTTTCTTACGGAACTCCACATGGTTGTGCAGGTGACAACCCCCTATAAAAAGGTAAGTCCACTCAGGAACAAGATACGCAAACTCATATGCTCGCTACCCTGATACTCAGAAAGGGACTCCCCTCTTTCTGAGGACTCATTTTTTCTCCCCAGAGCTCGTCTGAGCTCTCCCTCAGCTGTGACTCCGATTACTAACTTGAGCGTCGGAGGGTCCCCACCGGAGCACCCCTCCGTCTTGGGACTTTTTGCAGGCCATCCGATCAGGTGTGAGACCGTGGATTAAGCAGCTCTCTTCTCCTGACGTTCAAGACCAGTGATCATGCGTCATCAGATTGGCGCGCTAGGAAGGGGGTGGAAAGCAAAGAAGGCCCAAACCCTATAGTATACTTCTCTTTTCTCTCCCTCTCCCAACAATGGTGATGACACGAGCTTAGGAGGCTTCAGTCAGTCACCCTAGGGGCATCTTTCCCCAGCTAGGCAGCAGGAGACCAACCTTCCTGCCGCTGATCCTCCCGTTGCTTCCCCTCAATCGGAGATGGCTGCCCCGGCTGCAGAGCAACTGACAACTCTCACTCAGCAAGACCAAACCCTCACCGCCATGGTCCACGACTTCAACAGCAGCAGTCCGTGGCCACCCAGCATCAGACCGCTCCCCTTGCCAGTCAACAGTCTGCAAGGGGAGGTTCTCCTCAGCGAGAGGTTGGTCATCGCCGGGCTTCTCCAAGGAAGCCTCTCCGTGAGCCCTCAAGCAGCCGCGATCTCTAGATTATGGCCCGAGCAAGTTTCTTCCAGAGCCGCACCGCTAGGAGGAGCCAAAGCGGAAATCCCATCTTCTGCATCCTTCTTCTTCTTTGTCTTCCTCTTCTTCATCCTTCGAGCTGCCTCGGAGGGCCCCGATGGTCAGCCGCCAGGCGGAGTAGCGCCTAGATGAGTACAACCAGCATTTAGACGAGCTCGCCATGAAGATTAACAACCAGCCGGAGGAGGAATATGGCACTCGTCCTCCTTATACTCGTTGGATACTAGAAGAGCCCGTCCCCTCCATATTCCGATTCCCCCAGATAGATCCGTACAATGGTACGACAGATCCTCTCGACCACCTCAAGAGCTACAAGGCCATGATGCAAGTTTAGGGTGCCTCAGACGCCCTTCTCTGCAAAGCTTTCCCTGCTACTCTGCGGAAGGCTGCTCGCGCTTGACACTCGCACCTGTCCCCTCACAGCATCGACTCTTTTCGAGAGCTGAAAAGGGCTTTTCTGGCGCATTTTGATGCATGCCGACGGATCCCAAGGGTCGTGGACAGCCTCTTCTCCGTGCGCTACAAGGAGGGAGAATCGCTGTGGGACTTCGTGTCCTGGTTCAAGACCGCCGCCCTCGAAGTTTACCAACTCGACGATGCGGTGGAACCACTGGCGCTGAAGCGGGGACTCCTCCTGTCCCGCTTCACCTTCTCTCTGGACAAGAAGCCCCCGGGTTCCTACTCCGACCTTCTCCTCCGAGCTCAGAAGTACATCCGCATGGATGAGGCCGACCTCACCCGCCAGGAATCATCAAGGAGCTCCAGCCGTAAGCCTGCTCGCCCTGAGCCGAGCGTCCCTCCTCGCCACCGGCGGCCCGATCTGCCTCGCCGATCCGGCAACAGGCGTCAAAGCCCCGTCCTCGACGAGAGCAAGCTCACGCCTCTCCTCACCCCTCGATCCCACATCCTGATGGAAATCGAGGGCGAGCCTTATCTTTAGCGCCCTCCTCCTATGAAGAAAGGTCCTCCCTGCGACAAGAGCCATTATTGCCGATTCCATCGAGACTACGGGTACGACACCGACAACTGCTTCAACTTGAAGCGCGCCATTGAGGAGCTCATCCAGAGGGGCTACCTCGACAAATATGTCCAGAAGGCGCCACAACCACTGCCGGCACTCATGGGACCCCCGCCTGCTCAGGCCGCTGTCGACAACACCCCACGGAGCAGACAGTTGGAATGGTGTCTTGGGGAGCGGCTTCCTCATCCAAGCGGCCAAGAGGAGAGGACGCACCGGGTAAAGTAGTTCTCGGGGGGGGGGGGGGGGACCGGTGAATTTTGAGAATGTAAACAATGAAGGCATCGCCGTCTCTATGACGATCGCCAAGCACCCTGTAAAAGGATATTGGTTGATAGTGGAAGCTCAGCTGACATCCTCACTTATGATGCTTTTGTTCGGATGGGATTATCTCTAGACTCTCTTCAGCATGTAGCAACCCCTTTGGTCAGATTCACCGAGGATTTGGTAAGGGTTGAGGGCGAGATATCTTTGCCTGTGACAACCGGAACACCGCCATGCCAAAGCATAGTGATCATGAAGTTCTTGGTTATGTGGGTCCCCTTGGCATACAATGTCATTCTCGGGTGCCCAGGCTTAAATCTATTGGATGCGATTATCTCCACCCGATGCCTGCTGGTGTAGTTCCCTACTAGCGGAGGTGTTAGGGAGATGAAAGGCGAGATCGGTTTAGTTCTGCCCTGCTATCACATGGCATCAAGCCCCTTGGAGGCCGAGCCGGTCCCAGAAGCACCTGACCTCAGGGAGTCCGACAGGAGAGGGGAGCCGGCTGAGCACCTCCTGACCTTTCCTCTTGGGGATGATCCGGCAAAGACTGTGCGTATCGGCGGACTCCTCCCCCCGGAGGATCGTGATCGCCTCCTAACCTTCTTGCAGGCCAACTCAGATGTTTTCACTTGGTCAGCGTCTAACATGTCCGGCATCCCTCCAGAAGTAATCACCCACAAGCTCAACATCGATCCGAAGCACCGTCCAATCCGCCAGAGGAAGAGGAGCTTCGCTCCCGAGCGACAAAAGGCATCGATGAGGAGGTTAACAAACTGCTCAGTGCCGGTCACATCTGAGAGGCGCATTACCCTAGCTGGTTGGCCAACATGGTCATGGCGCGAAAGGAAAATGGGAGCTGGAGAATTTGCATCGACTTTACCGACCTCAACAAGGTGTGTTCGAAAGATAGTTTCCCCCTGCCAAGGATAGACTAGCTGGTAGATTCCACCTCCGGCCACGAGCTCCTCAGCTTCATGGATGCCTTCTTCGGATATAATCAGATAAGGATGGACCCCAGTGATGAAGAGCACACATCCTTTGTGATAGAAAAGGGGATTTATTGCTACAAGTGATGCCCTTCGGTCTCAAGAATGTGGGGGCGACCTATCAAAGATTGATGAATAGGGTGTTTCAGGATCAGCTAGGTCAGAACATGGAAGTCTACATGGATGACATGCTGACCAAGAGCATCCGCGCTTCTGATCATGTCTCTGATCTAGAGGAAACTTTCAGCAACCTTGCCGCTTCCAGGTCAAGCTGAATCCCAAGAAATGCACCTTCGGAGTCACGATGGGCAAGTTCCTGGATTTTATGGTGACTCAGTGGGGGATTGAAGCGAACCCAGAGAAAATCAGCGCCATCCTCGACATGAGACAACCATCCAGCAAGAAGGAAGTACATCGACTAACGGGGAGGGTGGCGGCTTTAAGTCGTTTCCTCTCCAAATCAGCCGAGAGGTGCTTGACCTTCTTCAAGGCCCTGCGGAAAGTAAACAGCTTCGAGTAGACGGACGACTGCCAGAAAGCCTTCAATGGCATGAAGGTGTTTCTGTCTTCTCCTCCACTCCTATCTAAACTAAGGGATGGGGAGAGTCTCTTTCTCTACCTAGCTGCTTCTTCGGAGGCCGTTAGCTCATTCTTGGTACATCTTGAGGCTGATGGAACCCAGAGGCCCGCTTATTACGTGAGCAAGATGCTCCACGACGCATAAGTCAGGTACTCCAAGATAAAAAAAATCATCTTCGCTCTAATCGTCTCTGCTCGACGTCTCCGCCCTTATTTTCAAGCCCATCCCATTATGGTGCTCATGGACCAGCCCCTTCGAGCCATCCTGGCTCGTATAGACACCTCAGGCCAACTCGCCAAGTGGGCCATCAAACTAAGAAAGTTTGACCTCTCCTTCCAAGCACGGACGGCCTTAAAGTCCCAAGTCCTGGCCAATTTCCTAGTCGAGTACACTTAGGCAGATGAGGAGACCAGGGAGGTTTCTGTGGAGCGGCACGAGCCTGAGCCGAGCAATGATGGAGAAGCCTGGATCCTCCATGTAGACGGCACGTCAAACTCTCAGGGAAGCGGTGCCGGTCTCATTCTCACCGGACTGGGTGGAGAGAAAGCATAATACGCCCTGCGGTTTCTATTCAAAGCCACCAATAACCAAGCTGAGTACGAGGCCCTGCTGGCAGGATTAAGGCTAGTCCAAGAATTTGAAATAAGGCATCTCAGAGCTTTCATCGACTCGCAACTCATCTCCGGACAAATCAACGAAGAGTATGAGGCGCGTGACCCTGCTATGACTCAATACCTGGGAAAGGTTCGGCTCTTGGTCTCTTCGTTAGCTTATTTCAGCATCAGTTACATTCCTTGGAGTGAGAATGCCAAGGCCGACATTCTTTCTCACCTGGCTACTACCGCCGACGGCATCGCAAGAGACGCCTACATTGAGTACTTAGAAAGGCCCAACATAGAAGATGGCGAGAAAGTCCTTCCGCTCACCCAAGAGTCTACATGGATGGATGCCTACGTCCGTTATCTCACTGACGGCACCCTCCCCGATGACCGTAATGAAGCCAAGCTGCTCAAGTGGAGGGCTTCCAAATTCGTCCTCCTAGATGGACGTCTATACAGGAGGTCATTCTCCTACCCCCTGTTCAGATGTGTAGGACCTGCCGATGCCGACTACATCCTTAGAGAAATCCATGAAGGCATCTACGGAAATCACCTGGGGGAAAGGTCCCTGGCCCAGAAGGCCCTTCGGCAGGGATACTTCAGGCTTACCATGAGGGAGGAGGAGCTCCCCAACGTGATATGGGCTTACCACACGACCTCCAGAGCCCCGACGGGCGAGACTCCCTTCAGTCTCGTCTTCGGATCTGAAACCATCATCCTGTTGAGATTGAACTGCCCAGTCCGCGCGTGGAGTCCTTCAACGAGGAAGACAATTCCACATTGATACAAGCCAACCTAGACTTTTCAACGAAGCACATGACCGGGCAAGGCTGTGTATGGTGACTTTCTGTCAGCGGGCAGCCAAGTACTACAATGCTCGAGTTCGTCCCAAGGGTCTTTCGCCACGGAGATCTGGTTTTCAGAAAGGCTAGGTATCTAAGCCTATGGAGGGGGGCAAACTGTCCCCCAACTAGGAGGGTCCTTACCGTATCACCGAGACACTCTACCATGGGGCATACAGACTAGAAGAGCTCAATGGACAACCCATTCCGCGTACCTGGAACGCGGATAATCTCCGCCGATATTATCAATGATGTATCCTTCAGAATACGAGCAATAAAAGGGTCCCTTCCAATGCCACAGCCTGCTCTCCCTTGCATTCAAGGACAGATCTCGCAAAGGAGCTCACCAGCATCGCGGTCTATGGAACACCACTCGGCCTCGGCATGGAGGCGCCCCCGAGTCGATTCTAAGTCCCTAACAGCTTCGTACCCGGTCGAATCACCCCTCGGGCGGCATACAAACCCCCGAGAGATTCTAAAGGAGCTCGCCGGCATTGCGGCCTACGAGACACCACTCAGCCCCGGTACGGAGGTGCCCCCGAGTCAGTTCAAGTCCCTAACAGCTCCGTACCCGATCGAGTTGCCCCTCGGTGGCATACAAAACCCCCAAGGTGGTTCTAAAAGAGCTCACCGGCATCGCGGCTAACGGAACACCACTCGGTCCGACTAGAAGATGCCCCAAAGTCGGTTTAAGTCCTTAACAGCTCCATACCCGGTCGAGTCGCCCCTCGGGCGGCAAACAAACCTCCGAGGCGGTTCAAAAGGAGCTCACCGGCATCGCGGCTAACGGGACACCACTTGGTCCGACTAGGATACGCCTCCGAGTCGGTTCAAGTCCCTAATAGCTCCGTACCCGGTCGAGTCGCCCCTCGGGCGTACACAAACCCCCGAGGTGGTTCAAAAGAAGCTCACTGGCATCACGGCTAATGGGACACCACTCGGTCCGGCTAGGAGATGCCCCCGAGTCAGTTCAAGTCCCTAACAGCTCCGTACCCGGTCGAGTCGCCCCTCGGGTGGCACACAAACCCCAAGGTGATTCAAAAGGAGCTCACCGAAATCACGAATAATGGGACACCACTCGGTCTGGCTAGGAGACGCCCCCAAGTCGGTTCAAGTCCCTAACAGCTCCGTATCCGGTCGAGTCGCCCCTCGAACGGCACACAAACCCCCGAGATAGTTCAAAAGGAGCTCACAGGTATTGCGGTTAATGGGACATAACTCGGTCCGGCTAGGAGATGCCCCCGAGTCGGTTCAAGTCCCTAATAGCTTCGTACCCAGTCGAGTCACCTCTCGGGCGGCACACAAACCCCCAAGGTAGTTCAAAAGGAGCTCACCGGCATCGTGGCTAATGGGACACCACTCGGTCTGGCTAGGAGACCCCCCGAGTCGGTTAAGTCCCTAACAGCTCTGTACCCGGTTGAGTTGCCCTCGGGTGGCACACAAACCCCCGAGGTGGTTCTAAAGGAGCTCGTCGGCATCGCAGCCTATGGGACACCACTCGGCCCTGGCACGGAGGTGCCCCCGAGGCGGTTAAGACCCTAAAGGCCCGTACCAACCGAGTCACCCCTCGTGCGGCACACAAACCCCCGAGGTGGTTCTCAAAGAGCTTCCCAACCCTCACGGTCTCCAAGTCTGCCGAGTCGGCCCCGACCACCCCTGGTCAGTCCCACTCGGCCTCGACATCTCCAAGGTCAGGCCGAATCGGCCCAGACCTTCCCTGGTCAAGCCCCACTCGGCCCCCGGCATTTTCAAGCCGATCTCGGCGCTAAGTTGCCCTCGGGTCGTTCTAAGTCCTTAGAATATTCGAACGCAGACGAATCTCCCTTCAAACGGCCTGCGACAGCTCAGGGCATCTTAAGTAACCTCCTACGCGGCCGACTTACACCTCGAAGATGCATCTCAACATTGGCCAACCTAACAACAGTTCGGCCATGGTATTATCAACATGCGCAACACTCAGAGTTAAGGAGCACCTCAAAAGAAAGGTCCCCTCTCACCAACAGGTACGGGGCCTGTCTTATAGTTAGCCGCGCAACAAAATGTTCGGCCTACAGGAAAGAAGAAACAGGCAAGACAAAGTACAAAAGCGTCTTCATAAAAAGCTTTTCTTCATTGATAATGAAAACGAAGTACAAAATTTGGCCTGAGGCCGGTTGCAAAAAGGAAAAGGGAAAAAGAAGAAACAGCAACTCTCTAGGGCTCGCGTGGGCCCGGCTCTCCTTTGTCGTCCTCTTCCTCCGCCGGCTCCTCATCAGATTCCCTGGGGCGGATCCCCTCGAGCTCAGCGATGTTGATTTTGAGAGCCGAGGACACCTTAGTTTTGCACATGTCAAAGCCCTTGACATAGGCATCGAAATTGGCCTCGAGGACCTCCTTCCCGAACTCCGACGAGGACTTGTGGTTGGAGATGGCCTCCCCACCTCGGCCTCAGCTCACTATGCCCTGGCCTTGGCCTCCTGGGCTTGCGCCCCGGCCTTCCTGGCTCAGCCCTCGGCTTCTTCGGCTCGTGCGTTGGCCTCGTACATAGGCCACAGCCCCAGCCTTCTCGTGGCCCAACTCAACCGCCGCCTTCTCCACGGCTGCTGCTCTCTCCGCAGGCCCGGGCCTCATTTTGCGCCATTCTGGCCTCCTCCTCGGTGCGTTGAAGCTGGCGAGCCAGCTCCTCATTCCGTGCCGCAGCGGCCTTCAACTGATCCGAGACTAGCTCCAATTTGGCCTCAGCTGTGGATGCCTGGCCACTCTCGGCTTTGGCCTGGCATTCCGCCTCCCTTATTCGGTCGCCCAGGTTCTCCTCCCGGGCCTTGGCCTCCTGATGAAGTCGAGCAAGGCTCTAGGACTGCGCCATGCTCTCCTTCTTGTACCTGTCGGCCCGTGTCATGGCCTTTATGAGCGCGTCCGAAGAGTGGGCCACCGCCTCATGAAGGCCAATTGCACCATTGGCCATATGCAGTAAGGGGAACATGTTAACCATAAAAGATTGGAGCATCAAAAAGCATGTCCGAAAATAGAGAGAACTCAGAAGATTACCTGGAAAATGGAAACCATCACCATATCCAGGAGTGCGGAGTGGCTCAATCCCCGCGTCTCCTCCTCGGACTCGGCAGTCCAAACTCTCGACAGAAGACAGGCGGCTTGCCCGGCGTCCATCATTGAGTTGAACCTAGGCGCCGGCCGTGTCGGCCCCTCCTGCGGACCCTCAACCCGAGGACGAGTCGGGTGGCGCACCAACCGTTGGGATGAGCTCTCCACCCATCCCTATGCTCCCTGGTCACCCTCCCCTCAGCATTGGATTCTTGGCGACTGGCTCCCTCTCTCTGGCAGTTGGGGGAGCCCTCTTCGTCTCCAGCTCGACAGTAGCCGGAGGGCTGACAGCAACTGTAACCTGCCCCGCCTCGGGCACATCAGCGGTGGTAGGGCTTCCTCTTCAAGATCCACGATCACCACTGCTACTTCAGTAGTGACCGGAATCTCTCTTCTACTCCGGTCCCAGCCGGCCTCGAGACCACTCCTCCAACCGGCATTTCCCTGATCTCTCTCCGCGGGCGTTGGAGCCTTGGGGACTTCAGCGGCTTGGGTCGGCCCGGCCAACCCCCCTCTTCGAGCCTTCTTCACCGGCCTTGATGCTTCCCCAGTTACCGGCCTCTTTTGTTTCAAGGCGGCTTCAAATGCACCGGTGGAAAACTTCATCGCTGCATCCAAAAATGAGAAGTATTAGAAACAGCGTATAGCAGTTTTTCGATCGAGATAGAAGGAATCGGACGTCGTGCTCACCAACTACCGGGGCCAACTCGGCTTCTACCAGGTTCTCCTCGGACAGGAGTTTCTTGTAGCCAGGGATTTGGCAGTTGGACAATTGGGTAAAGAGTTCCCTATCTCTCCCCCCCGATGGCATTATCATTGGAGCCGGTGTCCGGCTCCATCCAATCGGTCCTCACCCCCTCGACATGGGCAAAAGGAAGCGGGGTTTCCATCCCCTAATTTTAGACGAAGACCTAAGGGGAAGCCCTACCCGGCCTGGCGGTGAAAGCCCACCAGGCCCCCTCACCTTGGCGGCGGAGCTTGTAGAAAGCCCGGAACAGTGCAACCCTGGCCGGGCCTCCTGAAAGTAGCAAAGAATGATAAAGGCGCAGATGATCCGAATCGAATTCGGAGTCAGCTGCGCTGCGCTAATCTATACCCTCTAAAAGGTTCAGGAAAAAAAGTGGAAAGGAAGGCGCAGTCCATACCGGAAGAACTCCTCGTATAGAGCGACCCGACCAGGGTAGGTGGAGGTCACTCTATCTTTAGGCTCTGGCGCGGACAGGCGGATGAAGCTGGGACCATGTACTTAGCCCTAATGGCCTCTACGTCTTCGGGGTCACGGTTGAGGCCACTTCGGATGGACCTGCTGGATCAGAACTCCCCGCCGGAGGTTGTCCCGGACGGCGGAAGGACACAAGAACTACCCTAATAGGGGAGGCTGAGGTGGACGAAGGCCCGATCACCGTTGGTTGATCGCGGATGACGATTCCGCTCATCGGCCGAGGCGCCTGATGGGCTAAAGAGGTTTTGTCTTCACTATCGGAATGGGAAGATTCAACTACAGGCCTCTTACCCTCCATAATGGCACGATGGTCCATGGGTGAAAATGAAAGATGAAACTAACCTAGA
>UESW01004003.1:1034714-1073770 GCA_900491605.1 Calamus simplicifolius
TGGCCCTGTCCAATTTCGGTGGATGTATCCTATTGAGAGGTACCTGAATACGTTAAAAAGGTATGTGCGTAACAGAGCTCGTCCAGAGGCATCAATAGCCAAGGGTTATTTAATGGAAGAGTGTACTAATTTTTGTGCTGCATATCTTAATGATGTTGAAACCAAACTTGATAGGCCCTTGCGGATTAATGATGGTCCTATTGGGGAGGGAACACATTTGATCTAGATAACATCGACTGGATTCAAGCTCATCGATACGTGTTGTTTAACACTCCATCAGTTGTGGCGTTGATTCAGTAAGTGAATGCTCATTCATATATTTAACTTGTTCGTGTTATGTCTAACTCAATCAAGCTTGTCATTAACACATGTTGTTTGCATTATAGGACACACATTGATGAGCTCAAACGGGACATGCCTCGTGCGACAGATAATCAAATTCGGCAGTCCCATTTTCAATCATTTCACGATTGGTTCAAGAATTATGTATGTATAGATATGGTTGTATGTGTACATATGGTTGTATGTGCTTCAATTTGTTCTTATCATATTAGTTTTACATAGCTTTATTCAATGATTACTTTAATTCTGTAGGTGTACAATTTACGACGAGCGAGTGAAGGTACTTTGACTGATGAAATGAACCAACTGGCTGATGGTCCGTTTATAACGGCACGACGTTACACAACTTGTGATGTCAATGGGTTTCGATTTCGCGTCAAAGAAGTAGATGAGAAACGAGCAACACAAAATAGTGGTCTAGGGTGTCCTTCTGTCGATGCAGGTTATTATTATGGCCAGTTGAAAGATATCATTGAAGTTATATACAGTCACGGATTAAAATTTTTGTTATTCAAGTGTGACTGGGTCGATCCAATCCGTGGGACTAAAGTTGACAAGTATCAATTTACGTTGGTAAATTTCAACAATTTGTTATATCGAGATGAGCGAGTAAGTAATGAACCCTACATATTGGCCAGGCAAGCTGAGCAAGTTTACTATGTTATGGATCCCATGGATCCTAACTGGCAAGTTGCAGTTAAAATGTCAAGGAGGGGGGTGTATCAAATTGAAGATAATGAGCCAGATATTGATGCATTTGCTCAGCAAGTTCTTGACCAAAATGTAATATTTCAACGTGATGAGGATGTCAACTGGGTTAGAGAGACCGTTGAAGGAGATACTATCGACTTGCATGACCAGTGAACTGTTCTCCTTTTTTCTTCTCAATTTTGCTTAAGAATATGTTTGACTTTTGTTTACGAATGGTTTTAGTTATTACTTGCAATTTATTTATCTTATGATACGTTAAAAAGATATGTCCGGACGTAAGAGGAGAGAGCGTCCACACACGATGGACGAGTTTTTACATCATAGCCAGGCTCGTTCGCCGACGAGGGACCCTAGTCGACGGATGCCTACGGACCATGATCCACAGACACCTGCACCGGCACGATTTAGATCTCCCCAGTCCATGCCAGTAGGGCCTTCTCCATCTACAGTTGGTGCATCGACCTCCACACATACTGGTATAATTTTATTTTTATGTTTAACAATTATATAAAATAATTTTAGTTTTATTTAACTAATAAGTTTATTGTTTATAGCTTCTACTACGACGAGTTCATCTTCCAGTAGGGGTAGGGGCCCAGCTAGAGGGATTCCTTCATGGAATGCTGGTACCCGTTATGATGTGCAATTTGACGACACATTTCATCCAGTTGGAGAAGGGGCTCGCCCGTTTATCAGCCAGTTGGGGCATATGGTTCGAGACCCACATAGATTTCCCCTGACTATGCTTGATTGGACTGCTTTTCCTCAGGATACGATAGATCGACTCTGGGGGGAGGTTAAGGTAAGCCGCTGAGTTCTATCTTAGCTTCAACGTTATTATACGATGTGTCAATTTAGTACACCTTGACTACTAAAATTTCTTGTCCTACGCAGGACAATTTGAGGTCATGTCCTGATGATTTTCGTCCAGTTTGCTTGGCAAAGTGTCGAAAGTTATGGAAAGACCACAAGAACAAGGTAAAGAAAGAGCATTGGGAGAAGAATGTGGACGACCCAGACCTTCTTCAGCGAGTCCCAAGGGGCATTCTCCCCGCACAGTGGCCTGAGTTGGTCCGGTACTGGTCGAGTGAGAAGGCAAGGGTGAGTAGTTCAACCTATTTTTTGTTAAATTCATATGAAACATTCGGTGTAAACTTATAAACACGACCCAAAATGAATGCAGGAAGAGGCAGAGCGAAATTCTCAAAATCGCTCGATGCAGGGCCCTACTCACAAGCTTGGGACTCGACACGTTACGCAGATCCGGCACGAGGTAAACTGTCACGTTAGACCATACGTATTTTGATTGTTGACGTAGTTTGTATTCATATATGTAGATGACATGATTTATCCTTCGACAGTTACGTGAGCGGGGTGCACCCACCGACCGGATGTCTGTATGGATGGCGAGTCGCAGTCTCGACCATCCTGAGGTTGCAGCTCTTGTAGTAAGTATTTACCTTTACGCAATACTTTTTTTAACCTATTATGAGATTTATTGATTTACTATTCTAATTTGGTTGCTTTCTTGCACACAGGCCCAGTTTGAGGCTCGATTGGCCGAGCTGCCAGAGGAGGAGCGACAGGTAGTTGCTAGGCGGGATGAGATATTCCACACCATCATAGGCCAGGATGGGCACGGATACACACTTACATACGGCACGGGCATACCACGTTCGACTATCATGCGAGCGGAGTCATCCGGATGTAGTTCATCCCAGGGCTCACGCATGCGAACTGACGAGGTGGCTGAGCTGATCCAGTCTCTTCACCAGCAGATGGACGCGCGTGTCGAGGATCTTCGGGTAAGGATGCAGGTTGCGATGCAGGCCGAGGTGCAGGCTCAGGTACAGGAGCAGGTGCAGGCATTTAAGGCGGAGCTACATCATCGACTAGCTCAGAGTGGTGTCCCTATAGCTGATGATTCAGATCCATCGATTCATACTCAGGTTCATAATTGAAGACATGTATTTAAATTTAATTTAATTACTTTTAAAATATATATTATTTATTTCTATTGTTAATCATATACTGTAATATTGTAGGCCCCAGACGCTGGCAGTGGTCACCAGGCAAGACATGAGTCAGTTGGTGAGGGCATGCTGATCCAGTAGGCTCAAATGAACAGAATCGGGTATGAGTTTATGAATATGTTTTAAGAATAATCTTAGTGTTGTAAGAATTTCAAGTAGCTCTCTAAATGCTGAAACTTGTTTCTTGGAAATGCCTTTGTGAAGATAATTGCAATTTGTTCTTCTTTAATTATATTTATATTTTATTGACTAATAAATTTAATTTTTTGTTTCAGGTTGATTGACTGGTGCTGCATTGGGACAACTGTTTTCTTTATGTTTTTTTCTTGAAAATTGTATTAGATCTTTTTTTTTTTGGATTGTAAATCAAAGACGTTGCAGATTTATTAATATAGATAAATTATTTTTTTATTAGCTTATACTTTTATTGTGTGTGTACAATTTAATTTTAATATTTAGTTTATATAATTTTGTAAAACAGGTATAGGTACCCAAACAAAAAAAATCCAATAACAAAAATAAAATGAATTAAAAAAATAATAAAATTCAGTATTAGCGACCGCCTAGGCGGTCGCAAATGGCTTAAAAGGACGTCACCAATGATCCTTCAGAACAGAAAATAGAAAATAAAAAATAAAAAATATATAGTATTAGCGACCGCCTAGGCGATCGCTAAAGGCCCTTCAGGCGGTCACTAATAGTCAGAAAATAAAATAAAAAAATAAAAAATATATAGTATTAGCGACCGCCTAGGCGGTCGCTAAAGGCCTTCAGGTGGTCGCTAATAGTCAAATTCTGCCCCCACCAAGCGGTCGCTCGAGCGGTCGCTAATACTATAGCGACCGCCTTGGCGGTCGCTAAAAGTCTTTAGCGATGAGTTTCTGGCGGCCAACATGTGGCAGTCGCTAAGCGGTTGCTAAAAACTATTAGCGACTGCTTTTTAACTTTTAGCGACCGCCAGTGGCGATCACTAAAATGTTTTTTTACTAGTGACATAAAATCAAAATCCACTACTGATTTTTTATTTTGTACATTAGCAGATGGTGTTTATCAAGCAGTGCCTAATGAAAGTGGTTTCCAAATTATTAGGTTGAAATTTGGATCTAGGCTATTAGAACAATGGAGTCTCGAGATAAAAGCTAAAGTTACTATTAAAAACTGACAAGTATTGAGCTTTGGAATTGGGTAGGCTGTGCTTCGTGACAACTTTATAAAATATTCTTTAAACAATATTACTAGAAAAAATTATGTTTTTATGACAAGTTAAAGCCGCCATGTATGATAAAAATTTATTGTGATAACAAAAGTTACCATAAAATCGTAATAATAAGATAATAACATTGGTACGCATCTCAAGATATTGAAATCATGATTTTAAAGTCTACAAGCATGGTACGACCGTTATCATTTTATATGACACAAAATCATGATTTTAAAGTCAGTCAGAATTGCATGCGAGAATTGCATTGCCATTATCATTTCATTCCAACATGAACCAATACGTATAATACCCCAAATCGGTTCAGCATTAAACCGATATGTTATAAACCATACTCTTATACATCATCTTCAACCCTTCGATCTTACCTTCTCTGATGACGATGATGACGACTTCAGAGCCTTCATCCAAACAACCACAAACTGAACATGTTTGAATCATAACAAAATTTAGATCCAATCTATAAATAGATAATTAGATCTTTGTGAAATACATTTTTCTTTTACTTTCTTTCTCCTTTTTTTACCTTTATGTCATTCCTACATTTTTGAAGCTTTAAAGCACTGCCATGCATTGAAACATACCGTGGGATCATAGATCTGCAAACAAAAGAGAAAGAAGGAAAACACAGAGAAAGAAACTCCAAAAAAAATTAATATGGTTCGGTCTAATGACCTAAGCCCACACAACCAAAGATTAAAACAATTTCATTGATAGTGAAAAATAGAATAAGAGTCCATCATGAATCACAGACTCTCTTACACTCAATAGAATCTCTCTCTATACTTGATGAATGGGATGCCTAGGGTCAGGGCTACATGTGTTAATGTTTTACATGGAGTAAAATTTATATTTTCACATCCATGGAAATATATCAAGTTATATCCATATGAAGCTTCATATCATATTAGGCTCTGTATTAGGTCAATCCATTAATTAGAGCTATGTCCATATTGAACTTATGGACCTTAAGTCAAATTCTAAACCGTGAGTGGCCAAAGCTTATTCTTCTAGACTTCTATCATTGCCTCATTGCTCTTTGAGTGTTGGAGAGTTGCGTGGAGATGCAGCCATGACTTGATCTTTGATGAATTATATCATGGATATTGAAGATAAGCAGATTTTGCATGCTTTTAGATTTTTCTCTAAGGATATATGTCTATGTATGCCAGTTCCAGTGCACATGTTTGGTCATTGAGAACCGTCATGTTGGTATATGCGGGTATAAATTAGATTTTGTATTAACCTAGATCAATAATGTTCCATTGATTGTACAATTTGATACTGATATTTTTTTTTTTTTTGGGAAACCATATATCAACACCGGTATGTTGCATCATATTTTAATTTTTTTTCATCCTTAAGTCAGGGATTGAAATTTTTGTTGCTGTTGTTGTTATAGTGCCAGATTTCAATAAAATCCCTCAAAGAGGCTGGATCTTGCTAGCCAACACTAGCCCGATGCTGGTGGGTAGCATGCAGGCATTTTGATAGGCATATAACTAGCTCTATTGGTATCTTATCAACGCTATATCGTTTTCAATTAAAAAATAATTTAAAATTTTGGATCGATTGTTTTTAAAAATTATGTTACTAATAATAATTTAATACCTTTGTGCTATCAATTGGGTTGCTGGCCAACCTGAATTGTTACTTTTCTTCCTTGCTTAACCTACGAAGAAATTTCAGAGACTTCAACGCTACAGACTTCTTATCCGGCATAGTTCAAAATTTTTAAGAGCCAAAGCTTTGGGTGCAATTATCCACCTCAGGTTGATCTGGCAGCGAAGATAGATTTTCAAGCTATGCTCTTCATTGGATTGTAATTACCTTCTCCTAGCTAAAAAGAAAGCAAGAAATATCTAACTTGAAGTCGTGGTCTAGAATGGAATGTCGCAAGACTATGAATCAAGAATTCTATAAATCTACCTTATCAAAGAGCATAGGATAAGCATGAATCTAAAGACTTTTTGACTCTCTATGGTCAACATGTGGTACCAAATAGAACTATTCACGCTTGGCACCTTAACAAGATGTTCTCTATTTTGAAGATGGGTAAGAGGTCCTTGTTTCCGATATGAGATGATATGGCAGCCATTTGGCCATGTATAATTCTCAGCAGTGCAAACATGCATAGTAGAAGATTCAGACCTTGGAGAATCTTGTGGTATTAGAAGTTCTCCCAACTATTGGAGTTAAATTCATAAAACATGATTCTATTGCTGTTAGCCCAAAAAGCTAAAGAAATGGCCTATAGATAAAATTTTAATAAAAAAACCTAAAAAGGGATAAAAATAAAAATTTAAAGTTTTTGAAAATACAAATAATAAACTCACAATGAGAAAAAATCGACTGAATCAAATTAGTATATTTTGGTTTAATCAGTTTAATTTTTTAAAATAATTCGGTTTGATTCGATTATATATTTTAAAATATTTGATTTGATCAATTTTGTATAATTTTAAATTAAATAAATCAAACTAGTTGAATGCCCACCTAACTTCAATAATTGGCAAATGCTTAGGATGACGAGTTTGTGCAATTTTTATCTGTTCTAGGGTCAAGATGGGCAAGTGTCCCGTGTCCAATAATTGAGAGAGGCTTTGGATAAGATATCTACGTTGAGAAATTTGTGTGACCAGTTGGAATTATTGCAGTGGCCGCCGCACTCCACTCAGCCAAAGCGAGGAGCAAGTGGTGGAAGAGAGAAACCAAAGGAAGGTATCTCAATATTCCTGAGCTTTCGTAATTTTCTTTTTCTTGTTTCAATCTCCTTTCCTTCAGCTAGGTATGACCAATTTAATTTTCTCTACTTTGCTAAATAACATAGCTTCCTTTTAAGGAGGAAATGATGCAAAAGAAAGGAACCGATGCATACTATCATCGAACATCTGTGTGACAAAAGGGGAAACAAGGAAGAGGAATTCTCCCTTGCCTTCAAATTAAGTTGGCATCCTAACCTTCACACACAATTTCCCTGAGATCAGGTAGCTCAAACATGGCAGAAGCTCTCGTAATGACTGCGATCGCAAAGATAGGGTCTGGCATCGCTGAAGAAGCACTCGTACCTGCTTGTTCCCAACTGCTCAAAGCTGCTTCGCCATGGAAAGAAGTACACAGCAAACTGAAATCAATCAAGGTTGAGTTTGATCTCATGAAAGCCTACATAAAAGATGTGGATAGAAGGACAGATTCTGACCAAGGATGGCAAGCGTGGGTGAAGAATCTAAGGGACGCGGTCTTCCAGCTCGAAGACATCATCGATGAATATGCTTATCTTGTGGGAGAGCAACATCGGCGTGGATTCCGCGGTTCGCTCCACACAGCTTTCAGACAATGCAAGCATATCAAGGCCTGGCATGGTATCCGAGACAAGTTACGAGAAGTTCAGGAAACGCTTGCCAGCCTTTCAAGGTTGAAACAAGTTATGGTATCGATGAGAAGACGACTCACCCAGATGATTCTGCTGAAAGGCATCGACACCGTACGGACGCTCCTCACTTCCCTGATGAAGATGAGATCGTGGGCTTTGAGGAACACAAGAAGCAAATAGTTGGGTGGCTGATTGATGAGGAGCCATCATGCACCATAGTTTCAGTATGGGGGATGGGTGGACTGGGAAAGACCACTCTTGTTGATGAAGTCTACAAGAGTCAAGAAGTAAAGCGACATTTTGATTGCAGAGCATGGGTAACCGTCTCCCAAAATATACAGCCGAAGATCTAACAAGAAGAATCATAGAAAACTTTTGCAAGGGAAAGATGACATTCAACCACCCAACATTGACACACTGCCTGGGGACGGACTGGCGGAGAAACTTCGCGGTTATTTGCAACAGAAGAGGTATCTTATTGTCTTAGATGATGTGTGGTACGCAAATCGCTGGCATGAAGAAATAAGTCCAATGCTGGTAGATGTAAATGTGGAAGTAGAATTGTCCTAACAACTCGGCATCAATATGTAGCAGACATAGCAGCTCCAGGCCGTGTTCTCAAACTACAGCAGCTGCAAAAGGACGACTCATGGGTTCTCTTCTGTAACAAAGCATTCCAGAAATATCCGGACAAAAGTTGCCCTCCAAATCTTGAGTACTGGGCGAGAAAGATCTTGGGGAGGTGCTACGGCTTACCTCTTGCTATTGTGGCCGCAGGTAGCGCACTGTCATATCGAAAGAGAGAAGAATTGGAATGGAGCGAATTCTATGAGGGCTTCAATTGGGAAGACTCTGACATGCCGATGTCCGAAAGGGTGAAAAATATATTGCATCTCAGTTTCAAAGATCTCCCTTATCATCTACGAAGATGTTTCCTATATTGTAGCTTGTTTCCAGAGGATCATCTCATAAGGAGGAAGAAATTAATCCGGTTATGGGTTGCAGAAGGTTTTGTTCAGAAAAGGAAAGGAATATCAGAAGAACAGGAGGCAGAGAGAAACCTCAATGAGCTTATTCATCGATGTATGCTTCAAGTTGTCCGAAGGAATTTTTTTGATAGAGTGAAGTTTTGCCGAATGCATGATCTTGTGAGAGATTTAACTTTGACAATATCTAAACAGGAATTCTTCGGCATGGTTTATATGATGATGAAGCCGAATTGATTGGCAAAGCTCGTCGCATCTCAATTCAGAAAGGCATCAATGATTCACAATCACAGAGAGATATGTCCAATGTTCGCTCTCTCTTCATGTTTGACATGACTAGTTTCTCTTGGAAGTCATTGACTACAGCTGCAAGTAGCTTTAGGCTTTTGAGGGTTTTGGATCTAGAACGTGCTCCCATTGAGGCTGTTCCAGACGAAGTGACCATTTTATTCAACTTGCATTACCTGGGTTTGAGGAGAACCTTGGTGAAGAAGCTTCCTAGATCCTTGGGAAGGCTGCGAAAGCTACAAACCTTAGATCTATATGACAGTAATATTGAGGAGCTGCCCGATGGGATTACTCAACTCAGGAATCTGCGGCATTTGTTTGCGCAAAGTAGTTATCCAGAATTTTATGAGCTGGGTAGTTTTCCTTGTGTTAAAGCACCCAAAGGGATATGGAATTTGAAGAACTTGCAGAGTCTGCAATCAGTTGAAGCAGATGACGACATGGTCCAACATGGGCAATCTCACACAACTGAGAAGTTTGAGAATAACCAGAGTAAGTGGCAAGCATTCAGTGGAGCTCTGTTCCTCCATATCAAAGATGAGCCACCTGGTCAACCTGGACATTATAGCTGGCGACAAAGGAGAGTCACTGCAGTTGGAAAATCTAAAGCCACCACTGTTCCTCTACAAGAAGCTTCATTTAGAAGGACGACTGGAACATGGGGTGCTTCCTCGCTGGTTGGGATCTCTAACGGGCCTTCGGCGGTTGAGTTTGCATTGGTCTAGCTTGAGAGAAGTGTTAGGGTTTAGACCTTGATGAATAGCAATGGGATTCCCCGTTGAACAAGAACTAGAACTAAGGATTTCTAATCCTGTTAGGTTTAGACCTTGATGAATAGCAATGGGATTCCCCGTTCAACAAGAACTAGAACTAAGGATTCTAATCCTGTTAGGTTTAGACCTTGATGAATAGCAATGGGATTCCCCGTTCAACAAGAACTAGAACTAAGGATTTCTAATCCTGTTAGGTTTACTTCTTGAAAAGGAGGAAGATGGGGAGGAGAAAGAAAGGGCTGCCGCCCTATGATGAGAGAAGGGAATTTTTTGGGAGAAAAGAATCTGTTCTCTATTCCATCCAAACCCTAGAGACTAGAGTTTAAATACATCCACGAAGTGGGCCAGGCCCAGACTCAACAAAAAACTCCCATGGACTAACCAATGAGATTAAACTAATCCCCAAGCCCGTGTACACCCGTGACTTGATTTAATCTCAACCCTTGGACTCAAACCCAGCCCAATACAAGTTAGCCCACCTGGGCCTTGATAGCACCACACCAGGCCCAACAATCTCCACCTTGGTGCTTTCAAGGCCTCAGCACGTCCACTGTGTCCATCAGCTTTAACAACGAAATACACTTTGAAAACTGTCCCGTGGAAGAACCTTAGTCAGTGCATCTGCTGGATTTTCTTTGGTGTATACCTTCACCAGCTCCACCTCACCATCTTCCACCAGCTCTCTGATCCTGTGGTATCTGAGGTCAATGTGCTTCGTCCTGGCATGATAGACTGCATTCTGCGCAAGCATCAGAGCACTCTGGCTGTCACTATGCACCTGGACAACCTTCTGATCAAGTCCCATCTCCAGCATCAAGCCCTTCAGCCAAAGAGCTTCCTTTGCTGCCTCTGTGATACCTATGTATTCTGCCTCCGTGGTAGATAAGGCTGTGATGGGCTGCAGACATGATCTCCACGATACTGGACCACCAAACAGGCTGAACACAAAGCCTGTTGTGGATCTCCTAGTGTCCACATCTCCACCAAAGTCTGCATCCACATACCCATATAACTGCCCACGAGCCTCCTTGGATAAGTTGGATCTCTCAGCATCTTCTTGCTGTCCATAGCAAATACCAACCCCAACTGTACCTACCAAGTACCTGAAGATTCCCTTCAGTGCTCGCCAGTGCTCCCTACCAGGCTGCGCCATGAACCTGCTCACCTGGCTCACTGCATGGGCTATGTCTGGCCTACAACATACCATGGCATACATAAGGCTCCCAACACCAGAAGCATATGGTACCTTCTCCATCTCCTGAGCCTCCACCTCAGTCTGTGGTGACATGGTCTTCGATAAGGAAAAATGTGCTGCCAAAGGTAGTGCTGTCGGTTTGGCATCCTTCATCCCATATCGCTCCAGAATCTTTTTAATGTAGCCACCCTGACTCAGATGCAGCACACCTTTGGATCTATCTCTGATGATTTCCATCCCTAGGATCTTCCTGGCTGGCCCCAGATCCTTCATCTCAAACTCCCGAGACAAAGCTATCTTCAGTTCCTGTACAGCCTTCTCACTCTTGCATGCTATCAGCATGTCATCTACATACAAGAGTAAGTACATCCTAGACCCATCATCCAGAGATTTAACATACACACAAGAATCATACTCACACCTGGAAAGTCCAATGCTCCTAACATAAGTGTCAAATCTCTTGTACCACTGCCTCGGCGACTGCTTCAGCCCATACAGAGATTTCTTCAGCAAACAGACTTTCCCATCTGATCTTGGTTCTCTAAACCCTGGTGGCTGCTCCATGTAGATGCTCTCCTCCAAATGACCATGGAGGAATGCTGTCTTCACATCCATCTGCTCCAGCTCCAAGTCCTGAGCTGCTACAATACTCAATAATAGTCTGATGGAAGTGTGCCTGACAACTGGAGAAAATATCTCACCATAATCGATGCCTTCTTTCTGAGAGTATCCTTTGGCCACTAGTCTTGCCTTATACCTGATACCCTCTTGTTCTGAAGCTCCTTCCTTGCGCTGATAAACCCATTTACAACCAATGGGTTTCTTTCCTTGTGGCAGCTGGACCACCTGCCACGTATTATTGCTGTGAAGAGACTGCATTTCCTCTGCCATAGCATGGATCCACCTATCTCTATCCTGACTTTCCATAGCCTCCTCATAGGTGAAAGGGTCTCCATTCGCTGTCACCAGGGCATATGACAACGAATCCTCAAAGCCGTATCGAACTGGTGGTCGCACGTTCCTCCTGGGCCTTTGCTGTGCGATCCCAGTATCAGTCCCCTGTCCAGCTGCATCCTGCTGAACTCCCTGGCTTCTACCCCCTCTGTCAGTCCTCTCCACCTGAATCTCAAATCCTCCTGGTCCACTAGCAAATGGCACAACTGTATAGGAGGTTGTCTGACTAGTGTTACCGTGTTCTACCTCCTGTAGTCCCTGCTGTGCATCCATGCCACTTCTGTTCTGGAGGATTGAGCTCTCATCAAAGGTTACATCTCTGCTGATGACAACCTTCTTCTCCAAGGGGTCCCATAGCCGATACCCCTTGACTCCTCGCGGGTAGCCTAGGAACACCATCTTCTTAGACCTGGCATCCAACTTACTCCGCTCCCCAGCTCCAACATGCACATATGCTGTGCATCCAAACACCCTTAGATGGTTTAGGCTTGTCTTCCTTCCAGACCATATCTCCTCTGGAATGTCTCCATCTAACCTGGTGTGCGGTGACCGATTGACCAAGTAGCTAGCTGCATCTACTGCGTCAACCCAGAACATCTTTGGAAGCCCTGCCTGCAGCCTTAAGCATCTTGCCTTTTCCAATAGTGTTCTGTTCATCCTCTCAGCCACCCCATTCTGTTGAGGAGTTCCCATCACCGAGAAGTGCCTTCTGATGCCCCACTCCTCACAAAAAATCTGGAACTCCCTGCTGGTGTATTCCCCGCCATTATCAGACCTCAGACACTTCACACTTTTACCCTGCTCCTTCTCCACCTCAGCCTTCCAGATTTTGAACTTGGTGAAGACCTCTGATTTCTCCTTCATAAAGTAGATCCACAGCTTCCTTGAGAAATCATCTATCAGGGTCATAAAGTATCTGGCCCCATTCCTTGCAGAAACTGGGGCTGGTCCCCAGACATCTGTGTGTACTAACTCCAGGGGTTCAGCACTCCTAGCTGTGCTGACTGAGAACTGTACTCTCCTCTGCTTTCCCATCTGACAAGGCTCACAGATCTCCATATCTCCGCTACTCAAGTCTGGAAGCAGACCTCTCTTGCTCAGTTCTTTCATCCCCTTGTCTCCCATGTGGCCCAGGCGGTAATGCCACATCCTGTACACATCCCGGGGATCTTGCTCCACAGCTGCCACCTCAGATTTCACAGTCATCACAGAGCCCTCCATCTTGTATAGATTATTTTCCAGCCTCCTCCCTCTCATCACCACCATGGCTCCATTGGAGATGTTCAGAACTCCACTCCTGGCACGACTGCTGAAGCTGTATCCAGTCCGCTCCAAGTACCCCAGTGATACCAGATTCTTCTTGAGTTCTGGAACATGCTTCACACTGGTAAGAGTGCGCACCATACCATCAAACATCCTCACCCTCACTGTGCCAATACCTGCCACCTTGCAAGGGTGATTATCTCCAAGAGTCACATTCCCCTCCTCAACCTCTGTGTAAGTACTGAACCACGACCGGTTGGGAGTGTAATGATGAGAACAGGCTGAATCCAAGGTCCACATCTCTGTGCTGTGCCTGTGATCATCTGATACAACCAAGAGATCATCCTCCACCTCCTGATCTGCAACTGTACTCACAGACTCAGATCCTCCTTTTTCTCCCTTCTGATTTTTCCACTTAGGACAATTCTTCTTAAAATGTCCTACCTCTCCACACTTATAGCACTTCAGCTCTCTCTTGCCTTTCCTGGACTTTGATCGTCCTCCAGACTTACTTCTGTCCCTGCCCCTACCTCTGCCTGTCCTTTCCCCAACTGATAGACCCTCCTGGGGAACAGCTTCCTTGGTCATCTTCTCCCTCTGCTCATTCGTCCGAAGCACCGAGACAATATCTTCATAAATTAATGTCTCCTTCCCATAGAGCAGTGTTGTGACCAATGAGTCATAAGACGTGGGCATTGAACATAAAAGCAGAAGTGCTTTATCTTCTTCCTCCATCTTGACCCCAACATTCAGAAGTTCATTGCTCATCTGGTCGAATATCTGGATGTGACCCAGCACATCTCCACCTTCTGACATCCGAAGGCTGTAGAGGCGCTTCTTCAACATCAACTTGTTGCACATATTCTTCCCATATAGAGGGTGTGCAACTTCGTCCAGAGTCCCTTCGGGGTCTTCTCCTCCAGCACTGAATAGAGGACTGAATCCGCCAGACAGCCCCTGATCATTGAACATGTCTTCTTCTCCAATGAAATCCACTGCTTGTCTGTCATCCCATCTGGCCTTTCCTCCAAAGCCAAATCTAAACCCTGCTGCACAAGGAGGTCCTCTACCCGGACTTTCCACATGGAGAAACTTCCCTTCCCATCAAACTTCTCAACCTCTATTTTTATGCTACTCCCCATGGCCAATTTCAAAAATAGCACAAAAATAAATTTTATAAAATAGAGAAGTACCTTGACGAGATTCTGTTGAAATTATTTCAACTCCTTGAAGGCCTCCAGATTACTCCTTGAACCAGGCTCTGATACCACTTGTTAGGGTTTAGACCTTGATGAATAGCAATGGGATTCCCCGTTGAACAAGAACTAGAACTAAGGATTTCTAATCCTGTTAGGTTTAGACCTTGATGAATAGCAATGGGATTCCCCGTTCAACAAGAACTAGAACTAAGGATTTCTAATCCTGTTAGGTTTAGACCTTGATGAATAGCAATGGGATTCCCCGTTCAACAAGAACTAGAATTAAGGATTTCTAATCCTGTTAGGTTTACTTCTTGAAAAGGAGGAAGATGGGGAGGAGAAAGAAAGGGCTGCCGCCCTATGATGAGAGAAGGGAATTTTTGGGAGAAAAGAATCTGTTCTCTATTCCATCCAAACCCTAGAGACTAGAGTTTAAATACATCCACGAAGTGGGCCAGGCCCAGACTCAACAAAAAACTCCCATGGACTAAACCAATGAGATTAAACTAATCCCCAAGCCCGTGTACACCCGTGACTTGATTTAATCTCAACCCTTGGACTCAAACCCAGCCCAATACAAGTTAGCCCACCTGGGCCTTGATAGCACCACACCAGGCCCAACAAGAAGACCCAATGCCTTTGCTGCGTGCGCTGCCTAATTTGGTTGATCTACGAATAAAGGAGGCGTATGAGGGGCAGGAGATGTGCTTCCATGCAGGAGACTTTCCTAAACTCAAGACCCTCTTGTTGGGTGGTTCGAACCAGCTCGATTCAATAATCATGGAGGAAGGGGCATTGCCAAACCTATCTTTCTTGTTCCTGCGGTGCTGCAGAGGAAAGAAGCTGCTACCTCAGGGCATTGAACATCTAACAAGCCTCCAAGTCTTGCACTTGGGGCAGATGCCAGAGGAGTTCATAGAGAGAATAAGTGGAGGAAGTGGGAACGTGGAGGAGCGACAGAAGGTTCAACACATCCCCCGAATCATGCTTAGATTGCAGAATGGGACAATAAAGACTCTGAGGCAGTCTTCCTGAAAGGTTAGTATTTTATTCAGCTTATGCTTTCCTCTATTAAGTCATGCTTCTCACTGATCTTTTTATTTTTCTTTTTCTTTTTTTGGTTTTATTTTTCAAGTCCCAATTCCATCATAATTGTTATCTTTTCTCAACATTAATTGTTGAGGCCCTGTTGCTCCGGTAGTTCGTATTGAAGCCTTTGTTTGCAGTACAAAGATGATCATGCACGATAATCTAAAGATTCTATTTTTCTTTCCTTTTAATGGAAATAGTCTAAAAACTCTATTTCATCCTCAGAACATGAGTGGTTAATGATGGAAAAGAATTCGCGTACGAGCAAATACTAGCAGACCGTAATACGCAGCGGAATAATAAATAAAAATGCGCAAACCACACAATCACAGAAACACCAAGATTTACGTGAAAAATCCCTTCAAGATAAAGGAAAAAAAACCACGGGCAAGCCAGAGAAGAAGATCCACTATAAAATAATAAATATCCAAGTCTCAAAGTCCCTTGCCAGAACTTGAGAAACAATCACAAGAGAATAATAGGGATATAAGGATTACATCACCGAAAAATATGGTCTCCTGCATTACCTCCTTATTTTCTTCCCTTCTCTTCTTCTTCTTCTCTTGTTTTTCTTCTGCAGCACCTTCACGTGATTCCTGGAGTGGAAGTCCTCCCACGTAGTCAAGCACCAAGCAGTAGCCCTTCCTTCTCTTCCCCTAGTAATCCATGCTCCTAGAAAAAAGAAATACCTGCTACATGCTTCTCTCTTTTTTTTTTCAGACGGCTACTCCTTAAAAAAGAGAAAACCCAAAAAAGGAAGGCGGCTACTCCTTTTATAAAAGAGAGAGAACAAACCCTGGTAGAAAAAGGAGTAGCGCTCCCTTTTGCCCTAATGGGCTGAATAAGTGGGCCATGGGCCCAACAACCTCCCCCTTCAGCCCATAAGGGAGGCTGTCTCATGCTTCCTTAGTGTGAAATCATGCCGACCAGCTGTCGGCATATCTCTTGCCTTTCTTTTGATAAGGTCTTTGTCAACATGTCTGCCCCATTTTCATCTGTGTGAATTTTCTGAAGCTGTAACTGCTTCTCTTCAAACACATTTCGAATCCAGTGGTATCTCACATCTATAAGCTTTGACTTAAAATGAAAAGTTGGGTTCTTGCACAAGTGGATGGCGCTCTGGCTGTCACAATGTACCACATAATTTTTCTGTTTCAATCCCAATTCATGTAAGAATTCTTTCATCCACAGCATCTCCTTACTGACCTCGGTAGCAGCAATATATTCTGCCTCTATGGTAGAGAGAGCTACACACCTTTGCAATCTGGATTGCCATGACACAGCTCCCCCTGCAAAAGTAAGTATGAAACCTGATGTGGACTTCCTTGTATCAATATCTCTCGCCATATCTGCATCTGTATAACCAATCAGCACAGCTGGACCACCCCCAAAGCTTAAACAAACTTTGGAGCTTCCTCTGAGATATCTGAAGATCCACTTTACTGCTGCCCAATGCTCTTTCCCTGGATTTGCAAGAAATCTGCTAGCAACACCCACTGCATATGCGATGTCTGGCCTCGTACATACCATCACGTACATCAAACTTCCGACTGCTGAAGGGTAAGGAACCTTCTTCATTTTCTCCTTCTCCTCATCACTTGAAGGACTTTGCTCTGAGCACAACCTGAAGTGACCTACAAGAGGAGAACCAACTGGCTTTGCATTGATCATACTGAACCTATCCAATACCTTCTCAATGTACTTTTCCTATGACAATCATATTTTCTTGATTCTTCTATCACGAAAAATTTGCATACCCAGTATTTGCTTTGCTGGTCCCATATCCTTCATTTCAAATGAATTTCTAGCTCCTTCTTCAACCTGTCAATCATAGACATATCTTTCCCAAGAATAAGCATGTCATCAACATAAAGTAGGAGTATGACAAAATCCTCACTAAACCATTTGATATACACACAATGATCTGAAGCCATTCTTTTGTATCCATTTTCAGCCATAAATGAATCAAATTTCTTGTACCACTGCCTTGGAGCTTGCTTCAGTCCATATAAGCTTTTTTTCAATCTGCAGACAAGATTTTCTTTACCTTTGACTTTGAAGCCTTCTGGTTGCTCCATATAGATTTCCTCCTCCAAATCACCATGAAGAAAAGCTGTCTTCACATCTAACTGCTCAACCTCCAAGTCTAGACTAGCAGCAATACCTAGAGCAACACGAATTGAAGACATTTTAACAACAGGAGAAAAAATCTCTTCAAAGTCAATACCTTTCTTTTGACCAAAGCCTTTCACAACCAATCTGGCCTTGTACTTTGGTTGAGAACAATGCTGTTGAGTCTTTAACCTGAAAACCCACTTGTTCTTTAAAGCCTTCCTTCCTCTTGGTAGTTCCACTAAATCATATGTGTGGTTCTTCTGTAAGGCATCCATTTCTTCCAGCATACCTACTAACCACTCCTTTTTCTGCTCACTTTCAACTGCCTCCTGGTAACATTCTGGTTCACCTTCATCAGTAAGCATTATATATTCATCTGTAGGATACCTTTTGGAAGGTTGACGTTGTCTGATAGATCTTCTCAGCTGAGGCTCTGTAGGAGGTTGCTCCTGATCTCCTTCCTGCTCAACATGTCCTACAGGTGAGTTAATACTGCTCCTGCACTATTTTCTTGCACATCTCCCCTATCACCCTGATTTACTAGAGGAGTAACTGGATCACAGTCTGTTAATCCTCCTGTAGAAGACTTGACTGACACCTCCTTCTTGAAGTCTTGAAGGGTTTGATCTTCAAAAAATACCACATCTCTGCTTCTGAATACCTTCTGCTTTTCTGGATCCCAAAGTCTATAACCAAACTCATCATGTGAGTAACCAAGCAAAGCACATTCTTTTGTCTTACCATCCAGCTTGGACCTCTCAATGTCTGGAACATGTACAAATGCACGACAACCAAACACTCTCAAGTGCTTATAAGAGACATCTTTTCCTGACCATACACGCTCTGCAACATCACCATCTAGAGCTGTACATGGTGACAAGTTTATTACATCAACCATTGTCTTCAATGCCTCATCCCAAAATCTTTTAGGTAACTTGGACTGTGAAAGCATACATCTGATCTTTTCCATGATGGTGCGGTTCATTCTCTCTGCAATTGCATTATGCTGAGGAGTACCAGGAACTGTCATCTCATGTTGAATGCCATGTGATCTACAATAATTATCAAATAACCTGTGTACTCACCACCATTATCTGACCTTATACATTTCAGTTTCTTTCCTGTCTCTCTTTCAACTCTGGCATGAAACTCTTTGAAGACATTAATAACCTGATCTTTAGTCTTCAAACCATAGATCCAAACTTTTCTAGAAAAATCATCTATAAAAGTGACAAAATAAAGTGCACCACTGATGCCTAGAACATTAACTGATCCACTAGGAGTTTTTGTCCTCAGAGGACCACAAACATCTGTATATATACGATCCAAAACATGCATTTTTCTAGATAAAGCAGAACTAGCAAAAGAAACTCTATGTTGCTTGCCAACCAAACAATCAACACATGGGTTCAGATGTACACCTTGAAGTCTGGTAGAACTTCTTTCTTGGAAAGAATTTGCAGCCCCTTCTCACTCATGTGTCCCAGTCGTTTATGCCACAACTCCATGCTGAAGTCATTCTCTGTGACATTCAACTGTTCACCATAAGCTTTAGCCTGCAACCTGTATAAAGTGTGACATTTCTTCCCACTGGCTACAACAAGTGAACCTTTACTGAGCTTCCATTGCCCTTTATGAAATCTGCTATCAAAATCTTCATCATCAAGTCTTCCAACTGAGATTAAATTTAGCCTCAAGTCAACTACATGCCTTACATCCTTGAGCACCAACTTACAGCCAAGATTGGTCTTCATGTGGATGTCACCCATGCCAATGATGTCTGTTGTGCCTTGATTTCCCATCTTGACAACACCAAAATTTCCAGTCTTATATGTAGAAAAAAACTCCCTCCGTGGTGTAGCATGATAAGAAGCACCTGTGTCAATCACCCACTCATGATTCTGACACTCACATGAGAAGATACCATCAGAAGTAGACAAAATCAAATAATCATCACTCTGCACAGTAGCTATGATATTCTCCTTTGACTCTGTATCCTCCACTTCTTTTCCCTTTTTCTTACTCTTCTTAGGCTTCTTACACTGATTCTTGTAGTGCCCTTTCTCACTATAGTTATAGCAAGTAATATCTTTTCTTGACATTGATTTGCTTCTACCCTTGTATGAATTGTCTCTATTTCTAGACTTTGATCGTCCTCTATTCTCTGAGACAAGTGCCTGTGAATCAATCTGAGAAGTTGCTGAATTTTTCCTTCTTAACTCCTCATTCAACAAACTGCCTGTTACTTGACTCATGGTGATAACACCGTTTGGTGCAGAATTACTGAGGGAAACTACCAGTGTCTCCCAACTTTCTGGCAATGAACTGAGAAGTAACAATGCCTGCAACTCATCATCAAGAGACATTTTATAGAGGATAACTGGTTATTAATACTCTGCATTTCATTCAAATGCTCAGCAATAGAAGCACCCTCTTTATATTTCAGATTCACTAGTTTTCTGATCAAGAAAGCCTTGTTGCCAGCTGTTTTTCTCTCATATAGACTTTCTAACTTTTTCCAAAGAGAGTTTGCAGAAGTCTCAGTGGAAACATGATGAAAGACACTATCATCCAACCATTGCCGAATAAAACCGACTGCCTTCCGATCTAACATGATCCAAGCATCGTCTATCACTGTAACGGGCTTTGCTTTGACCCCTTCTAAAGATCCATATAGATCCTTGCAATATAAGAGGTCCTCCATCCTTGGTTTCCTTATCATCCAATTGTTTCCGTTCAGACTGATCATACGGGAAACATTACCGGCCTCCATGCTCGCACACACAAAAAAAAATTCACAGCTCTGATACCAGTTGATGGGAAAGAATCTGTGTATGAGCAAATACTAGCAGACGTAATACGCAGCAGAATAATAAATAAAAATGCGTAAACCATACAATCACAGAAACACCAAGATTTACATGGAAAATCCCTTCAAGATAAAGGGAAAAAAACCACGGGCAAGCCAGAGAAGAAGATCCACTATAAAATAATAAATATCCAAGTCTCAAAGTCCCTTGCTAGAACTTGAGAAACAATCACAAGAGAATAATAGGGATATAAGGATTACATCACCGAAAAATATGGTCTCCTGCGTTACCTCCTTATTTTCTTCCTTCTCTTCTTCTTCTTCTCTTGTTTTTCTTCTGTAGCACCTTCACGTGATTCCTAGAGTGGAAGTCCTCCCACGTAGTCAAGCACCAAGCAGCAGCCCTTCCTTCTCTTCCCCTAGCAATCCATGCTCCTAGAAAAAAGAAATACCTGCTACATGCTTCTCTTTTTTTTCAGACGGCTGCTCCTTAAAAAAGAGAAAACCCAAAAAAGAAAGGCGGCTACTCCTTTTATAAAAGAGAGAGAACAAACCCTGGTAGAAAAAGAAGTAGCGCTCCCTTTTGCCCTAATGGGCTGAATAAGTGGGCCATGGGCCCAACAGTTAATTGGCCATGGATCTCAATTTTGACAAAACAACTACTGTTCTAAAGCAGAAGGATAAGGATGTATATGAGGAAGCACTCTCACTAGTTGGAGACAATTGCAACGTGCAGATAAGCATTATTATTATTATTATTATTTTGGGTGATAGGAAAATGGAGAAGTTTTGGATACTCTCATCATTTTATTTGTTAAGGTAATAACAATTACAAAATTATATATTACAAACGATAAGAGGTGAGGAATGAAAAAAAAAAAGAAAATGAAAGATACAGACGGCAAAAGAAGGTCTATAGCTAGTCTACTCTCAGCGATCTTTCAAAAGGGTCACATTCTATCTGTGCCTTCAAAGCCCTACACAACATAAGAGATGGGGACTATAATAGAGAGTGATGACTCTGATGCAGTTTCAGTGAAACAAAGATAAGCTTACACCTGAAATATATTTAGGGCTTTGACGAAAATAATAGTACTGGAGGATATTTTTTAAAGGAAAATCCTAAAGTTTCTTTCAACATATAATTAATAGCACACTACGGTCACTAGTTGGTCTCAGGCTCTTCTGATATTAGCTTAGTTGTTTCTAATCCTCCAATTCTTTCATAGGATTTGGATTTTTACTAGCCATCTTGTCAGATGGTGCAAAATAGGTTTTCAACTTTCTTTGCGAAGAAATATCTTGAAAAAAACCATCTTTTTTTAACTAAATTCTCTTAAGTATACAAACAGTTCCTTAAAGGTAATTATAAAAAGATCTTATTGCTACTTTTCAGACTACTCAATGATATGGCCAAATTGGTTCTCCAAAATTTAGAAATTTATAGAATAAGTGTTCACGTAAGCTTCAAAACAAGTGAAATACATATGAGTTTTCAAAAGAAAGGGAAGCATGTAATTGAAACTCAATTCTCACACACGTCCACTCACATACATCGATATGTACTCATTTGTGTATGCATGCATTTTGTTCATGTGTGCAATGCATGAATGTTCATGTATATAATGCATGTATGGATACATAAATAGATAAACATACATATGTAACTAAATATATTTATAGATGTCTATTATGTGTACGTACGTCCTAATAGTCCAATGGTATCATGAAGGCTTTTTGTCTGCATTTCATATTATTCAATTTTGCTTTATGTAAAGGTACAAAAGAGTTCTATCACGCATAGTTTATTGAAGTGAAATTTGTAACAATTTCTCTTTGGACTTAAACAACAAGTAACTTATGTTGATTTTAATTAATTTTTATGAAGAAATTTGTACCCTCACTTTTCCATAAAAAAGAGATTTATGAGAATTTATTATTGATAATTTTCAGAGCATGGTACTTGATCGCTGGCTTGCGGTTTGATGTTTTACTGTCTTGATTTTTTTAGATATGACAAACTTCCTTGATTAAAAGAGTCACGAAATATGAAGAAAAGATTCATAATTTTGCTAAAACTTAGTCGCTAGGTCTCACATTCTTTGTTTCTTCTTTGCTAGATTTAAACCAAGGTTGATGCATCTCTCTGAAAATGGATAATTACCATATCATTGGGAGGAGTTCACCGATCAAGCTGATTCACTCATCATTGCAAGGAGATTTTAGTATTCCTGAATTGCTAGCATGTATCTCCAAAAATTCATCAGTCAAGATGTCTATTGCCATGTGTGAGTGTGCATGTACATCTATATGCTGCCTGTATATGCACATGTATGTGTGATATAAATTAAAATAATAAACTACTTATGTGAGATTATCAATAAGGTTGCACTTATAATGTGCTTGTGTGCTAAAAAGAAAATAATTTGACACATTGATTGTACTTGGGTGACAGATAATACCAATGATGTTGTAATTATATGGACATTATCGTTTGGATGTTGTAATGTTATTATTAATAAGCATCTAGTTGTGTTTTTAGTAAAAATGGAGTTGTCATTTTAATTTAACTTTTTTATACGTTAATTTAAATGCATGCTCCAATTGATTAATAATAATATTATTATTATTATGGTTACTTGAGTTTCTAATTGATTTCTAAATTCTAAATAATAGAAACTACTTTTTAGTAAGATTACTTCTCGTAGGCTGCTGTGCCTGCACTTGACCCCATGAAGGCCAAGATTCTTATGATCTTGCTTTGTCTTAATCTAAATAGACTAAGAATGCAATAATTAATTTGAGAATGTGCATTGATTAGGGAAGCTTACACCATTGTGGTACACTGAGTCACCACCAAAAGAGGCTCCATCACAGTAGCGAAGTTTTACACGATTTCAATTGTAGAAATCTGGGCAAAAGGAATAATTTCTGTCAGGTTGAAAAATCTTAACCACAAATCAAATATACAAAAGAATATAGGATGTGGTTCATGGGTGCTCCAGTCAGTCCACCAGCTTTGGCATGTCAACACAATTTAATTAGGGTGGTAACTTGCGAGGAATGAAGGTCCATCCTGAAATAATACGAATAATAAACCCAATGGCCAAATGAGACTTGTAGCCTGTTGTCGCCCATGAACACAAGACTTAAGAATGCACGCTCTTATAAGAAAAATAAAATGAATAGACCAGTGTCAATCCCACTCATCACCGCATTATAAAAACAAATGTATACATTTATTTATAGCGCCCTAAATTTTTGAAATCATGGCATAATCCCTTACTTATTTATAGCTATCTTTTAATCAATGTATATATATGTACGTGTACATAATGTTTCAGGCAAAACTTCATTTTTAAACAAAATTGAATAATACAAATGAATTATTTCTGCTTTATTATAGTCCTCCAAGAAGTATAAGTTAATATCTTAATATAAAATCAAATACATTAAATCAGAATGCTTGATGAATGAGAATGAAGAAATATGAAGAGTAAGATTAGTTAAATTATCCTAAACTAGGCCGTTCAAATCAAATCGAGCTAAACTAGCTTGAAATCAGAATGGTTTGACCTTTTGATTTAGTATATGGATCGAATAATCTCAGACCACCGGTATCGGTCCTATATATTAGTGTATCTCTTCTCATCGAATCTAATTATCAAGTTCAGCTCAATATCATAAATCTTAATAAAGAGGACCTTAGAAGTTGAAAAAGACAGACAAGACAATCATAAATGGTATTACTCATTTTTATAATGATGATGATAATGATTGTTGTTTGGAATAGATTGTTATAAGAACTATTTTTTTTTTAATTAGGAGGTCTTGATCGGAAGTGACAGAGTAATTGGTACCGGTCAGATCAGGTTGATTAAAAGTTAGATCAAGTGTCTATGTTAAAGAAATATAGCTTTAGCTATCCATGTTCTGGCTGCATTTTGTCAGTTGCTTAGCAGCAGGTTGACCCTGTTGACCCACACCCAGCTTGCCAAGCTTTCATATTGACCTTCTTAAACTTTAACCACACTTAGCATGCTTACCCACCTTGTCAAATTTGATCTCTGCAGCATCTATGCTAGACTAGTTTTCTCATTTATCTAAAGTACAAAAATAGCAATTATTATCATCATGCAAGAAGCCCCCCCAAAAAAATCTAGAGACTTTGAACCCTGTTACTCATCTTAACCATATGATATTAACCTTAACCATAAGATCTATATCAGTGACCTAATATAGGTCATGTAAATGCTAATCTTTTGCTTGGTGCATTTGACTTTTTTAGTCAAAACAGTGTCTATATTTGTGTTTCCCTATTCAAGCACTAATCAACATTAGTTGATCGAGCTGAAATGAGACTCATTTGTCTCATGCATTACCATTTTGGCCACCCATATTTAATTAGTTGGTCTTATAAATATTGCTAGACTATAATCCAACGTTCGCATTCCCCTATAAATGGAGGATATTGTGTCTAAATCTTGGAGGAGTTTATTTAAAAGCTTAAGTCTAGTATATTCCAGCATTATTTATTCGAAATGATTGATGATGCCTCTATCATATTACCTTCTCAATAACGCATTCGGCCCAACAGCTAATAGAAGGTGGGAACAATGCATCACATCATTCATGGAAAAGATGGAAAAGAAGTTGCACTAACCAGAACAAAGTAAAGAATTAGGTTAGAAAAGAATCATCGAGAACATGAATTAATGAGCATCATGACTTGCAGCTTGGAACGAGTAGGTCCAAGCAGCTCACAATTAAGTGACCATTTCGGAGAAACAAATACAACGTTCATTCTCTTCGAGGCCATTCCATGGCTCCAAAAGCAATAACGTTAATTTTTTTGTCTTATTTCGGATAGGACGCATATAATTCACTGATCCTAAAGATTATATATATATAAATTAAAGGATAGAGATATATATATATATAGAGAGAGAGAGAGAAAGAGAAAGGGGTAGACTTAGACCTGGCTACAATGTAGCTCGCTGATCTCACCATTGGATTCATACAGTTGACGTAATTCAAAAAAAAAAAAAATAGATGAGGCGGTTTCGAAATTCATATATTGAGAAAATTTAACAACATTTAAATATAGACAAATTCAGGTGTATCACCTTCTCTACCTTTGGATTAAATGGATCACAGAGCCATCCCATATTTTTTAATTTTTTTTATCTTTATGATTCATAAAATTGTGAGGGCAAGGACCGAATCTACCTCATAATTTCAATGATGAAAAAGTAAAAAAAGTGAGCTTGCTTTAGGGTTCTTGGATTTGGCTATGAGCATTTTTTATACCTTTAGATCTTTTTTTTTTTTTTTCATTAGAGTGAGGGGGGAGGCTAGATGGTGCAGGAATGAAAGGAGATGGGATAGGAATAAGAATTTATTATCATCCATTTGGGAGAATGATGAGAATAAAAAAAATTAATTAAAAGAAGAGGAAAGGGTTGAAAGGGAAAAGCATGACTACCATGATCCTTTCAAACAATAATGAATGTCAAAAATAGCAAAACAAATAATAAAGCATAAAAATACAACTTCAATTCATAAAGTAAAAATTGTATTCTCGATGACTTTTTTAAGATAAAAATAAAAATTATTTTTATCCTTATTGATGGTGATAGATTAGAAATAAAAATAAATGTAGCTCCCATCCATTCATCCCATCTCTATGTTCCTCAAAATATTTTTCATATCTTATATATTTTCAAGCATATAAAATTATTCCCATAATTTTTAAGTGAAAGCTTATAAATGCCTTTACGGTGGAGGCGGAAGGTGAGGAGGTGGGATTGGGATTTATCATCCCCTATCAAAATGGGATGAAAGATTCTCAATTTAAGAAGATTGGACGGAAAAGCATGGCAACTTGCAAGCAGGGTCCTTCTAAACTTAACAACAATAGCTGTCTAGAATATAATAGGCAGGGTTGTTAGACCCTCGTCCTTCCCCTTCCCTCGATTGGACGCTTTTCAGTTATCAACTAAGTGCATACAAATTCCAGAGCAATCACTCCTCCCTTTGTTCCCCTCATGGCTTCCGCCAGTTTCTTATGCTTTGAGGGGCAAAAATAAACCAACTGGAAAGGACCTTTCTTCTTTCTAACGCGCCCTCCCCCAACCCAACCCATGGGACACCAACGGACGGCTACGACAAGATTTTCCTGGAATCAACGGTTGAGATTGAAATGGAGATGCCAGAGGAGTTCATAGAGAGAATAAGTGGAGGAAATGGGAACGTGGAGGAGCGACAGAAGGTTCAACACATCCCCCAAATCAGGCTTATATTGGAGAATGGGACAACAAAGACTCTGAAGCAGTCTTCCTGAAAGGTTAGCATTTTATTCAGCTTATGTTTTCCTCTATTAAGTCATGCTTCTCACTCGTTCTTTTTATTTTTCTTTTTCTTTTTTTGGTTTTATTTTTCATGTCCCAATTTCATCATAATTGTTATCTTTCCTCAACATTAATTGTTGAGGCCCTGTTGCTCCAGTAGTTCATATTGAAGCCTTGTCTGCAGTGCAAATATGATCATGCACGATAATCTAACGTAGTGTTTGATAGAAAAAATATCCATGGATAAGTGTACGTGATAGAGTTTGTTCCCTGGCTATTCCTAGGGATATCCTTTGGCTATCCCATTGTTCATATCAAATGCAAAAAGGTAAATTCATAGGATAACTTTTTTTTTACTCTTATTTGGAGGGATAACCAGCTATTCCTGCATTTTCTAGAGAATAAATTGAGGGGATATCCCATGGTTAACCATGGATTATCCCTTTGGTTAACTTTATTCTCAGCTATCCCCTATAGTTATGGCTTTTGGAAATAAGAGGGAATATCCAGGGGATATCCCCTCTTATCCCCTATTTCAAACACTATAAGGATTCTATTTCTCTTTCTTTTAATGGAAATAATCTAAAAACTCTATTTCATCCCCAAAACATGAGTGGTTAATTGGCCATGGATCTCAATTTTGACAAAAACAACTATTATTCTTGTTGGGGGGTAAAATCGTCATGCGTCATTAATCGTGCACGTGGCTAAGGTTAGCCCTGATTCCCGTTCGATTGAGCGACGCCCGCCAAGGATAGGTCAGTGAATTGAGATGCTCCATCCCCTCACCGAACCAGGGATCCTTGAGGTGCCGACCTATCCCGTCTCTCGGCCCCAGCCGAGCTATCGACCCTCGTCTGTCGGCTCCTCTAGCCGACCTACCCCCTTGGCCCCAGCCGAGCTACCGACCTTCATCTGTCGGCTCCTCCAGCCGACCTACCCCGTCTCTCAGCCCCAGCCGAGCTATCGACCCTCGTCTGTCGGCTCCTCCAGCCGACCTACCCCATCTCTCGGCTCCAGCCGAGCTATCGGCCTTCGTCCGACGACGCCAAGACCAGCACCCCCGAGGCCGGCACCTTGAAGACCGTCGGCCCCAAAGGCCAACACCTCCAATACCGGCACCTCCAAGGCCGGCACCTCAAAGACCGTCGGCCCCAAAGGCCGACAGCTCCAAGACCGGCACCCCCAAGGCCGGCACCTCGAAGACCGTCGACCCCAAAGACTGGCACCTCCAAGGCCAGCACCCCGAAGACCATCGGCCCCAAAGGCCGACACCTCCAAGACCGGCACATCTAAGACCGGCACCTCCAAGGCCGGCACCTCGAAGACCGTCGGCCCCGAAGGCCTACACCTCCAAGACCGGCACCTCCAAGGCCGGCACCTCGAAGACCGTCTGCCCCGAAGACCGACACCTCCAAGACCGGCACCTCCAAGGCCGGCACCTCGAAGACCATCGGCCCCAAAGGCCGACACCTCCAAGATCGGCACCTCCAAGGCCGGCACCTCGAAGACCGTCGACCCCGAAGGCCGACACCTCCAAGACTGGCACCTCCAAGGCTGGCACCTCGAAGACCATCAGCCCAAAGGCTGACAGCTCCAAGACCGGCACCTCCAAGGCCGGCACCTCAAAGACCGTCGGCCCCAAAGGCCGATGCCTCCAAGACCGATGGCCACAAAGGCCGACGGCTCCATGACCGATGGCCCCAAGACTGGCAGCTCCAAGACCGGCACCTCCAAGACAGACGGCTCCATGACCGACGGCTCCAAGACCGATGGTCCCAAAGGCCGACACCTCCAAGGCCGGCATCCTCCCAGCCGGCCCCGACACTCTTCCTAGGCGGCCCCGGCCCCTCCCAACCGGCCCCGCCTGATCCATGTCGGCCCTGGCACTCTTCTCAGCCGGCCTCGGCGTGTCCAAGCCAGGTACCTCTCGGCCGGCCCCGGCATCCTCCCAGCCGGCCTCGGCACTCTCATCCCGGCCGGCCCTGCCTGATCCCAGCCGGCCCTGGCATCCTCCCAGTCGGCCCCGGCACTCTCATCCCGACCGGGTCTGATCCAAGTCGGCCCCGGCACTCTTCTCAGCATCCTCCCAGCCGGGAGCTGGCCCCGGCATCCTACTCTCATCCCGGGGGCCTAATCCAAGTTGGCCCCTTGTGCCTCGGCACCTACCTCCATCGAGCCTCCGCCTGCCCTGAACCACATTTCAAAACACCTCTATCTGGCGCCTAAAGAATAAGATTCCAAACAAGGAATCATACCAAGATGTTATGACCTCAATAGTGGCCTAGGGACCACGTAGCCACTGAGTCTCCAGCCATCGGCCAGCTCTCCCCACCTGTCGATCCTCTAACTAATCATATACGGAATACCGGCCCAGTAACAACTTGAAACGAATTCCAACAACTACCCTCTAGAAGACGCTCAAGATCCAGGTGACTGCTTATAAAAAACAAGCCTCTCAGGTACAGTGGTCTAATGTCCAGAGCTCACTCTCTGGCGAGAGCCTTCTCCTCTCATCTTGTTACCCATTGGTCCCTTACTGACTTGAGCGTCGGAGGGTCTTCCACAGAAGGCCACCCCCAGCGCCTCCCGCGTGTAGGCTTCCTTATAGGTCCGCCTAGGAGGGAGCTCGATCAGGAGACCGGACGCACCCGAGTCAGAGAGCAGATTCCGGCGACAACAGTTCTAAGCAGAAGGATAAGGATATACATGAGGAAACACTCTCACTAGTTGGAGTAAATTGAAACATGCATATAAGCATATTATTATTATTATTTTGGGTGACAGAAAATGAAGAAGTTTTGGGCACTCCCATCATTTTATTTATTAAGGTAATAATAATTACAAAATTACATATTACAGACAACGAGGTGAGGAATGAAAAAAAGAAAAAAGAAAAATTAAAAGATACAGATGGTAAAAGAAGGTCTATAGCTAGTCTACTCTCAGCGATCTTTCAAAAGGGTCACATTCTATTTGTGCCTTCAAAGCCCTACCCAACATAAGAGATAGAGATGGCAACAGAGAGTGATGACTCTATGATGTAGTTTCAATGAAACAAAGATAAGCTTACACCTAAAATATATTTAGGGCTTTGAGGAAAATAGTAGTACTGAAGGATATTTTTTAAAGGAAAATCCTAAAGTTTCTTTCAACTCATAGTTGACAACACACTGCGGTCACTAGTTGATCCCAGGCTCTTCGATATTAGCTTAGTTGTTTCTAATCCTCCAAATCTTCCATAGGTTTTGGATTTTTGCTAGCCATCTTATAAGTTTCAGACAGTGCATAATAGGTTATCAACTTTATTTGTGAAGAAATATTTGGAAACAAATGGCTGGCATAATTCAAATAAGCTCCACGGAAAAAACAATTATTACTCATCAACCATCCTTTTTTAACCAAAATCTCCTTAGCGTAAAAATAGTTCCTTAAAGGTAACACATATTGCTACTTTTCGAACTACTTCATGATACGGCCAAATCAGTTCTCCAAAATTTAAAAAATTTTAAAATAAGTGTCCACATAAGCTTAATAAACAAGTGAAGTACATATGAGGTCTTTGAAAGAGAGGAAAGTGTGTAATTGAAACTCATTTCTCACACATGTCCACTCGCATACACCGATATGCATTCATTTGTATATGCGTGCATTTTGTTCATGTGTGCAATGCATGAATTTGTTCATGTATGTAATGCATGCATGGATACATAAATATATAAACATACATATGTAACAAAATATATCTATAGATGTCTATCATGTGTACATACGTCTTAATATTCCAATGGTATCATTAAGGCTTTTTATCTGCATTTCATATTATTCAATTTTGCATTATATAAAGATACAAAAGAGCTCTATTATGCATAGTTTATTGAAGTTAAATTTGTAGCAATTTTTCTACCCACTTAAACAACAATTAACTTATGTTGATTTTAATTAATTTTTGTGAAGAAATTTTTACCTTCACTTTTACATAGAAAAAAGATTTATAAGAATTTTTTCTGGTAATTTTATAGCATGATACTTGATCGCTGGCTTGCGGTTTGATGTTTTACTATTTTAATTTTCTTAGATTTGACAAACTTCCTTGATTAGAAGAGCCACAAAATATGAAGAAAATATTCATAATTTTACTAAAACTTAGTCACTAGGTCTCACATTCTTTGTTTATTCTTTGCTAGATTTAAGCTAAAGTTGATGCATCTCTTTGGAAATGGGCAATTACCATGCCATCTGGAGGAGTTCATCAATCAAGCTGATTACTCATCATTGCAAGGAAATTTTAGCATTCCTAAATTACTGGCATGTATCTCCAAAATCCATCTGTCAAGATTTCTATTGCCATGTGTCACTACAACAAATTTTTTATTTTTCGACGCTAAAAATAATATTTCCCGATGCTAAAAAGCGTCAAAGAAATATCATCCCGATACGTTTTAAAGCGTTGGGATACAGGGAGTGAAGGCGCGGAATCCCGACACTTTTTAAAAGCATCGATAGTAGCATCGAACATGCCGACGCTTTTAAGCATTGAAAATTTAATGTTTTGCAGCGTCGGCACCTCAACAGCAATTCCCCGCCCAGCCCCCCCCCCCCCCCCCCGCCCAGTTCCCCCAACACACCCCCACTCCCCTAGCCCTACCCCGCCCAGTTCCCCCCTATCACCATTGCCCAGTTCCCCTATCACCTCAGCTGCTCTCTCTCTCTCTCCCTCAATCTGTCTCTACAAAGCCAATTACTCTGCAAGAGCCCATTACATGGCTGATTTATTTACAAACATTAATAATAGAATTTGAAGGCATTAAGACAATAAGTGAAGGTCATTTTCATTTAATTCAAACTTCAAATGCCAATTTATTGGAAAGTGAAATATTACGGGCTGCTGCTTGAGACTTTGTAACATCATCATGTAGCATAACAAGGTACAATCAGATTAGAAGGGTCTCATATGTTTAATAGAATTTTGGAGGGACCTTGTCAATTACAAAGATCTTACCCCATTTAGAAAGAGTTCCTAAATAGACTGGTCAATGGTGGCTCCATGTTGAACAGAGTACAATCCTGGACTTTCACGGCAGCGTGTAGCAAAATAATTGTAGCATAGGAATTTATGGCAAACTTAAGTAGTTTCTTTCTTTCAAGTTTTGATGAATACATCTGGATTTGCAAAGTTCAAGTACATAAAAGGACAATAAACTTTTAGAGCATTTGCAATTGAAAAGCTGGCAGAAGATAACCTTTGTCATCTCCACTTTGGAAGTTGCATAGAAAGAAGCTTCTCTTTCAAGCTGTTGTATCCTCAATTCCAATCCTGATATGCTTTCCGCTAACCATTGGTTTTCTTGAAGAATATTGCTTCTAGATTCTTCCAACTCCTTCACCTGACGAGCTTTGTTATTTAATAGTCATATCAGAAACACAGACAAAAATGTAGTTGAGTAACATATTATGTTCATGCATGACATGTGCACATGGCAAGATACTTCTGTTGAGTATTAAATGCTTAAAGCAACCATCGGCCACCCACCAAAGCATACCAAGTTTGAGTAATCTCTGTCATATCAACATGCTTTAGCCCGGGAATTATTCTATCACTCCAAATTGACCTCAGAAATTAACCAATTTGATGAGATATAGTCAAGACTTTATTGCATTCAGATTGGCTAACTCAAGCTTGGATGGATTACATAAAGATGATTCTTTTTAGAAAATTGTTTTGGTTAACGTTACAAAACATGTGACTGTGTACTTGTATGTTTATATACGGCTTATGTATGCAAATGTATGTGTGATATAAATTAAAATAACATACTATATTTATGTGAGATTATCAATAAGGTTGCACTTATAATGTGCTTGTGTGCTAGAAAGTAAAATAATTTGATATATTAATTATACTTGTGTGACAATATCAATGATGTTGCAATTATATGGATATTATCATTCAGATGTTGTAATGTTATTATTAATAACCATCTAATTGTGTTTTCAGAAATAATGGAGTTGTCATTTTTAATTTAAATATTTTATATGTTAATTTAAATGCATACTCCAATGGACTATATTTGAATTCAAGAGGCAACATACTTATTCCTATTCGACCATTTTCTTCTCCTTTTATTGTTTTTTTTTTTTGCTCTTTTTTTTCATTTTTTTATGCTCTTATGATGTTTTTTTTTGAGATTTAATAAAGTATTGCATCTTTACGCTACAAAAAAAAAATTCATTTATTGATGATCAAAATCCATTAGTAAAACTCAAAAATCTACCCATATAGAGTTTTTCAAGCTACATCAAATGTTAAAAAATCTATTGATATAGGAGGCTTTGGCATAGATTTTACTAATGAATTTTCTTTATTGGTGTAGCCTTAGTCAACTAGGTCTATGTTTCCAAATTTTGCTAGTGTAAGCTATTAATGGATTAGGCTATCAATGTGGGTCATGGGTTTGATTTTTTTTACTTACACTTTTAGCGGGGTTTAAAATCATCATTATAATATTATATCTGTTCTAATGAAATTGAGTATGTCTGAAGTAGCTGTTAGCTCATGTACGCGAGTGAGTCCGTCAGTAACTAATGAAATGATGTGCATCCTTCACCAAGCAACAAAAAAAACCCACGGTAGATCTACATCCATTTTGTCGGCTCCAGTTTCTTGATTCATGTCTATAATTTCCACAGCATATATGTAGGACACGGCTCTCATAACAGTATAATGAAGTCTAACCATGGATAATTAATTTGTTGTTGATGACTTGATCTAGGGTGAGCTCACAACAAACACCACATGATGCGAAATATCAAGGTCCCACCTTTTATCATAAACACTACATAGTAAATCAGAAAGGGTTACAGATCAGAAAGATTAAATCATGTATGAACATTCAATAATTTGAATCAGTCAAACATTCCAATAAGTTCTCAGAATCAGCTAATTTTCAGTGGATTTTGGTCAAACATTCAGGGCCGCAGGACAGCCTAGATGCCAATATTATTATTATGGTTACTTAAGTTTCTAAATGATTTCTAAATTTTAAATAATAGAAACTACTTTTTAGTAAGATTACTTCTCGTAGGCTGCTGTGCCTGCACTTGACCCCATGAAGGCCAAGATTCTTATGATCTTGCTTGGTCTTAATCTAAATAGACTAAGAATGCGATAATTAATTTGAGAATGTGCATTGATTAGGGAAGCTTACACCATTGTGGTACACTGAGTCGCCACCAAAAGAGGCTCCATCACAGTAGCGAAGTTTTACACGATTCCAATTGTAGAAATCAGGGCAAAAGGAATAATTTCTGTCAGGTTAAAAAATCTTAACCACAAATCAAATATAAAAGAATATGGAGTAGTTCATGGGTTCTCCAATCAACTACAAGAACTTTTTTTAGAAAAAAATTAAAAGTCTTGATCGGAAGTGGCAGAGTAATCATGTTAATGGTACCAGTCAGATCAGGTTGATTAAAAGTTAGGTCAAGTGCCTATGTTAAAGAAGTATGGCTTGACCTATCTATGTTCTGACTTGCCAGGATTTTGTTTGTTGCTTAGCAAAGCTTGCTAAGCTTTCATATTGACTTTCTTAACTTAAACCCCAATGATGGTGCGCGAAAAGCGGAAAGCAACGATGGCACCCACCTTTTTTCCCATCCTGCGAGAAGCACGCCCTCGAGATGACCGACGCCGACGTCAGCTCCCACCTGCACATGATTATAGAAGATTTTGAAGCGATATCATCTCGGTAGAGCGCGCAGCTCACCCGCTATTAAAGGTACCCACAATCAGAAATAATTTTTTGAATTTTCGCGCCCCTTTCGCCCAAAGGACAGCAGGCTCGTGGTCCTTCGTGCTCAGGAGCGGGGGTATCTGATTGGCTGATGAAGCCACGTGGGTAATCATGGCAAAATCGGCTACGTAGCATGGCCCCGACCAATTCAGGTCGGCCTCGTCGGCCCCGGCATCTCCAAGCGAGCCGAAGCGGCTCGACCTCTTCAGGTCGGCCCCATCGGCCTCGGCATCTCCAAGCGAGCCGAGGCGGCCCCGACCTCTTCAGGTCGGTCCCGGCACCTCCAAGCGAGCCGAGGCAGCCCCGACCTCTTCAGGTCGGCCCCGTCGGCCCCGGCATCTCCAAGCAAGCCGAGACGGCCCCGACCTCTTCAGGTCGGCCCTGTCGGCCCCGGCATCTCCAAGCGAGCCAAGGCGGCCCCGACCTCTTCAGGTCGGCCCCATCAGCCCCAGCATCTCCAAGCAAGCCGAGGCGGCTCCGACTTCTTCAGGTCGGCCCCGTCGGCCCCTGCATCTCCAAGTGACCGAGCGGCCCCGACCTTTTCAGGTCGGCCCCGTCGGCCCCAGCATCTCCAAGCGAGCCGAGACGGCCCCGACTTCTTCAAGTCGGCCCATCGGCCCTGGCATCTCCAAGCAGGCCGAGGCGGCCCTGACTTCTTCAGGTCGGCCCCACGCCTGCCAGAACCATCAATCTTTGACCCGCGCAGCCTGACACAGTCAGGCCCACCTACCATCTAACTGTTGGGAACGCGGAATACCCCCAAGATCACGGCTATAGCGTATATGAGTAATACAAAAAAAAAACTTATACCATTATAATCTAAGAGTAGAAGATCATACCTTCAGATTTGAACTTTAGATCACTTTGATTCGATTGCTCGACCTCAACCTTTAGCCTTCCGCCGTATTCCCGAAAATACCTTCTTTCTCTCACAAGATGGTGGGATCTCTCGGCCGACCTAGGTTTCTTGTTTTTCTTTCTCCAAAAACGTTCTCAAAACCTTAACCCTAGCAACCAACTGAGAGGGTATTTATAGGGCTACAACAGGGACCAATAGGCAAATATGAAAAGGACTTCCCACGTAATTAAATCTCCCAATCCTACCCCGGGTTAGGATTCAATTACGTAAATTACAATTCATTCCACTAAAGAATTATTATTGTACTCTAATCATATTCGAATTTATATTTTTGAGCCTTTAATATTAAATACTTATTATCTCCCCACGTTAAGATTACAGATATCCACCAATTAAATTTAATTACTGACAATATAATTTAATTGGCTTTTATTATCCTTGAGACTTATCCACTTAACTTATTTGATGTATCGGATTCAAAATCCATTTGCAAGATTTGATACAATCAAAACTTATAAGCTTCCTCAAGGGGATATCATCAATCCAATTTATCAGGACGTGGTTTCCTTCAACTATTAATATTCACCATATATATAATGTTATTGTCCAACCCACTGAGTTTATTGACTCATATAGAATCTCACTCTATGTGTAATCAAAGCAATAATCACTACATACACGTGTCTAGAAATAGAATTTGATTAAGAGCATAAGTAATCATAATATTCATGAGTTTTAAATTATTTTATAAAGTCAGTATAAAATAATTAACTCAACTGGGTCCTGTTCAATACACACAAAGTGTACTAGCACAAATAGTTAGAATAAACCATTCCCCGTAGTCAAGACAGACCTACTAAAAATTTGTGCTATAGTTCTACTGATGGTGTATCCAATTCCATCTAAAACTGTGAACAATAAACTTGTATTCCAAAAGAACCGATCTAGTCTTCTGTGTGTAAGCCGTACTCTACACACTAGATCAAATACTCTTTGTAAATACTAGACACATGCACATATATAGTAAATGGCACACATTGCTCAAAATGAATTCTCATTAAAATATAAAGACATAACATAAAGCATATCTTTTAGTCTATATCTCTATCAATCTCCCACTTAGACTCAAAGAAATGCTTGTACACATCTAACTCCCATGCCCTCTACATGTCTATCAAAAACTTTTGAAGTTAAACTCTTTGTAAAAGGTCTGCCAGGTTGTCCTCAGATGTAACCTTGGTCACCAGCACGTCACCTCTTTGCACGATGTCACGTATCAGTGATACTTACGCTCAATGTGTTTAGATTTCTTATGGGTCCTGGGTTCCTTCGAATTAGCAACTGCCCCACTATTATCACAATAAAGTGTAATAGGTAATTGCACTGAAGGTATCACACTAAGATCCAAAAGAAAGTTTCTCAGCCAAACAGCCTCTTTTGCAACCTCAGATGCAGCCACATACTCAGCTTCCATGGTAGAGTCAGCAACACAAGTTTGCTTCACACTCCTCCAGCTAATTGCTCCACCACCCAAAGTGAACACATATCCTGAGGTTGATTTCTAGATTCATTATCTGATTGGAAGTCCGAATCTGTATATCCTATAGGCATAAGACTATCTGCTTGGTAAACTAACATATAATCTTTAGTCCTTTTCAGGTACTTAATTATATGTTTTACTGCAGTCCAATGTTCTCGCCAGGGTTAGACTGAAATCTGCTAACCATGCCTACGGCAAAACAGATATTAGGTCTAGTACATAGCATAGCATACATTAGGCTTCCTACTGCAGAAGCATAAGGAACTGCCTTCATACTTTCTATCTCTTCAGGTGTCTTAGGACACTGATCCTTAGATAGAGAAATTCCATGCCTGAAAGGAAGAAATCCTTTTTGGAATTATGCATACTAAACGGGTGAGAATTTTATCGATATAAGTGGCTTGAGATAAGCATATCATCCTTTGCTTGCGATCTCGCAAAAGCTTGATCCCTAGGATGTGACTTGCTTCTCCCAAGTCCTTCATATCAAACTGTCCAGATAACCATACCTTGACCGAAGATAACACTCCCATATCATTTCCAATAAGTAAGATGTCATCCACATATAGCACCAGAAACACCAAAGTTTTTCCATCACGCTTCTTGTACACACATGACTCGTCAGGACTTTGATCAAAACCATAAGATTTAATAGCTTGATCAAAACGAGTATTCCAAGATCTAGATGCCTGCTTAAGTCCACAAATGGACCTCTTAAGCTTGCACACCAAGTGCTCCTGGCCTTTTACTATAAAACGTCTGGTTGCATCATGTAAATGCACTCGTCAAGATTTCCATTAAGGAAAGCTGTCTTGACATCCATTTGCCAAACTTTGTAATCAAAATGAGCTGCAATGGATAAGAGAATCCGGATAGACTTAAGCATAGCTACTGGGAAAAGGTTTCCTCATAGTCGATCCCTTCTTTCTGAGTAAAACCTTTTGCAACTAGCCTAGCCTTGAAGGTTTCCACCTTCCCGTCTGCTCCTCTCTTCTTCTTATAGATCCACTTGCATCCGATGGGTTTTACTCCTTCGGATGGTTCCACAAGATCCCAGACCTGATTAAAGTGCATAGACTCTATCTCTGATTTCATAGCATTTTGCCAAAGAGTTGCATCTTTATCCTGTAATGCTTCATTGTAGCTACTGGGTTCAGTATCCAGTTCATCAGAGATTCTGTCATATGACTCTCCAAGGAACATATACCGTTTAGGTGTATTTACAACCCTCCCACTATGACGAGGCACAACCTGATTGTATGTGCTTGTAGAAATACGATCTGACTCTGATTCTTGTGCTCCATCAACCTGCACTGGTTCTGAAACTGGTGCATTAATGGTATCATTTTGTACCAGTTCAGGGTCAGTTCGTGTTACTATACTTCTCCCACTACGAAGAGTTAATGGGAAGTTTGGGAACCCACTTTCTTGTGGTGTTTCTGCTTGTACTATTGGTATTAAAGGAGCCAGTCTAGTTTTATCGCCTCTCAACTCTTCTAGAGCAATTTTACTTCTGGGTTTGTGGTCTATAATATAGTCCTCCTCTAAGAATCGGGCATTGGTGCTAACAATGACCTTCTGATCCTTAGGACAATAAAATAAACCACCTTTTGTTCCTTTAGGATATCCAACAAAGAAGCATACATCTGTCCTTGATTCCAACTTATCTGGTTTCCTTTTAGTACATGTGCTGGACAACCCCAAACCCGAACATGTCTTAGACTAGGCTTGCAGTCCACAGTTTGTGGGTGTCTTAGGTACTGACTTAGATGGTACCAAGTTAAGAATATATGCAGCTGTCTCTAATGCATATCCCCAAAACGAAATAGGTAAGTCTGAATAACTCATCATAGATCTAACCATATCCATAAGAGTCCTATTCCTTCTTTCAGCTACACCATTCTGCTGTGGCGTGCCAGGTGCAGATAACTGGGATTCAATCCCAGCATCTAATAAGTAATCTGTGAACTCCCCTAAGAGGTACTTGCCATCACGATCGGATCGTAGTGTCTTGATATTTTTACCATGACGGTTCTCTGTTTCTGCCTTAAAAATTTTAAATTTTTCAAAGCATTCAGACTTACGGCGCATCAGATAAATATACCCATATCTTGAGTAATCATCAATAAAAGTGACAAAGTACTCAAACCACCTCTAGCCTGGAT